>CM076576.1:469093270-469584347 GCA_034641835.2 Pinus albicaulis
CTTGAATTGGTGTATTTAAAAGCATGGACATTATATCACAAAATTTACGAAGATAATTAATGCTAAACACATCAAATATTTAGCAAAGAAGAGATAGAACCATTCTGGTCAGTGGAAACCTCTGCAAAGGGCAGGTTACTTTTCTGAGAATGTGTATAGGTTCTAGGCCATAATTGTTCCAATGGCCAACATTGGGAAATGTAAACAAGTCATATTTTGTGATCTCAAGAATCAAAGAACCAAGGAAAAAAATTCCCATGAAAGCATCATCAAGAAGATTCGGGAGCCAAGCAAGCTACAAAATAGAGCTATATTTTAATCTTCTCAACAACTCCAGTATCGAAAGGTCCAATATTCATTTCAAGACACTATGATATGTCCAGACTCTAGATATGCATTTCAGTTCATAAATTATGGTGCTTAAAAAACCTTTGCGGTCCAAAAAAAACCCCAATATATTTCATAACTTTGACAAAACCGACTAAGAAAAAAAATCAAATAAGATGTACCCATGAAACCAAATTTACTATCATACACTATAATCTAAAATTTAAATACACATTCATATTTAATGTAGAGAAAATAACCTGTAATAAAATTCATAATTGTCTAGTTTTAATGCCCTTTGAATTACCTCCCTCGAATATGTTGAGAATATGTGTGTAAACTCCACTTGTGGAGATGTGCGAACCTGCTATGTGGGTGTTTAATGCCCTTAATAAGGAAAACTTTCGGTAGCTAAACTCATTTATTGCATTTAATGGTTGGGGTATATGCCCTTGTTTTGTTAGCCCATGAACCCTTCTTGAAGGAATGCCTCACTTGAGTTGTGTGTAAATAAACAACTGAAACTCTCGCTTGTGTCTTCTCATTCATGTGAAATCATTCATTCTTGAACTCTCATTTGCATCATCGCATTCAAGTGAATAAATCCATTATTTTCCCTAAAGACACTTGTATTATTTCTCTCTATTGGTGGATCTCTTTTGGTTCTGGGTAAATTATATTGATGAAGTTGTGGCATGTGAACATCTTGTGATCTGTAAGTGTTGATACATCTCTGCAGTTTCAACATGTTGGATAAGGATTTGTTAAAAATATCACTGTAGACCTACTATGTCTTATCATATCAACATGGTATCAGATCTAGTGTGACTCTTTCTACCTTATCCAATGCTACCTTAAAGTTGATTTTAAGATCTAAAATTAGGGTTTTCAACACTATTTGAAGGTTGTTACAACTCTGAAATTGGGTTCTTTTAGCACCCTATTTTCAAACATCAATATTTTTTAGGGTTTTTTTTATGGCTATCTCCACCAGCAAGCTCCTTGGCCGGGATTCTTTTTTGGCAATTTAGAGGAAATTTATGCAGTTTTGTGCACCTTTTTAGGCAGCACATACTTTCCACTTATTTTAAGTCAAAACCTACAGTAGATTTTTCACAGAAGTGCTGCTAATTATGTGTGATCCATGGATTGAAAATGCTCCTGACTTGGGTCTCTCAACAAACAAACAAAAAGTAAAACCCTAAAAGTAAACCTCGAGCCCTACCATTGCTATTTAATAAGGTCCCCACTCTACATTTCTCTCACACATTTCACCTCATCAATTTGGAGATTTTGACCTCAATGGTCATCTTCATTCGGCATCATTCCTATTGCTGGTTTGGATTTCTTGGGCGGATTTCTAGAGTTGAATTGGAGAGTTCTTATTTTGGATGGGTTGATTGAAGATATGATTTGGATAATTTCTTGGGTCAATTCCTAGGCTGACTTGGAGAACTTATTGGGCTGTTATAGAGCTGTTTTTTCTTTGGAGCTATTTTTTTAGGAAGCCTCAATCTCATCTCTACTCATGTTGAGGATGTGGAGGATGAAGATTTAGGAATTGTCATTGTAGAGTCTAGACTCTAGTTACTAATTATTACCATGTTCATTTTTAGACTCTAGAGGCCATTTAGAGCATCTTTATTTATGTATTTTGGTTCAGATATGGATTACACTCACTGCTATTTTGGTTAGATGCACCTCTACTTGTTAATGCATGACAAAAATTTGCATATTTGAATCTAATTGTTTGAATTCACATGAATATGCATGAATTTTTTTAACCAAAATTTTAAATTTTTTGGTTAAGGAGTTTTGTATCTGGTTTTTTAACGGTTCCAATGCAGTACCATTTTTTGGGCTTTAGTGATCCATTTTGATAGCACTGCTCTTTAGTTGGTCATAGTGACATCTCCAGGCTATGACCATTCCTCTTACTACGCCTACATAACTCCTCACCTTCATTGATGGTTTCTCTCGTTTTTTTTGGATATATACTATTCAATCCAAGGATGAAGCCCTCGAGAAGTTCAAAAATTTAATTTCTTGGTGGAAAATCACAACAAGTATACCATCAAATCTATCAACAGTGGCCATGAAGATACACTTGGTGATGGCTTTCATCCATTTCTCACATCTCATGGCATTATTTGGCTGAAGCTAGCCCCTAAACAAGATGAAGTGTCTCATGGTGGAAATGGCTCGCTATGTGTTGCATTTTCATAAAATGGATCTTAAGCTCTAGGGAGAAGCAATGTTTGTGCAGCTTATATCATCAATTAGGCACCTACTCAAGATGTTTGGCAAATGACTCCTTTTGAGAAATGTATGGTTACAAACCTTGTTTCCCATTTTTAAGTCTTTTGTGTTAGTTTATGCAGCTCAAACATGTGGTGTTCGAGTCTGAGATGGTATCTATGAGGCTAGAGACACAAGTGGATTAATTTTCTCGAATACCCAAAAACGTTTCTAAGGAAAATTTTACCTTAATTAGAATTAATTACCTTAACGAAATCAAGAACTACTGGAATTCTTGCATCAAGAAGAAGATAAAGTCAAAACAACACACCCACTCCACTGCCAACGGGGTCATCAAGACTAAATCTAATATCTCTTCCCAGCCCCATCGTATCTGCAATCCAAATTCAGTGTTTTCTCATGGTCCTGAAGCATTCACGGCCGCTAACGCTGCTCAGCCATTCTTAGATGTCATACTTGAAGGACACCAGCCACCTAAGAACACCTCCAATTTACTGAGCACTGGAGAAAACCAATTCTCTGTCTCAGATGTTTTAGAATCAATACATGAAGAAGGACATGACCAAAATCTGAAGTTTTCAATTGAAACAGACTGCACCAGCAACCATCTGTTTTCTTGTTCATATTTGGGTATTGATTCTACTTCTACCCATTTTCATGACAACCTCTCTGCTCATGATTTTAAATGTCACATTCTGCACGCTGACGGCCATAATAATTATGAGACTGCAAAACACACAAACTCATGGACAGCTGGTACAGCCTGCACCAGTACGGCACCTAATCTTACTGAAAGACAGTTGATGGAAGACGAATTAGAGAATAATATTGATTGCAAGATCTGGAAAGAAAATGAGATAATGATCGACTATTCGCGGTTCACAGCATCCTCTGGAGTAAGTGGATGGAACGCTAGTAACTCCTATTCAAATATTGCAGTTGATTTGACCAGGTTGCTTCCCAATTTGTGCCCTGTCCGCACCAAATTGATCTAACGATTTTCGTTTAATGATGATTATAAAGATGGCCTAAATTTGTTTGACGATAATTATCTGTTGGCTTAGAGCGAGGAAGGTTGTAGGGTTGGCGATTAATGGGTCTGATCAAGAATTCGTCAGGACTGAAAATCTATTAGCTGGTGGTGGATTGAGTGTGAGGGCGAACGGACAGTATCAATTGTGTTGTTGCTACTCAAATCCATTTCCTCTAGGTAACGGTGTGGAGTATCCATAGCTGTATGTCAACAACGACTGCAGCAATAAATTATCGAACCTCTCAAAATACTGCCTTCCGCCGATATTAAATGCAAATATGTTTCATAAATGCGTCACTTCTCTATAGATTGTCTGCGACTCTCCAATAAATATTTCAAATTAACATATAATTTTTTCTCAAGTATCATTTCAAAGTTAATATGAAGTCTACGAATAAGTATGTTCTAATGTAAATATGCGAGGAAATTCCTCCCAGCTTCACCGATGAGAAAAGAGCATAAACATTATTGGCATTTGTGAGGCCGAGACAGACTAAGCTCTGGAATTTGGAATTTCAAATTTGTTTGGTATGTGAAGTGGAAATTTGATGATGGTTATTTGTTGTAGTTTTATTTTTTATCCAGATGAATGAGTGTGAGTGTGAGTGTGAGTGTGAGGTAGACTTTCATGTAGTTATATTTAGAATAAGATTTTTCTAAACACAATAATTCATTAGTTTTATAATGTTAATTATTTTTTTAATGAAATATATGTCTAAAAATGTTTAAATAAAGAAAACAATTACTTCAATTTTTCTTTATATTTTTTTTTTATCTATAAAAATTTCATTTTCAATAGATCACAAAATATAGTGACAATAAACTACTCACCAGAAAATGGTGACCAAAACTAAGCTAAGAAATTTGTTTAAGTTATTTTCTAAATTATTTATTAAAATTTAAGATGTCAAAAGTTTTTAATGTGTCATTTCTTATGTATCAATTTTTTTCCATACCAACAAATATGTTTAAAATACAAGAAATAACCTTATCATATATATGACACTACAACACAAAGGGGGGTTTTAAGACAATATTTAAGACAATTTTTGGGCAAATTCTCTAAACTTAAGACAAAAGAAAAGTTGTGTATTGTCCTAAATATTGTCTCTATAAAGGCAATTTATAACACAAGCTTTTATGTGTCTCTAGAGACAATTTCATTTTCGTCTCTCTAGAGACAATTTCATTTTCGTCTCTCTAAAGATCACTTTTGTCTCTTTGAGACAATATAAAATAATGAATCTAGAAAAATGCCTCACCATTGAAATAAACCAATATTTTAAGTATTTAATTAAAAGTAGATTACAATATAATTGATTAATTCATATTAAGACACAATGGAATCGAACCATTGACCTCTTTCTTATAAATCGGGTGCTCTTCCATTGAGATAGCATCCTTTAAAGAATTATGTGAGAGTTATGGTAGTCCTGGAAATTGCATATATAGGTATTGATTTTAAAAATTGCTCGACACATAACAGTTTAATCTTTGTAAAACCTAAAATCATGCAGCCACTATTTTTAACTTGATAAAAATAACTCAATGGAGTTAGTTCATTATCACACCCATGTAGCATGGCTCACCCAACAAGTTAATAATACAAAATAATTTAAAATCTATTTAATCTAATCATACAAAAGGAAGTAACTAGAATTATCACAAGCCTTAAATAATATATTGCCACAACTATTGAATGGTTTGTGTTTAGCATGTTTCCACTCTTCATATATTCCAGCAATATGATTTTTTTCAAGAAAATTTTCACATCAATTAAAGATAAGGTACAGAGAAATCAACATAGTGATCCTCCTATCTATCCCTAAACCTATCTGCAACAAGTTAGATAATCCATCATAATTATCATTACCTATTAGTGATGATGAAAAATGAGAATCAACAATGTCCTCATATTTAACTTACACCCTATAAGAGATGGTTAGTGTACAACCAGCATCTTCTTGGCCATTCAATGTAACCAATGGTAATAGTATGCTATGCAATTACACTTCCAAAGAGGTATAAGTGTGGAGTTTGGACCATTTTTTTCTTGGGGGCTGAAGCCTTAAACTGTTGGCCGTGATAAACAAAATTGTTGTTGTTTATGCCTGAAGCCACATGTGGAATTTTTCTTAGATAGTCGAGACATAAACTAATATTGCATCAATGTAAAGCACCTACATCAAAAATAATGTCACTATGTCTATCCATCATAAATAGAAATAAAATTTAAAGAGAAATGAAAAGATGACCTCATAGGGTAATATGATGGTGGTCTTAGTCATGTTCAGCCACATCAACATGTGTCGCAGTTGTGTCCAGGTATAATGGACCTAGTCATGTTCAGTCAGCTCACCATGTGCAACAATTGTGTTAAGTGAAAATGGCCTTAGTCATGTTCAGTCAGCTCACCAAACTACTTTTTTTCGTATGATCTAATATATACACAAATGTTATAATGGCGGATCATAAATTTGTTCTGGCATGCATAAAGTTTAGAACTTATACCAACTTTAATGCAATGTCGTGCAATTGGACCATCCTTAATGAAATTTCCCGTGTAATTACAAAATGCCATGAGAAGAGTCATTTGTCTTCCTAATTTAAAGTGGCCACTCTGTAATAGAAAATGAAAAAACAAAACACTACATTACTGCTAAACATTTCAAATTTTGTTTTAATTTTTCTAAAAATCAAAATATTAATTGTGAAAAAATTGAGATCGAATATCATATCCAGAAGAGTATAGGAAGAAACCTTGTGTGGAAGGGCAGAAATAGAATACACAATAGATAAGAGAAAAATGCATCCAATAAAGAGTGTTTCATGCTCTGTAACACACATAAATCCAGCATGCCATTTTCTTAAAAAAAATAATTCCAAAGTCGGACAAATTTTTTAAATCAAGGAAAAATGTATGCAAGGGGTTAGACTATAAAAGTAGCACAATTTCATAGATGAAGTTCATGAAGGTCCAATTCATAACAGATATGTTTTGCGGTGCATGGTCCTCTGATGTACACCAATTATTCTATAAAAAAATGTTAGGACTGCCAATTGGCGAACATTGTGCAAGAAGGGAGATGAGCCAACCTAATATTATCTTTCTGTATACTCGAACAAATAGTCAATACTTGTGCCTCCCAATTAAACTTCAAATTATCCATTATAGTCACAATATTTGTAAGGTTCTTTCGTGGTTTTCTATTGGCCCCAAGAAATTCATTCCTATTATAAATATTAACAATCGCATCATTTGACTATGTGGAAAATACATTATTGTATGGAGAAACAACCAAAGTTGAATTGTTAACACAACACTCACTAGCCCTCTTATGAATGCATTTCCTCATTCCAAGATCTCAACGATATACTTGTTCATCTACCCATGAACTTAGAAATTGTCTTCCATCGTCAACAAAACAAAGTGCATGAATGTTGCATTCATTTTAAGGTCCCAATCAATTGTTTAGTCTTTCTCGAAAGAAATATTATGTAGCCATTACTCCAAAGGAATGCAATCATGATGGAATTTATTGGTTGTGGCATCTAGGTGGCTTCACCACTCTTCATCATGTTTTTTCAAAATATCTATCATTCATGCCATTGTAGAGTGAATACATACAATCTCGTTGTCCAATTTCTAAAAAAAAAATGATCCATAAAATTACTCAGGAACTCAATAGAACAAAAAAATGCATATGCTTTTGTATTGACCAGCAAATAAGTAAGACAGATGAGTAAGAAAATAGAATACAAGATGCTTAGAAAATCTATCTTCTATGAAATTCAATTTCTCGACTTGAAAAAGGCGTGGTTCTAGAGTACCTTTTGTGAAAGTTGCACCAGGAAAGTAATATGCTATAACTTCATAGCCTTAAGTGGAAAGAATTAACGAGTTGTTGCCAGTTATCATTTGCATGTATAATATGGAAACATGTATTGGAATAATGGTATGGGCACGAACATAATACCTATGTTTGTCTTTGGTTGAATGTAAAGAATCCTAACATGACCTATTTCATATTATAAATTCTGCACAAACGATTGGTGTGATTTCCATGTGTTTCAAGATGTTCTTTTGATCTTGCTGATTGTTTCATATATGCATAAAAAAAAATGAGAAGCCACTAATACCTGAAGATTTAGGTCTTTCCAGTTATATAGGCCTTTTACATAAATGCCAACATTTGCACTTAAATCAACTATTCAACAGAGCATAATTCTATCATTATTCCCTCTTACAAATAGGGTGTAGGTTGCCTATAAACTACTTACAGATAAATATGACAAGCATCTACTCCTAGAATACAAATTGAAATGGATATGTTATGATTCATATGTTATTAATTGTCTTCTTTTTATTATTGGAAACTTAATATTTATGGATTATGTAAATTTATATTATTTAATTGAAATAAAGAAAAAATTATTTGTACAATTGAGACAAATATTTTGTCCTATGTTTTGTTACAATGTGGAGAGCCTTGAAACCTTTGTCACTGCACACCAAAAACATGATTCTGGCATATTTTTTTAAATTAGAAGCAAAATGTTGAAAATATAAGCCTACCTCTAGAAGTGTTGATTTCGTTTTTGGGCTTAATATGGTTCAAATTTAGTCTTAGGAAATTTTATTGACAAAGCAAATATCAGTGTAAATTATAAAAATCATATTATGTTGTATCATTCAATGGAAAACATCTATAGAATACTCTGATGTTTCCTGAAAAAGACTATAAAATCATGTTATCTAACTTTATAATCCTTGTGTAATGCATAAAAATAATGCAATCAAAAACTTTCCTGTAAACTCCAACACTTTTTCTAAATATTTTTCCTCTAAAATGTCACTTTGTTGAACTTATTCTTGAAGTATTCACACTATAGAACTTAGCAGCTTCATAAAAATTAATAAAATGATAACAATGATTCTCTCAGAAACAAAAGATTTATCAGACTTTCCCAAAGATTGCACAACAAATGTCATCGCAACAATGTCGGGGATAGAGCTAGCACATTTAAGTTCCTCTTCTGAAAGGTTATCATAATATATCTTTAGTATTTGCTACCAAGTATTCGAAAAAATTATTCATAGAATATCTGAAATGGTGCAATACAGGAAGAAGAATCAACTTAAATTTGTAAACTAATACTATCCAATACAAAATTTATTTTAATTTTATCCTTGAAGCCTTGAACTAATGAAGCCCAAAAAAACTTCTTCCTTTTGTATGTGTGTTGAAGTTTCCTTAATTGAGAAGTTTGGACTTCTACAACTTGATCTGTAACAAGGGATTGTTTTCATCATATACTTCCAATACATTGGCTTATGAGTAATAAGAAAAAAAAATATCAATTTGTTCCACTTATACATTCAATAGGAAATCACATGTTATCGAGTTCAGTCCTCTAGTTTTGATTTTGACAATTAGAGTTATTAAGGGACATCCAAGCCTTGTGGCATTATTTTTTCTTTAATTCATATTCCCTAGTAAGATCTTCAATATTCCTTTCATACATTGCTATACATTTGGGAGTTTTTCTTCTAATATGAAATCTCATCAATATAATTAATGTTAATCATTCTCAAGAGTATTTAAAAGGAGTACAAGAACGGCTCTGCTAACATCTCTCAATACCATGTGTTCTTAGTTTTTGCCAGTTCTACCTATCTGGAATTGTGCATTCAAATGTCCTCCATTTGAATTTCCTATGGCCACATGAAGGCTACTTTTGAGACAGTTAGGACTTCCTACCATCTGCATTTTATTTTTGGACTACATCATCCAATTATAATAACTAAACATATTATATCAATTTACCCAAATCATAAAATTTATAATGGTAGTAAGGTTCAGTTGGATCTCCCTAAGCAAAAGAAATCATTGCAATTTTGTTTGAGTTTAACACGAACTGAGAAATCAAGTTCTTTTAAAAAATTACAGCCAATTGGAGATAACTTATAAATATATTATTATTTCAATAGTGCAAATCCATAATATTACATGAAAAATTTAAATAAGGATGTTTTGGTTCCTATACCCCATCTTCTTCAGTTCCTAAAACAGACAAGATGTTAGTGAAACTGGATACACAAGTTGCTTGCAATCCTTTGCTCTCTGAAAATATGAATCCTTTGCTCTCATGAAAATGTGAATCCTTCAAACCAATCGAATACAAATCTCGAGGAAGATGCTCATTCCACTTTTCACTCAACTACAAGTGCAAATTTAATCAAAGATTCCAAGGGAAAGTCTGGTAGTGCTCCTTCTGGAGTTTTTTTAGACTTTATATGTAATGAGAGAGTTGAGAAGCTTAACATGTTTTTCACAATTCAAAATTCTTTGATATTACACCTCTTTCATTACTTTGCATTTCATCCATCTACAGAAGGCCTCGACTTCTGCATGTCTCATGTACACACGTTCTTCTAAAACTTCAGACCAGTGCTTGCTTGAATCAGACCCCTGAAAGAAATATTCATGCTCCACCAATGACCATGTTGTTGGGCAACTAAATCTATTCTCTGAAAAATATGCAAAATCCTCTTTTCTTCAAAGGTTCTGGTTTGTGTAGCCCCCTTCGTAACGAAGCACAAGAAATCCTTGATAGAAGCAGGCTTTGCAGCTACCAAAAATTTCTCCAAAAATTTGGTATGAAATAATGGGCCCTTATTATCCCAAAAAATATGTAGTCAAATCCCATGAATCAACCCCTAAATCTACATCCCCAACTTCAATCATTACTTTTGGTTCAATATTATGGTCCATGGAAGTCATAGAAATTAGACCCTTCTCTAATATTAGGAGTGGTGATTTCCTGATGCCCACTGGTCTTTCCTCAAATGAAATTTTATTTTTTTGAGTTATCATGTAAATGAGAGTTTCTTGATGCATTCTCTCATGCTCGATCACACTGGACAGAATCCTAGTGGTCACTATCCCTTTGGATCTCCCTTTTAGGATCATCATTCTTGTTCTTGTCACATAGTTGATTAGTGCTTCCCTAAAAGTCCGATTGGGTGGCACAGATGGATGGCCATGGCAATGTGAATTATATAGGACATCAGGATCCATGCCCCTTCAAAACACATTGTACAACTCAGATGCTTATATTTCTCCCATCATCTTCAGTGTTTTAAAGGCACAAACATGTCCACTATACACATCCATAAAAAAAATTAACTCTTCTTGATTCGATAATGCCAACAATTTTTAACGTTGGTTTCTATAAACACCCAATGAATAAAAATCAACGTAGAAACAAGCCTAAGTCATTTTGCACTCAGACATACAATTTAATAATGGTTGACCTATTAAATATTGAAGGACAGACATCAATTTATTTTGCATTGTCCCATACTATTTAAATAAGTTTCATAAATATGTTTGATATATTTGGATGACCATATAATTCCATGTATGTGATTATTGGAGATAAAAACTTGGTGGGGGAATTTTTTTTTGCATTTTAGCTCAAGATGAGAATAGAGATCTCATAAAAATCAAGCACATAAGTGTGTTTTTGTGGTAAATGTTGTGATAATTTTCCCAACAAAATACCATCCTAATCTAACAGGTGGGTTAAGAATAATTTTATTATATGCCATGTTAAATGGACATACATCAATATGTAGAATATGTGGGAGATACCATTAATGCAAGAAGAATAGAGGGTGAACATAGAATAGTGTGTATATAGAAATAAGATGATTTCATATATAAGGATGAATTAATTTACAATGGAATAATAACTTCTTTGTTTTATATTTTAAAGTTTGTGTTCTTCACTTTTGCAATAAAGGCAAGCAGACTAGATTTTTAAAGAAGTAACGGTTGTAACAACCTTTTCTCAAAAAACTTACCCTTGAGGTAAAGAGATCTTGTTAATTTGAAATATAACTCTAGAAAACTCATGATCACATATTCAATGAATATTTATTCCCCAAATTACCCTTCCAACATCACAAACATTTGTCACCAACCATTATAAATAGAAACTAGATTTCCATGATGGAGACAGAGTGGAGGACTCAAGCCACTCCTTCCTCTATAAAGAGTTAGATGATTAATATAAATAATATCAATTATATTAACAATAATTAATATTATTTCTTGAAATTACTACTACAACTACTAATCCTAAATGACTTTGACAAGGTAAAATTCAGCCACCAACAAAGCCTCCACTAAGCTTACTAGCCACTGAGGTTACTTGCCCCTAACCTTAGAATACTATTTAGAACTAGAGCTATATTAAGAGGTGGATAGATATATGATGATGGTGGAGGAAAGGATCTTAAGAGGTGGATATATTTATGATGGTGGAAGAGGAAATGATTGAGTATAAATTGGCATAAATGTTGTTGATGTAACTGAGTCCCTTCCACAATGACAATCACAAGTTAAGAAGAAAGATGAACATGATGATAAAACAAAAAAACGTGAGAATGATAATTATATGATTATTACACAAAGAAATATGAGTATGGAAAGTCCCCTGACACGATTATGATAACTCTCCTCCACTGCCTCAAGATAAAAAGATTATACAATCAGAACCATGGCATGAATAACTAACAGTGATCCTCATCCAAAAATAGATCATCAGAAACAACATGGATATACTCCTAACTGAATTCAATTAAAAAAAAAAACACAATGACATCCATTTTATATCCATTTTGGATCATATTTTCTCTTCATCTTTTTGTTGTGATGATGAATAACATTAATTGGTTCGAAACATGATGGCAATCAATGCTTTTATGTGATGGATCTCAAAGACATATACCTAAACAATTCTACTCACAGAAGCATCCATTCAGACATCACCTTTGTTCTCACATAATCCAAAGAAGGAGCCATTGAACTAAAAAAATATGGCAAACATAGGCTAACTCGTAAGGAGATGCTTAATATATTGAACCAATATTTTGTTCGTACTCCTGCAAATGAAACCTATTATCGAGATGGATAGGTAGAATATATGGTGTAAAATATCATGTACAAGGACCACCCTAATTATATGTACAACCAGAGCTACAAGAGCCACCAAACAATGATATGTTTCATGGTTGCCGAAAACTAGAGCTACAAAAACGACAAAAAAAAGATTTGTTTTTATGGCTCCTCATCATTAGTAGACCATGGCATAGCATGGAAAGGAAGCCCAAATATAACAAACACAATGGTAATGGGTACGTTTAGAAATGATTTACTCCCACCACATTTTTTAATGTCCTCCTTGAACTGAAGATAAAAGAAATACTATTTACATCTAAAGTAGGAACAAATTATATAGGAATTTAGAGAAAAAGGTATAGAAGGTCAGAGAGATCAAAGAATAGTAAATAGTAAATTTAAACTAAGAAGAAATGTTACAGGAGCTCAGAGTTTTCATAGAATTTTTGAATGGTAAATTTAGAAATAATAAATATATTATTGAAATAAAATAGAGTAAATCGTAAATATAGCTTAAACAAACAAAAAAATATGTAGTTCCACATAGATTGAGAGAATCATATCATGTAGGTGTTCATCTCCCTAATCATAAGATGCGGAGAAAAAACAATTACAAGTTAAAAAAAGGGAGTTGCAAGAAGCTAGATAAAGATGCTTAGGATTTTTTTTTTTTTTAAACATCTCACATGCCATAATTCTATCATGAAGAAGCTCCACCAAAGGTTGAGCTAGAGAAGGTATCTCTTACCCGCCCAAAACTCCGCAAGTTAGGGTGGAGATAGAGCTTTGTTGTTGTAGAATCTAAAAGTGATCCAAATCAAGCTGTAGAACATATGTCTTTAGTTTGGACCAGAAAACGAGCAATGGGTATGTGGAGACATGAAGACAACTGTATATAAAGACATGGAATAAAAGAGAATTGTTGAGAGATCATTAAAAATGAATCTTATGAAATATTTATTGTCAAAATACCTTTTAGCCTCAGACAAGAAATTTCAAACAGTACAAAAGATGGACCTATCAATAAATCTTCCAAGGATGGTAATGGCATCACAAGAAATCATTCAAAAAAATATTTTGTAAGACATGATATGAATGGATTAACTCTGTAGAAATTTGAAGTTGTTGAAGAATAAAAGGAAACAAAACCTTTATATGGAAATATTGGAATTGGAAACACCACCAATGATAGAGATTGTTAAAATTTGCTGACTTCTCAAGTCGTTGAAGAAGAACCAATTGGGACTGAATCTGTAAGTAGTAATAATCAGATTGCAAAGATTACTGAAGTGAGTCTATTTGTGTAGAAGTATGAAAATATTGAAGAACCGATTGAAGATAAAATATTACAAGGGAAAGGATGATATGCCAGAAACTAAAGTTCAAGGTGACATATTGGAGGCATTCAGGTTCTCTGATTGAAACTTTTGAAGGTGGAAAGAACACATCGGGCTTTGTTACAAGGGTGTTAACTAAAACTTTGCAGGTTATATATGGCTTGCATCTTGAAATTTAATCACACTCCCATGTCAATCTAGGTAAGGGACAGATACAAGGTAACAAAAGTGATATGAAACAAATGGACCCCAGCTCTGTTCGATCATCTCAACATGGCTCAACTGAAGAAACAAATGGGAAGGGAATTAAGAATCCTAAAAAAGAACATGTTAAATTTATGAGGCAACTTCAGGAATACTTTCCCTTAATCTCCAAATTGAAAATTCAAATTCATTGGAAAAAGTTTTACTTTGAAAATAATTAAGAATGTGGTTATTTAAATTATTAATGCCTCCCACCTAAGAAATTCAAAGTTCGCTTCGATATATAATTACAGGGATATATTTTATTTTTTAAATTCAATTTTAATGGTCAGCTTCAAGGTCGGTTGTCCCAAGAGATGAAACCTTTCAACTATGTCAAAACGCTATATATACCTCATTGAGGTGCTCCTAAAAAATTACGAATTTGAATCTGCAATTTCAGATGGCTACCTCAGGAATTTTGGATGTCTTTTTTTTCATTGAGTGTACCTCCATAATTTCGAATGGTGTTCTTTGTGGTTTCCTTAGGATGACTCTTGCTTCTTTGTGGTTCGATGAAATTGTTTCACTGCAATCTTAGTAAGTATAGAACTCACACTTAGTGTGAATGGAACTGTTTTGGGTAGGGTTCTAGGCTCAACATGTCTGAGTTCAGGAGCATATATGTGCTATGGTTTATGGCATGTTTTTTAATTAGTTATGGGTGGAAACGTGAAGCTCGGTTACACTTTTGTGAGAATCAGGGGTCGAAAACTTTTTTCGGCAATAGTTCGGCCGAACTTATTCTAAAGTTCGACCGAACTATTGATTCCGTTAAGATTGACGAGACACAGACGGTGCAAGCCAACAGAATTTTTTCCGGAGATTGGAAAACCGACAACAAAAGTTCGGCCGAACTCGTATCGAAAGTTCGGCCGAACTCGTTCCAAAAGTTCGGCCGAACTAATTTCAAAAGTTTGGCCGAACTAGTTCCTATAAATAAATTTCCCGCGAATACTGTTCTTTTACGTGTTTCATTATTCCCGGGAATTTTCGTTGCTCCACTGCTGCTCCCCTACTGCTGCTGTCCGCGCGTTCCGGCTGCTCTGCTACTCTCCTGCTGCTGTTGTCCACGCATTCCGGCTGCTCTGTTGCTCCCCTCGTCGGCCGAAAAAATTCAACAGGTATGTTCTACAGAGGAATTTTCTAATGCAACTTTTGCTAGCTTAGCTCTAGGCAGTCCTAGTTGCCAGTTTAATAAACTTTGAAGATTAGCCTCTAAATAGTCTACTCGGTTGTTTTTGTCCCACATAGTTTGGCATTTCTTTATTGATATTAAGAAGTATGTATTTTTTCGGTCTTTTCTTCTAGGTAGCCGCATTCTTGTTCAACACTTGATTTGATACTATCACAGGCCAAGTTATCCTTAACTATACAAACCAGCAAAAACTGTCTTGACGTAGTCACACCAAGATCTTACAAAGTTTTAAACATAAAGTCCCAACAGCTATAGAAAACGCATACATAATAAGCAAACACAGTTTTCCACGCCCATAGGCGAGACAAAGAAGTGACAGTGTCACCACCACGAGGCAACTCCGAACAAAAAGGCACCACAAAGATTAAACCTATCATATTGATAACTCCAAATAAATATTTACTGGTTTTTTTCATGTATTTAAATTATATTTACGGGTTTTCTTGATGCATGTAAATTATCATAGTGACTAAAATGATACAATGCTAGTAAATATTTACTATTCTCCCCCACAAAAAATTTAAAGTTGTTGCTAATTTTCATTTCTAAGTTTTAGTTCTGTATTTTTTAACAACTGTTATAGATGCATAAATCCAGACAATATGTATAAAATTTAGATAAATTCAATACTGAGGAAATATGTTTGTAAACAGTGTTTTGATATTCAAATTTATTATATAACGACTTATATGCTGCCTGCAAACACGCTTGTCATTCCATGCTTTCGCATTCAAAAATGAAAGTGGATGAAATCATGAATTATCTTTTTCATTTGCGGAGCTCATGCTTAGGAATTAGAGAATTTGACAAAGTTCAAAGATTAAACCTGTAACGACAGTATCACGTTTAGTTTCAAAAACAGAAAGAAACAAAGCCACTATGCTGCCACAAAAGCTTAGATGAAAGCTAAACTGAGATATAACATTCTAATGCTTGAATCTACAGTTTAATTGTTGTTTTAATGCACTTAAGGGCAGTGGTTTCTGAGATTTAATTTAAACAAATTTTTCCTTGTTGAATTTTGTTTAAAGTTTAAAATTGAGCAAAAAGGAAAAGGATTTTTCTTTGGTGAATTTTGTTTAAAGTTTAAAATTGGTGAAATCTGTTTAAATTTTAAAATTTAGTAGATTTTATCAAAATTTAGTAGAGATTTATAATAATCATAAATTAAAGTCTAAATAGTTTAATTTGTAAAGTTTAAGTATTTAAAAGGTTTTCTAGATCTATTTATGTATTTGAAAATTCATTTAAATCATTAAAAAAAACAAAATTTAGGAGAGAGAAAATGGAGAAAATGAAAAAAACTAAAATTTAGGAGAGACAAAATGGAGAAAAAAACTAAAATTTAGAACAGACAGAAAATGGAGAAAAAACTAAAAATTTAGGATAGACAAAATGGAGAAAAAAACTAAAATTTAGGATAGACAGAAAATGAAGAAAAAACCAAAATTTAGGAGAGACACAAATTGGAGAAAAAAACTAAAATTTAGGAGACAAAAAATGGAGAAAATGAAAAAACTAAAATTTAGGAGAGACAGAAAATGGAGAAAATGAACATTTATTAGCAAGAAAGCGCATACATTTAAGGTATTACAAATCTATTTAGGAGTTGGAACAACTTCCTCATAAATAAGATTTGCATCTTAAATAAATCTCACAACTTGAGTGAGACACCATAATCTCAAAAAACATCTAATAATACATTCTACAATACTCTATATTTCTTCATTAATTCCAAGTTCAAGTTCCTCTCTTAAAGGAGAAATGAATCAAAGCACAACATGAATAAGATACCCCTATTGGAGAAATGAATCAAAGCACAACATGAATAAGATACCTATGTTGGTCTCGGTCTTAGCTACACTTATAATGGTATATAAAATAACTTGATAACTAAGCTTTCATTTTGTCTTCTTGCTAAAGGGTCCATGCTTGTTCATTTGTTAGTGAAGCTTCATCTCCACCTTTCTTGTCCAGACACTTCAACTCTTAATCTCCTTTTTCTTGATCTTGATTGCATGCTAATATTCTTTGTATTCAACATTGCTGTAGGTTCTTGGAACTTATACTTGTCCTTGATGTTTTCAATTTATTCAAGTTTTATTGCTTATTTCTAGCCGCAAATATCTCCAAACTTAAAAACAATGTTAGATTCCTAAAGCGAACCATATTAATTCTTGTCATCATGCTCATTCATGGAATTCACATGTTATTTTATGCGATGTTTGATTGAAACTTCTCAAAGTTTAGATATCTTGTTTTTTGTAAATTTCTACATGAATTCATGTGTTATGTGTATTGTTAATTCTTGGCCATATGGTAATTGACATACCATTTAATTACATACTATAGTTTTTTGAAACTAATGCTCACTATATAATGCCATTTTTTTACTATCTTGCCTCCCATAATTAGGTATAATGTCATTTTCTTTGCCAGATGACTTGTGCCATGGGCCTAGTAGTTTTGTGGATTATGTCATATCTGAAACCTCTATTTGTAACAAAATAGTAACTTTTTACCTCTTAAATGGCCATGGCCTAACTTTGATCATATATCAACAACCTTAACTCTAAACTTTGTTATGCAAAAAAAACCCATGCAAGAGAATTGTGTGAATGGAAGGCACCTACTTTTCGATAAAATTCAAATTGATATTTTCTAAAAGGATTTAAATAGAGATTTACATCTCCTAACCTATAAGGATAATAGAAAAAACTTTGTAAATAATTTAGTATTTGATTTAATTATAAGGATTTCGTATTTGTAATACTAAAGGAAATAATTCGATTTCCTTCAAGCATTTAAATTCCTAACTTAAAAATTTGTATGAATATCCAAACACCATGGACACTATGTTTAGAATGCTCCAATAGAAGTCAAAATATTTCATCTGGAAGACATTAGGTTTTGGATTAAGTGATTTATAAATGGGAAATATAAATACATTAAATGCTATCAACTTGAATTTTATTAAAGAGGATCTATTTTCATCCCTCACATACATAAACTCTTCAATTTGGTAGTGAAGCAAGGCTTTCTTAACCCTAGACACAAAGCTTCATTACACCTATATTTAAAAGTGGGGATAAAAAAATTCCTTCTAATTGTGTGAACATTATGATTAGCCACATTTTAGCTAAGTTGTACGAATTTATTTTGGAAAAAAATATTAGTCTATGATTAGAAAGTCATGATAAAAAAATTAAATGCCAAACCAAATTTAAGATATGTCATTCCACTATGAACCACTGTTACACAACATTTTGTCACTGTCCCTGCAATCCCCACCTCGCCCATTGGAGGGTCATTTCTGTGATCAATAAGTAGTGGCATGCCTTTCAAATACCATCATTGCATCCCTTTACATGAGAGCAATATTCCTTTTGTTGAAAATTCCCCGAGCAAAGATTCATTGAATTAAGAGATAATTTTTCATATAGTTACAGTAGGGTGTTACTAACAAAGATTCTATCACACCATCTAAATTTCAAACTGCTAATCAATTGAGTAAATAACAAATAATAAAATTAATGCATTAATAAAATAAACTAGACTCATATTTTTTCTCTTAATGCACCAACATTATCTTAGGCTAGGGTTTTGGAGATAGGTGTGTGTGTAAAATGCTCCAAGACCATAAAAAAAACTTATCAAAATGAGCTAAGGAGTGAAAAATCCTTCATCATCCCACCATCAAAACCGGTGTGCTCCAGACACCCGTGTAAGTGAGGGTTAGGCTTAGGTCAAATTATGATCAATTCTTCTCAAGGCTACCATACTCGTGTCAGGGAATATCGTGTTTTTGGATGACTACTCAAAATCCGAAGACTCAACCTCCCCTGTGGGACGAAGGTAACCTTAGTGGTTGTTCTTAGGAAAACACCCTATAGGTTGTGGATGGGGCAATAACCATCCCTCTACCTTACCTCACCCTAGACAACTCTGTTTGCGGAGTTGAGATCCTATAAGAAATAAGTCTTTTGGAAGACCATCTAAGACATAATACTAGGATTTGTTTTCATGTGTGACTACCTTCTAAGACTTTTCTAGTGCATGTTGTTTGGTTTGAGTAAGTGGTTTGGCCTTATGGGTGTTTGTAATAACCTGTTTTGGTTTATATACATTTATTCACCCTAGCTGAACCCAATAACTGCCAGTCATGTCGAATTTATAGTTTCCTCTTGAACAAGATGGAATTTTATCTCTTGCTCGGATATATCCTGTCACTACCCAAGACTTAGACAAAAATATAATTATGGATTCTATACCTAGTCCTCCTTGTAGTGATTTGTTTTCCATCGAAACATTGGTGAACAATTATGGCTCTCTTGTAAATCCACCTTTGACTGATCCATTAGAACTATAGTTACTATGGCTAAACCCAGAAAATACTACACCTACTTACACTTACATTCCTATTTTACCAATGAAGGATGTTAGTTCCTCTTTTCCCTCTGCATCTGAAGTTTCTGTTGATATGTCATCATTGCCACCATTAAACGTGGTAGGAGCTACACCTCAATTGACACCTCTCACATATTCTTGGGACATTTGACTGATATCTTATATGGATATTACAAATTTTCCTAGTGTTCCTATGCCTACTTCTTTATCTTCACCATCTATGGTAGGTAACTCTAGTTATCCTATAGGATCAATTATTTTTACTCCAAGTTTTTCCTAACCTACTATTCCTATTCCTTAGAATTAGTATATGGGGGGACCTCACTGTTGTTCAAGGTGATCATCCTCCTATATCATATTTATTCAAATTCATAATTCTTTCTTATCCTCCATTTTTCTTTCAAATTTGGAGAAGTTAACTAATGACCCCATTCATCATGATCCTTGGTGGCAACCCATACCTTCCAAGTTGCCTTCCAATATCCCCAAATTTGAAGGGAATTCTAGAGAAAATCCATTAATGTGCATTACCACCTATCATCTGTGGTGGTCATAAAATTATTTCGTGGATGATTCCATTAAACTACGTCTGTTCTAATGCACCTTAACTGGAGATGATGCTAAATGTATATTGAATTAGACGAAAAATATTACATTAATTTTTCGTCATTAGCTCAAACTCCTTTAACTCATTTTTAGTTACCGATGAGGTATGGCATCGATTTTGATCTCTTTTCTAATTTAAAACAAGATGATGCCATACTGATTTCTAATCACATCCATGACTAGTGATGTCGCAAGGGGTTAATACAAACCAAACTCCCTGATGATATCTTATGTAAATGGTTCATTCAATCATTATGTCCTTAGATAGTCAAGGATGTGTCCATGTTCAGGGATGTTGTTCAGGAACAAGCCATATTTGCTTCTCAAAAATTTTATTTGATATATTCTTAAAAAACCAAGTACAAATTGTAGTAATCCTAGAATCATGCTTTACATAAGGTAAAATTGGGGAACTCATGACTAGTACTATAGATAAAAAAAAATTTACCCTTACCAAAAAATATATGATAAAAATTGACAAACTACATAAGCTTAAGCTTAAGGGGATATAATCCTTCTTGCCTTCCATATAGATAATGAAAATGATTGTTCCAAGTCTAATGTTGCTTCTCATGTTATTTTATAAACCTTGATTGGAAAGAAAAATAGGAGGGTAGAAATGTAAGAAATATAAAACATAATGAAACACAACGTAAGAAATAGAGAACATAATGAAACACACACATACATATCTCCAGACAATCAACACAATAATTTTCCTAGGAAATCCTTATGGGAGACGAGAAACCCTAAAAAGTAATGATGGTCTAGACTCCTTTTTCCCTAGGAAATCCTTATGGGAGAAAAACAACACTAAAATGTAAACATTCTCTACTCTCTCTTTTCTGGTATGGAAAATATGTGAGTACAAAGAAAGAGGTAATCTCTCTAGAGTTATCTAAGACTTTTAGAGAAATGATTGGGAGATCGAAATTCGTCATTTAATATGTACAATATGTTTGGTTGAATCCACATGAAAAACAAGACTCCCAACCATGAGAAGAGGAAATTACATCCTATTTCTCCCCCCTAGCACAATTACCAGTACAGTTAGAATTTAACAGGGCCCCAAACTGGATTTTACTCTCAGGTACTGGAACCTCTACAAAGGTTCAACCTGGAAACATAGTTTTTCCTTAGGTTTCTCCACTGGTTCTATGTCAAACTTGGATAACCTACAGTTCAATATCCTTCTTTTCATTTTTTATATCCCCTCTTGGATAACCATAATATCTTGAAATGGAGCTAGCCAACTCAAATATAGTATTGTAAATCCCTTGCTAAGTTAGATGAGGATTACATATGGTCTTGAATGAGCATTTGGACTCTTTAGATATATATCTAAAGAGTCCAAAATCTCATTCAAGACCATATGTAATACATAGCCTCCTCATGTAATATATAAAACTTTAATCCATGTGCTTAACCTTAACATTGACACAAATGGAATACAATTTTACTCACTGCTTTATGATAGAAAAATATGCAGATGAATATTGCCCACATATCCAAAGTCAAAAGGGATAGATTAAAAAGGGATGCTCCGGTCATCTATAAAAGATAAATTAAAGAAGCATGACATATTAAAGTAATGTAAATTAGATATGCATACCAATTATGTTCATATAACACAAAAAATAGATGATTCAATACAAATGTCACATAGAAGTCATATTTATCTCATGGGCCTTCAACTTAAATTACATATCTAGCATAATACATTAAGCTATAGGAGATAAATCAAAGAAGCATTTGAATGTAAATTAAACATGTGTAATAATTATGTCCTCATTTAATATGTACAATATGTTTGGTTGAATCCACATGAAAAAAAAGACTCCCAACCGTGAGAAGAGGAAATTACATCCTATTTCCCCCCCCTAGCACAATTACCAGTACAGTTAGAATTTAACAGCCCCAAACTGGATTTTACTCTCAGGTACTGGAACCTCTACAAAGGTTTGACCTGGAAACATAGTTTTTTCTTAGGTTTCTATAAGCATCAAAATATAATATGACAAATAATATAATTATCCAATCTTATAATATTATACAATCTTATAATATTTGAAACCTAATGTCTTTCCCATACCAAAGTATGTTCTTTTAAAACATGTTTTCTTGGTGATATGGGTGATTTAGAAATGATTGGGAGAGAAAAATTCCTCATTTAATATGTACAATATGTTTGGTTCATGCCACTAAGCCAAGAATTTTAAATTCAACTCACTTTTAATATAACCAACTAAATCCTGCAAAAAAAGAATAAAACAATTTATGTTAGGGTTGTGGATTCAGGGATTGAAACAACACACCATGATATTTCAAATTTAAAAATTATGGTTTGAGTCCTAGGTAGCTTAGAATCCTATTTTTTTTCAAAATAAGGATGCACTCCAATTTGATTCTCATGATTAGGTTGTAATCATGAGGCTCTCGCTCAAGAGTGGACCTTCCCAAAATCTTGTGACGTCTTGTCACAAACAAAACCATCAAACTGAAAACACATCATGCAAGAAACATAGCTCGCTGACATATCATTTTTCTCCTTCAAAGAAAAAAAATTCGCATCATGTGAATATCTCCATGTACTCTTACATATTGGTGTACAAAACCATCAACCAAACACAAGTCGACAAAACATGCCTCTTCAAACAACTGACTCTCAAGTCAAATAATAGAGCTCATGTACAAATTTCCTTCCTATATTCTTTATCAACCTCTTCTAGTGATTCTTGAAAGGTGTGAGAAGAGAGTCATGGTCACTGAGTTGAGCAAGAGAAATATTTTGGTATGACAACATTACTTGTGATAGGTCTAGCTAGCAGGCTACCGAATTACATGGTAATGGCATTCAAAATGTGAAAATTCCCATTTCACTTGGAAATAAGATGGTAGAGAAAGGTATAGATGAAAGGAGATATCCATTTATGGTAAAGAAATCAAATATTTCTATCAATTCCACCTTGCAACTCTAAGAGACATTGAATTAAATTTCATCTCAAGACAGGGCTTTGAGAGGACACTCTCAAAGCTAACCTTCGTTATGGCTTTGAAACACATGGTAAGTATCAAGACTTAGCAACTTTATTTGCATAATTTTTTCTAGCATGGACCTTAATGTCATAGCCTTCTTTTGCCTAAATGAATGCAAATTTCCTTTCCATTTGGCTTGTGACATTCATAATTCATTCTCATGGAACATGATTGTGTTGCAATTGTGATAACATTTGCTGTATGCAGAAGCTAATAAAAAATGATCGAAAATGACATTTTTGCTCTGTTTTTTTGAAGATTTAAGGAAAATTACACTAAGTAGCTTCCAACCTCATATGACCATCATGTCAAACTCATCTTAGGATATTGTCCAAGTAAGAGCCACTTATGCAAGAAATCTAGTATACATGACTCCAATTTCAATTAGCAGCAATGACAGTTCTAAGTATGGTGCAAACATTGCTCTAGATCCTCAATGGGGCATGTTTGATGACAATAATTTGGGGAGTGAGAGAGGGAGATGGTAGGAGAAAAAAATCAAGGCATCCTCGGGAAATTGAAAAATATATAACTAATATATGCTAGTAAGTGTTATTCACTAGCATGTATTTTGTAAAGGCCTTTCAACCTAGTTCCCATTCAACTCCATCCACCAGGTTGTAGAGGATTCCAAGCCTAATTTCATAAAAAGTAAGTTGGGGTTGATCACATTGACTTGCTTGATGACATGTCTATGAAGATTAACTACCTTGAACTATTTTTTTGTGTAAGGAAAGAGACACATTCCCATGTCTGAGCATGAAAACGTTCTTTGATATTGTTAATGCCTCTAGTGTTTACTTCTACAAGTTCTATAGGAAGAGTTTGTAAAGGGCCAGGTAGCCTCTGGATCTCATCTTTTATGAAAGGTGACATATCTAGTAAATGCCCCTACAGTCAATCTCTGGAATGGATCTAAATAGAAGTTCTTCAATTTAATATCCGTAAAACACAACTACTTTAAGGTAAACTATGTACATGTGTCATTTCTTCCACAAACTAAAGTGTATAAGTAGGAAATTGTATACCAAGTGTGCTCCCACCATGTAAAGCGCAATTTGGTGAACTTACCATTTTTATAATATCTTTTTCGATTAAATTTAGTTTCACACATGATCAATTATTGCTTTGAAAATTGTGTTCTACATAATTTGTGTACACTAAATTACAAATTGATTTTTTGAAATATATTTTGTGAATGTCGACCAATAGATATATATCATGGAGGATGAAAGATGAAGATCAGCCGAATCCCATATGGAGGTTCAGGAATCGGAGGATGTTCACGGTATTTAAATATAATCTTAAATCTCCATACATGTGTGTACATATGGAATTGATTTTTTTATTAACTTTGTGAGTGACATTAGTTGTTAATAAGTTTCATATTTTAATTTTTAGGAGGCAAGAGGAGAAGGGTTTCTACTCCATCCATGGAGCGTGTTCAAGGTTCAACCGGTCGAGGTATGAGTGGTAGCAGGTTGCGGGAAGGGGGTGATATTTATTCCCCCAAAGGCCAATCAAAAGTTGCTGGTTCTCAACAGGGTCATTGTGGGTCTGGTTCTCAACAGCGTCATTCTGGGGTTGGTTCTCAGCAGGGTCATGTTGGAGATGATGTTAACCAACAACATCAAGGTTGACATCAATTTCAATATTTTTTCATTAAATTTGTGCAACTTTTTTTACACGTGTTTTTTCTAATATACGAAATTTTATATATATTGATGCAGAGGCTGAAAATGTTCGAGCCAGTGGTCAAAATAGACGCAGGGCAGCGCGCTACATTCAAGAAGAAGGCTGTCAACCCAGCACAAATTATCCGGCTGAGATTACTGATATACCATGGGAAACGAACATGGCGGAATGCACCTTACAAGGTGTCAAAGCCTTCATGCAAAATTGCAAAGAGATCTCAAGGCTTTGTCTCTACCTCCTGAGAGTAGACAAAGCCTCGAAATAGTTACACATTCATTGGGTGAAATGGTAAAGGTGTACAGAAATTTGGGGCCAACGACTAATTAGTTTGTAGAACTGATGAGAAAGAGAAAAGAAACAGTGATAGGTCCCGATAAATGGCAAGACATAAAACAAAGAGTTACAAGATAAAATGCCAAGTCAATGTTTAATTATAAGGAAGGGCCAAAAAGAAAAATGTTGAAGGTGCAGTATTTCAAGCACCCAGAAAAAGCTGCTTATTTTTATGACCGACATCTTGTGGCCTTTGGAAGGCTTCCATGGAACGATGAGGTTCCTGTTTATTTTTCACAAATGTTTTATGCAGAATTTTTTTTGGGTATGAAACCCGACTACAATGACCTTCCTTCAGAATTTTTTGGCCCGGGGAGAGGTCGATTATATCAACGTAAGGGCGCTAAGAGAGATGTGGAGTTGCCTCGCCCTGAGCCGCCATTGGTGAGTCGACCGTTTCGAGTCGAAACCCTGCGATCAGAGATGGATGCGACTTCTCAAATAAGTCGTGAAGCAAGAGATGTTATGATCGACAATGTTCATAGTGGATTGAGTGGAGTCGATATTTGTTTAAATCGACAAAGAGAACGTGAAAATGCACGTGCCAATTCTGTTTATCATACAGATGAGGAGATTTACAACATGAATGTTGAATATCTCCAAACATATGCAATAAATTGTCGCAATGGTCTGCAAGACCTAATTTTTCGTGAGGAAGAGGGCACCGGAACGGTATGTGTTAGTGACCTTAGGGTTTGAAATTATATTTACATATACATGTGTAAAATTTGTAATAAATACATGTGTATGTACATGTATACATTTATTTGTATGTGTACATTAATCTAACAAAAATGTATGATTATATGTTAAAACACCATTTGCAGTTCTCAGGCATGATGCGTGATGAAAATTTTAATATTACGTTCGGTACCTCTGGCTCAAACGATGCAGATGGGTCTAACCATCATGATATGTTGGCACATGTATGTTAGTGTTTTTTAAGTGACTCTAAAATAAATAATTGTTGCCACACATGTACATGTATGTATATATATAATTTGATAAAATGTTTTAACAGGTACTGATTCCATCTAATGTTTTTCGGATGGTGGTACCTTCTTCTTCCTTAGGAGATATACCTTCTACTTCATTGGGAGATGTGCCACAAGTATGGACAATTTTTCACAAGTTCAAAATTTATGTTTAAAAGTTATATATATATATATATATATATATATATTCTACCTCAAAAAGTTCCATTAAAAATTGAGATATATAGAGAGAGAGATCTATATTTTGAGTTATTTAAATTTTTTTGAATTTAGGTTCCTATAGAAGATTTTTTTAATCCAGGGACTCTAACGACGGAGATAGGAACATCCACAGCATTTGAACAAGTTGTCTCTAGTTCCTTTTTTTAATAATATTGAAAATAAGTTAATATATGTACACGTGCATTTTCATTTGAAAGTTTTTAATTTATATAAATTATATATATGTATATATATATATATATATATATATATATATATATATATATATATATATATATATATAAATTATATATATGTATATATATATTTAACTGTACATGTATATTGTACAGTTTACCACTGCAAATGTTTCTATGGCAAAACCTGTTCATCAAATGGAGAGGGAACCTTACAAGGTATTGCATGATTTTTTTGTTATATTTTGTTTTTTACATGAAGTTCTAGATATATATATTCTCATTCATTTTTAAAACTTCAAATTTTAATGTTCAAGTACATGTGCATTGTGTATGTAGGTTTCCTATTCACAGGATAGGGCGCTACCCGAGACCCAGACGCTAGATTCTCCATTTGATGGACAAGATTTACAGTAGATTTGATTTCAAAATTTAGATGGTTTTAAAATTTGTTAAACTTGATACAGTTTGATACTCAAGTGAGATTTACAATTTTTGGACATATTTTATTACAATGTTATTATATAATTTGTTTTATTTAATTTTTGGATGGTTTTAGTACTTTTGGCATGTGAATGTGAAGAAATGTTGTCATCTGAATTACATTTGACATGTGATATTTAATGTTAAATGTTTTTGTTGGATAGTTGAATTATAATTGGCATGACATCTAAAGTTCTTAAAACTACATGAATGATAGAATGTGAACCTACATTTTCACATGTGGTAAATTGAAATGTTACTTGTAACAAGACAATCCCCATTGATTTCATTACAGTATATGTTGATTTCTGATTTGATATAATTGCATGTATGATGGTACATTACTTGCAAAGTCATTGGATTAATAGTGTTCATTGATTTCAGTGTAAGCGCAAAAAATTATTGACAATGTAGAATTATTTTTGTGTTATAATAATTAAACCTAATAATATTGGAGAGCAAGAGAGACTTGAGGTATGGTGTTTACTACAAGAGTTCGAGCTAAATATTTAAATGGTTTGTACCTATGTGTTGATTTCTGATTTGATATAATTGCATGTATGATGGTACATTACCTGTAAAGTCATTGGATTAATAGTGTTCATTGATTTTAGTGTAAGCGTAAAAAATTATTGACAATGTAGAACGATTTTTGTGTTATAATAATTAAACCTAATAATATTGGAGAGCAAGAGAGACTTGAGGTATGGTGTTTACTACAAGAGTTCGAGCTAAATATTTAAATGGTTTATGATTTATGATTTTTACTTTCTTTTTAATATAATCGATACGGAAAGATGAAAAAACTAATAAGGGTGACAATAATAATAGAAGTTCAGAAAATAGTTTAAGATTGATCACAAGAATTAAGAGAATGTCTCGGTCCATCATTGGTATGGCTTGTGCTGCAACCATGAAGTCTCGTCCCAACACCATAGAATGATCATCCATGTCAATGACTCTTAAGTCTATCTTTCCAAACCATGACCCTACTCTCACATGTGTGCCTTTCATGACACAAGTCACTGCTTTCATCCTCGAATTGACTGCCTTGAAAGCACTCAACTCTTTCTCCATGCTAGCCTTCCTCTTTCTAAGAGATGAAGCTGCCTTTCGACTTAGGAAGCTATGGGTAGCCCCCGTGTCTATCAAAGTAGAGAACTTTTTCCCATGTACGGTTGTAGACACGAATCTCAAGTCCAAGGAACTTTCATCATCATTCCTCCTCCTTGTCTTGTGCCTTACTTCCGCAATATTCTTCAACATTTCCTCTTCCAATATGTCTTTCGAACTAGCCCTTGGCTTAACAGTCCTTTTCACATATCTCTTCTCATGAAGTTCCATAGAAAAATCCGATCCTGGGTCTGCTTGAATTGGTTCAAGCTCTTTCCTTTTCGAATTCTGTCTAATTGCTCCAATACGACATATATTGACTCCTTCCAAACGAAGTGCACCAATCCTCATAGTGTGGTCTTCTTCTTTTCCAAGTGTGCCAACACATGCATTTTCTTTCTTCAAACCAATAGGTTTCGGATCAAGAAAGTCCCTCTTGATCTTATCTTCCATGTTCTTGACTTTAACCTGCAACGTGGTGCTTCTTTCCTTCAAGTGAGCCCTTTCCATAAAGAGTTCTTGAAGTCTTTGTTCACCTTGTCGTATCTCCATGTCAAGCTTTTCAATTTCAGCAGTTTGTCTAGATAGTCCATCCTTGGAATTTCTTGGGTGAAAAACCAAGTAGGTTGAACCAAATTTGGTCTAGTGCATTGGAATTCATTAAAGAATTGGTCATTGGAGCTGCTTGAAGCTAGGAGTGAGCATCGTCACCAACCTACATTGAATATTTTACACTCCCTAGGGTGAATGATACTTTAAATTGATTGACAGTCTAAGACTTTCAAATTTTTCCGAATGCCAAATGATCTTACAAAGTTAGTATTTATAATATCCTAGTAGGTCATTCGGTGAGAAATTTTACCGGAAACTTGAAACAACTTTGGCATGTGATATTTAATTTGTTAAATGTTTTTGTTGGATAGTTGAATTATAATTGGCATGTCATGTGAAGTTTTTAAAACTCGAGTTTTGGATGGTTTCAATCTACATTTTGCATGTGATATTTAATGAACTTTAAATGTTTAATGTTTTAATGTTGCACAATATATAATAAAAAGGGTTTTAAAACTTAAAGTTTTGGATGGTTTCAATCTACAACTTAAAGTTTTGGATGG
Source organism: Pinus albicaulis (assembly GCA_034641835.2). NCBI lineage: Eukaryota > Viridiplantae > Streptophyta > Pinopsida > Pinales > Pinaceae > Pinus > Pinus albicaulis. The sequence goes on from CM076576.1 coordinate 469,122,818, forward strand.
TTTCAACCTACATTTGCACATATGGTAAATTGAAATTATGTTACTTGTAAAAAGACAATCCCCATTGATTTCATTGTATATGTTGATTTCTAATTTGATATAATTGCATGTATGATGGTACATTACTTGTAAAGTCATTGGATTAATAGTGTTCATTGATTTCAGTGTAAGCGCAAAAAATTATTGACAATGTTGAACGATTTTTGTGTTATAATAATTAAACCTAATAATATTGGAGAGCAAGAGAGATAAGGTATGGTGTTTACTACAAGAGTTCAAGTAGGTCATTCGGTGACAACTTTTACCGGAAACTTGAAACAAAGAGAATCTGTCTTTGGCTAGGACATCATGTAAGATGCCTGACATAAACAGTAAAATTTTACTCATGTAAGTTTAAAAGCTGAGATTCGGGCAAGTGGGGACAACCACTTGTTATCTCGTCCCTTGGAGGCTAGGCCATATGGGGACCGAATCTGACCTTACAAAATAAAGTGAAATAATTTGTACCATATGGTCGGAGAACATATACAAGAACAATTAATTTATCCAATATTGGATATATATATATATCCAATATTGGATATATATATATATCCAATACATATAACATTTTTAATCAATGCACATGTATAGAAAAACTACTTTCAGTTGATACTAGAGCACGTGCTTGTACCCAAACAATTTGTAACATGTGAAAACCACAAATAACATAAGCAGCTCAATTTTTAGTTGAGTACTGGAAGTTCTAAAACATATTTAATCCAAAGATAATAAACTGTTGGACACTTCACTCAAAAAAATTCTAATGGAATTCCATCCTCAATAATCCGTTCATGATCGGATTTTGACATTTTCCATTTCTTAATTTTCGATTTTTTCTTTGATTGAACTTCTATCAACTTGATGTGTGCTGCACACACCAAGTGACTATATTGACAACTTATGGAATCAGGTTCATAGTCTTCAAAGTAAACAAAGTCTCCACTTTGATGAGTTTGTTTGAAAAAATAACCTTTCAGTATAATAGACCCTCTGTCATACTGAAATCCGTGATCATTAAAGTCTTGTAATAATTTCATTTTTCGTTCGGTGCAACGCATCAAATAATACTTCACATTTTCATCGTTGTCAATAGGTGCAATTACAGCAAAAACATCTCCTGCACAATAAAATAAATTTAACATTTAATTATGCATATTTAAATTTATTTCTAAATCTTTAAATCATTAGAAAGTAATTCAAATGTTACCTTCTCTAACAAGATCAGAAACTCGATCACCATCGGATGATATTGTAGTTTCCTCTGATTGCATTTCTTCAAACATTGCAACAGATATTTTGCCCTTTGTATTTAGCTCTGTATGTTTCCAATCGTTCACATACATTTTGTTTTCACAAACGTCATTGGATTTTGTGTTGTCTATGCAAACATCACAAAAACAAGAATATTTTCTTTTATCCAATGCCAACACATTTCTGGACAACTTTGTTTGAATTGAATGCAATTTTCGAGTCCCTTTTATTGTTTCAACGTCATTTCCAATTGATCTATCTATGTCTTCGATTCCAATATGCCAGAAAAACCTTTATATGGAAAATTAGAAAAATAATTTGTAAATATGATATCAAAATACAATTAAAAATAATCATTGCATGATAAATGTACAATGTTTAAAATTAGATTTCCAATATAAATTAAATTGAATGTACCTTCGCACTTCTCTTGATGGGTTTTTCTCATGGCTTAGAGCAGCGATGCACCATTCAACAACTTCTTTAGCATTCACAAGTCGACGTGCAGAGTGGTTCATTTGATATCTTCGAAGTAATCATTTTATGCATGCTCCTGCACCGTCATGTTCTCCTTTTCCATGGCCAGTCTCAAAGAAATTCCAACAATGTTTAATGCGGGTTTTCTTATGAAGACAACACAACCAAAAGAATGATCGTGCAGATTTGAATTGACCTGCGCATCCGTCTAACCATATCCAATGTTCATTGAATGTTATTCCACGATTTTTCAATGAATCATAAATTTTTCCAAAACAATGTTGTACAAAACATGTATCATGTGTACGATCGTCATTGATATAAAAGTGATATTCTTTAATGATATGTCGATTTTCACTCATGCTTTATATATGATTGACATTTTGTTCAGCATGTCTATATAGAATATGGACAAGCATGGAGACTTGGTCAGAATGATAGTATTCACTCTGAATTTCTTTTTGTGGAACAAATGTGTAGTTTTATGCAAAATCAATCACTGAAAAAATGGTCCCTGGTGGAAAAACTTCACGAGATTTTTTGAATTGCAAGTCTTGCCATCGAGCTCTATGGGAATGCTTGGTGTATTTGTAAATTTATGCCTCAAACTTTCTCAAAAAGTCTATCAGAAAAATTTCGTCTTCTTGTAATTCGATTCTTTTAACACTATCTGCACCTTGAATCGATGTACCGATATATTCATATATCTTCCATTTCACTTTCATGTTGGACAATGATTGATCATTTATATCAATACGATATTTGTTTTGAAATTTAGTCAAATTTCCACAATCATCGCATTTTTTACCACCAACACATTTTTTTTTGTAAAATAGTTCATCGCTTTCTCTTTCACATAGAATTTGAGATATGAATTCGCGGATAGTGGAAGGAGGAGGTGAATCCTTCCATAATGTTCTACCGAAGTCAAGGAATGTTTCATAATATAACTCAAATTCCACATGATAACAACAACAACAAGTGTCGCGTACGGTGATAGGTTTTACATACCATGGTTTTTGTTGAACAAAAGCACTAAGTGAAACATGAATTTGACGATTCTCTTCTTTGAACTTGTTGAATAAATCTATTTGAGTGGTTTCCAATAGATGTTTTTCATGTTCTTCGTATTGATTTCGTGTTATTCTTCTTCGCATCACATGTCTTGCAGTCGGTGAAACACGCGAATTTTTCTTCCAATATTCATATATTATTTTTTTAACATCTTCTCCAAGTCTATCTTTGTATGGTTGCCTACAAATAGCTCTCCAACAAGCGAGTTCATCATTTACGTCTATTTGCAGTCGAAATTTTCGATGTTTGTGCAGAGTTTTTCGCGAGGTTCCCGGTGCTCGTGCCATAGATGTTAGATTCAAACGATTCTCTTGAGTACTTGGTGAAACCATTGCCATTTGTATTCCTCTACGTATATTTGAAACATTTTTATCTCTAGATCTCTTAATTGACTCTATAGCACTACTCATATTTTTTATCACATCTTCTTTCATTTTTTTATCTTTGGTTGATTTTCGAATACCCAATAGTGTCGTGGCTTCTTTTAATTTCCTTGATGATAGGAGACCTTTCAACATTTGAGCTTCAACTGTCACTTGCTCATTTTTGAAATACTTTTCAAAAATTCTATCGACACGATATCGTATAACATGGTCAGGTTTTTTATCTCCATATATGTGAGTGTCGACATTTTCTAACATCTCATTATCGATAGTGATTTCATCTGTACATATTCGAAAAAATAGTACATATTCAATAAATAACTAAATTAATAAATATGTCAATAAATATTAGGAAAATTTTAAATATATCGATAGATCATAATATTTACATTTACATACCCGATTCAATTTCTGCTTGAGGTTGATTTTCTTCTTCAATATTTTGAGGAGTATCTCTGTCTGTTTACATTAAACAAAATATTTTTCAAACTAGTTCATCAAATAAAAATTAAGCTTCACATTTTACATTGGGAAAACTTTAAAAATATATTAATAGATCATAATATTTACATTTACATACCTGCTTCAATTTCTGCTTGAGGTTTTTTTTCTTCTTCAATATTTTGAGGAATATCTCTGTCTGTTTACATCAAACAAAATATTTTTCAAACTAGTTCATCAAATAAAAATTGAGCTTCACATTTTACATTAGGAAAATTTTAAATATATATCAATAGATCATAATATTTACGTTTACATACCTGCTTCAATTTCTGCTTGAGGTTGATTTTCCTCTTCAATATTTGAGAGGGCTTCTAACTTTCTTTTGCGATATTGTCTCGTCTCTTCTCTACGTGCCTCAGGGTCTCTTTTTCGATCATATTTTCTTGCACAAGTTCTTTGATTTCCCATGATAATAGGGTATGAAGTTCAAAAAATTTCCTTCAAAAAATTAGACAATAACTCAATTACAAAAAATATCACAAAAGATTTAATTTAATTTTTTTTTTTTAAAAAATCAGTGTAATTTTTTTGTAAAAAATACGTAATCCAATCCAAAACACACGCTTTAAAAACACAAAACACGTACATACCTCCAAGAAAAATCACGCCACCTCCAAGAAATGTCTTCCAAAAAAATTCTTTAAATCCAAAATTGTAAAATCAATTTGCTTCCAAGAAATGCTCTTAAACCCAATTCTTTAAACCCAAACTTTGAAGAAAAGTTTTTGAACAAAGAAGCTCAAAAGATTTAGTTCAACACAAAACACGTACATACCTCCAAGAAAAATCACGCCGCCTCCAAAAAATGTCTTCCAAAAAAGTTCTTTAAACCCAAACTTTGAAGAAATGTTTTTGAACCCAAACCAAGTCTTTGTAAAATGAGATGAAGTGCGAAATGTGCGAAAATTGTGAATCATTTCGCGGAAATTTATATTGACACGAAATGTGTTTTTTGTAGGGGTCTCCACAAAAATTTCCGGCCGACGGAGAGTTACACAATAGTTCGGCCGAACTGTTCAGAAGAAGTTCGACCGAACTATTAAGACGTTAGATTTAGCGACTCATAAACGGAAAACATAGTTCGGCCGAACTTGGACTAAAATTTCGGCCGAACTAACGCGTCACCAATTATGCAAAAACCAGGCTCTGAAAACGGTTCTGCAACTTTGGACTAATTAAACTCCATGAAAGGTTGTTAATTAACTATCAGAACCAAGACAAGCATTTTCAGAATTGAATCTGCTTTCAGGAAATATAACTTTTATGGAATTTCATAAACGTTTATTAATTTTAATTATTTTTCTAATAAAATGGGTGCAAACAATTTATGAGGGTCATTGTGATTCAGTGAAATCAAAATTTTGTATCTCCCAAAATACATTGTAAAAAAAATTGAAAAAATTATGGGGCATTACATTGGTCCGTCGACTCTAATGGGTAGCTTTTAGATTTTTATTTTATAACTTATATGTTAAGAAATTTCTTGCCACGTGAAACATATCCAAAATACGCAGTTTTTCGTATTGGACCACTTCAAAAAATTCTAGTAATTATGATATGCATCCATTGGCTTTGTAAATATGACGAAAACAAAGTAGACTCTGTCTAGATTGTTGTAACACATTTTGTTTTTTCAAAAACACAAATTTTCAATGAATACAGCATTGCGAAATAACGTGACTTCTTATGAATCCTTTGATTGTTAAGAAACACACACTCAAAGAAACGCTAAGTTGACATATCAAATTTGCATAAAAAAATTTCAAAAAATAAGTAATAGAAAGCTAACAAAATTTCTCACAACTTTTATTTTTATCTCAAAATGAAATTCTACACAGAAAAATTGTTATAGTTTGCAGAAAGTTGAAGAACCGAAAAAAATGAAAATTTTTTCTCAAAAAAGGGCGAAAAGTGTAACCGAGCTTCACATTTTCACCCTTATGTCTAGTTCATCATGGGTGTCTCTCTCAGCAAGAAGGAAAAAGCTAGGAGACCCTCTTACAGTTGGGCTACAAGCCCAGAATCACATGCTCAGGAGGTCGAGCTATTGTAGAAAGCGACAGACATAAAATTCTGGTAATTTGGTGATTGTTGGAGGTGATTTGGATACCTTAAAGGAGGCCTAGTAATTTGAACCTTCTATAGTGATCTGAAATTTCTCTAACCATATGATTGATTGGCACCAAGAGAAGTTTTATCATACCTTAATATTGGAAAGTCATTCTGACTCTAAATCATTGTACTCTCTCTCTCTACTAAACATTTGATTTTAATAATAAGAAGATTCTATCAAGGTTTTCCTCATATTGGGGTTTTTCACTAGCTTGAACCAATTTTGTGTTCTCTTGTCTTGGCTTGTCCTCTGTGATAATGGTTTATGTTTTTTCCTCAGTTACTATAAACATAATAACGGTTTATTTGATTGCAATAAAATGGTCAATTGGGCTAATATGACTCACTAATGTAACTAACCTAGGAAAATAACATGTTAACTGAAAATTAACATAGTATCATATCTCAGGTGAGGTCAAGCCCAAGCAAGAGTAAAAGCAATATTTAAAGGTATATCAAATGTAGATATAACAATGTCTCTCTGAAATCGCATTTGGCCTATGATGAAAAGTCAATGCATGGACCAATTAAGGGTTTATGATTATTATACATTGCAGAATCTGACCATTATCTCAACCAACGTCCAGCGTAAAATTTTTACATGCATTGAATCTGTCTCTTTATTGCATAACTCATCTCTGTGTATATGAGCATATCCAGGGCAATATATACTTCACAGAATGATGATTGGCTTGGTCTCAGGGATTACTTTAATAATTGAGTGATTTTTTGCGGTTGAGAGCCAAATCTGAACATTTGCGTTCACATCAAAATCCTTTATTCCTTGTTGGTCGAAAAACCACAACTTTGAGCATAAGATGACCGAGTATCTCTAAGTTGGAGGTATGAGTTTCTCACTGTAAAGAAGAGTTTCATTTACATAAATATGTGTCTAGTTACTTCTATATTGTTGGTTGAGTTGAGCATAATGAAGGGCCAAAATATTGTTACGTCCCATGGACATGATCATCCATTTGAGATTGTTGAATATGATGTCAAAAATGGCCAAGGGCATCCTTATCTGCTGGTTGAGTTCTATATAAAGGTCTGAGACCAAAAATAGATAAGAAGGACAATCCCTGTATCTTTTCCTGGAAGATCATGTAGCCTATGTTAGTGATTATTCTTGCATCATCAGATAAGGAACATATTACTAGTTGAAAGGTTGTGCAAATATCTTGTTCATGGACTGCATCCTCTAGGAGATAGGGGTTGTACTCACAGTCATTTTGGGACTGATAATCCTAGAGATTTTACAACTATAACCACTCTACAAGCACACAACATGATCCTTATTCACGATGATGATATGTTTCTATAAAATACTCTGTAGGAGATGGGATAATTAAACTGATTGAAGTGATCCACTATGAAATTTCATAGATGATATGAAATCGGTATCAGTGTAGTAGTTAATATTTCTCATTTTCTATGAAGAATTATGTTGTGCACCAATGAAATATAAGTCTTGCTGTAAAATGTGAACAAATATCTTATGATCTAAAGCTTGAATTTGTGGCATTCTGTTGAAATTATGAAATCTCAGTAGCATAGCTTCTTATGAAAAGGATTTGTAGATGAATCAAGGAATATCCCTAGTGCGTTTATGATAATGCAAATAGAGTTGCGTCAGTATGGTATGTGAAATTTTCACCGTGATTACATTGAATCAGAACTATAGGTCATCACTTTATATCTGCATTCGTTGCATCTACAACTAACCAAGTTACAGTAAGGTGATATTATGATAACCTCACAACATATATGTTGAAACTGTGTGTTTATTTATAATTATATGGGCCCTTGATAATCATACTAGTAGGGTTTTTCCAATTGGAATTTAGAAAGGTCATGCTTATTTCGAAGTCAGTTTCCTGTCTAGGATAGAATTTTCTTAATGGTGAGCTTCTAACCAAGTTTGGTGGAATATTCTATTGCCCATGATATAAGCAATACATATTATCCTACTTATGTCTTGGTAAGGACATAAATATGCTAGAGCAGAGAAGGAACATCATGAGTATGGAGATATCAAGGAAATCCTCTCAATCAAAAGTAGGCATAGTGTCAAAGATTCCATCTACAGGCACACCGCCAGCAACAAGAAGTCTTCAGTGTGTGTTTATTCATTCAACTGTAAAGGAAAAAATTGTAACTGTTTTCACACTACTAGGGTTTTCCTTTTGATGAGAAGCAACACAGAGAGAGTAAGGCTCTCTCTCATAGAGACAAAATAGTTGTGAGATGTACAAAGTAAACATGATTGTGCATAAATAGAACAATAGTATGATAAATGAAGAGAGACAGCAAGAGAAACAACAAAAGAGGATGTCATAGATAGTTAAAGTGTTAGTGTTAGCAGAAAGTGTTGACTGCAGAAAGCCACTGGCATCAGTATTCCGTTCAGTATGGAATCAAATGGAACATCAACTCATGGGTAATAACCTCCTTGACAGTTATATGTGGCATCAGTCCTATGTATGGCATCTCAACACATACAAACCAACGTCATCTATGGAAAATTGAAATTTAGCTATGTCAATATATTCCAGTGAACATAATATTGTCTATATAGGAGAGTAGGAACTCACAAAACTGCCCAGTAGTACTCCTCCTTGTTTAAAATATCAAAACGTTAATCCATTCCCAACGTACGAGAGACCGACTTCAGCTAAAGAAGGAAGAGAAATATAATACTAAATTAGTCCTATCAAGTGTTTTCCTAGTGTTGTAGCATAGGGAAATGAGTTTTGGTGGAATAGAGATAGTTGAATTAGATCCATATTTCTTCTTCTTTTATTTTATGAGATAAGAAGACATAGAAATTGTAACTTATGGACATGGATGGTACTACATTGAACATACTAATACATGGGACTTACTTATAAGATAGGTCTTCCCAACCCCATAATTTATTTCTTACTGATATAAGTTTATTTCGTGCAGTGATATATGATGGGGAGGTACTACACCTCTAGCAGATATATTGGAAATAGGAACTTCATAGTAGCCTAGAAATAGGGACTTCAAAGTATTTTGGAAATAGTGGATTAGAGCTCCCGATACCAATAATATATTATATATTTATTCAATTTCTTATCTAATAATTCATGCCAGGATCGTAGGAACTGACACTCCCAGCTTCCTATATAGTGGGACTGAGTGTAAGGGCATAAAACCTTTCAATTAAATAGGGTGTGTACGGTAGTGTGAAATGGATATATCCTGTGACTGCTAGAATCTCAGTAGAATGGGACCTCCTATGATGTGACTGATGGGGGGGTATCATAAGCCATGCATAGACCAGTGGGGAATTTTTCTGGGATATCATTTTGTAGACATAGTAGTGAAATAGCTACACATATCTATATGAGCATCATATATATTATTGAGTTCTTATTCAAATGGAAAGGTCACAAATATGTGATATCTTACATTATCAATGCATTAAATTCCTGTTACAATGGACAAGGTAAATGCCTCAATGTTATCTTGTATAGTATCAGAAGGAAAAAAAGAGGGCAAGAGGCTAACCTATCTTGTCAAAATGGGACTAAAAATAGAGCCTAGTCTCAGCTCATTGACATTAACTAAGGAGGCATGGGGCATAGAGTAAAGCAGTAACTAGTTCGGCTTGGCTAAAGGCTAAGGTGGAAAGAAGGGAAGAATATGAAAATAACGTAGGGGTAGTAGTTACTTTAGTAGATTTTGTTCAATCACTCTATGTGGGTTGATTGAAACTAGAAGAAAGAGGATAAATTCAAACAACGTATGGCTCTGAATTAAGTATAAGGCAAGACCTAATGAATGGGTGTTGATTATTCATCTTCCGACTTACAAATGGAGAAGTTAATCATAGATATGAAATATTAGTGGTTGTATGAAAAGGATCTCTATGACAATATGGATGATACATTGGCTTTGGAGCTAAGATTTACTACAAGTATATAAACTAGTAACAACTAGTTATAAATATAATTTCTATTCTGAACTAAATAGATATATTGAACTATGTTGTGAAAGAAAACATACAAGTATTAATTCTCCATAAGAGCTCATATATCGATGGAGAATTAATACTCTCTATACAACTCTATCTAGTAGTGTAAACCTTAATCAGTAGTAGCCTTACTCAGAAACTAAAAAGGAAGGCGGCGCTAAGGCAGTCCATGTGGCTAATGAATAAGGATTAAGGTTGTTAGACCTTAAGCTAAGAGTGCTAATACCTTTATTTCTGACACTACAACTTAAGAATACGGCTGAGCAAGGAGCTTGTTGATACTAGCTTTAACGAAAATGACCTATGTCGTATCAATGCAATTCTCATAGAAGAGAATTTCGATTATAAGATTCCCTAGCCTAACAAGTATAGTAGCTCTGACATCAAAACTTGACTCGAATGGATTGATAATATAAATTAATTATAACTAGGCTTTCACTACTAATTAAGGTTTTTTAACAATGCATAAACACTTGTTTTTAGCGACAATTATGTTGATTGCATCCATAGTGGCGGTCATAAATTCCAACTCTAAGTATTGATTTACTGTGACAATGAACTTTGTAAACGTCTCCATAAATAAAAAAAAGGGGAAATGACTAATGTGCGTTCGTAAGGTTTAACTATGAATCAACAAGTGAAAAAGTGTACTAATTTTCTTTAATCCTACCAAAAGGAAATTAGATGGTTCGAGAGGTGGTCTTACCACTACATATATGTTAGGGACCTTACTTTTGTTACTATAGCCCCCTTATTGTTATTTTTGTACACATGTAGTCCCAATATTGTTATTATTTTTCCCTTATATTAATATTGTTAGGTCGGCTAGGATTATACTGTGACCCCATGGACTCCTGTATATAGAAAGGAGGTTTTTTCATTTGTGTCATCCAAGAATTATTCATTTATGTAATGTAAAGGAGGTTTCCCCCTCGAGGAGTGTGATTTATAAGGTATTGATCTATCTTTTCTTCTACCTTTTGAGTTGGTTTCATAACATTCAGTATCAGAGCTTTGGATTCTAAGGTTTCACTGCTTCAAACAGGTCATCATGTAAATTTCACTATAACATTTTTTATATGAAGATTTAGAATCTATAAAAAAAAACTAATTTGCGTTGAAAGTGTGAGGAACCTCATGAAAACATTTTAGGTCTTGGTTCACAATATTTTTGGAGATATGGTCTGTGGAAGTTAGGGTTTTTGCAAGCTCCCGAATTTCATCTCAAAGAGGTGACCTTGGGAAAATCATCATAACTCTTGCTATGAGCATCGGATTGGAATTTCATAAAAAGTGGCTAAATGTGCACAGACTGTAGTTTCCTTTGTATCCATTTCAGATCCGAAGGAACAAAAAATGACACGTGTCTCTCCGTACAGGTTCACTCTACTGAATGAGTCCATAATTAGGTAGTTATGGGCGATTGGGTATAACTTTGCCTTGAAAAATCCAAATCAGGTCTAACCTGTGGAATTCGAAAGAAGAATCAGAGGGATACTAAAGGACCTAAGATAAAATCTTGGGGATCTAAAATTACAAAGATACATCAGTATCAATGTCAATCTCCTCAAAAGCAAGAAAAATGTGTGTATTGTTTTTAGAAATTGCGCAAGTCTTGTTTGAAAAATCAGTCTTAAGTGATTACAATTGCATACTGAAGCATAGATATTAGTATTGGGTTCTAAAATTCCTCCTAAAAGTAATTCAACACCCATTAAGCCCTCATAAGGCTCTAATATGACTCATGAAGATGAAGAAGTGCAGCATGATAATCAAAATTACAAGAACAAGTGTAACAAATTTCACTTTCGCAAAGACTAACAAAAAATGAAATTGATGGTTTTAAGAGAGGCGTGGAAGATAATATGGATGGTTTTAAGAATGGAATGGAAGCTAAGATAGATGGCGTGGAAGATAATATGGATGGTATAGAAGGCAACATAGATGGTTTGAAGAAAGGTGTGGAAGCTAAGATGGATGGTTTGAAGAAAGGCATGGAAGCTAAGATGGATGGTTTGAATAATGGCATTGAAGCTAAGATGGATGGTGTGGAATATAAGATCGATGGTATAGAAGGAAACATGGAAGATTTAAAGAAATAAATGGAAGGCTTGAAGGAATGTTTGGAAAATTTTCTATAAGAAAAGCTTCCTAATGGCGAAAAGGTAGTAGAGGAAACTCATGACGAGAACAAAAGAAATGCGTAGTGACTCTCAAATAAATTTACTCTTTTTATTTTCCATAGTGTAGCCCAATAAGTAATGAATCTCAAATAAACTAACTTGATGGTTTAGTAAATTTTTTTGGGTTCGTAAGTAAATGGTCTTGTTTCCTAGTGATTGATTGGTCCAAAATTCAAACTCAAAATTGTGGTTTTGGTTTTCAATTACTAAATGTTTTCCCATTGTTAAACAAATTGTCTAGTTTCCTAATAGCAGATAAGGCCAAAATACAAACTAATGATTATAAAGCAATATTTATGAAATTACTTTACTTCAAGAAAAAGAACATTTTCCTTTTATAAATAGTAGGTTATGATATAGTTGTATTATTCCAAGTAATTGATAGTTTCAATTTAATTAAATCGTTGGTAAATACTAATTAAAACACTTCCTCATACATACTTCAATTTACTAAAATTAAAAAAATCATAAACATTAACTAAATTATATCTTTATTTCAAATAAGTATTATAGTTATTTTAATTATAAAACTAAATTTATTACTTATTAATCCAAAATATTCATCTTTATTATATCATGGGCCAATACTACAGCAAATCAATATCACATGTCAAAATATATCCAACAAATCAATATCACATGACAAAATATTTTATATATATTTTATTTTAACATAATTTCATAACATTTTTTTAACTAAATTAAAAGGTCAATATCTAATAACTACTTTTAGCTTTGAGATAAATAACTTAACTCTTTATTTTAGATGACTTTTAAAATTATTTAATGAATGATTTGTAAGGTTAAATCCTTAACATTCACATATTAACTAATCATAATTAAATTAAAATTCTACAAGCAACTAAATATATAAGGCAGGTAATTAAGATGCACGTTCTATTAGCACTAAAAGCCACGTAATGAAAATCATAATATTGCACAAGAAACACATTCTAAAACGCACGTAATGAGAATTATAATATAATTATATTAAGGCTATCTGTGCCACATAATTAAAAATTATAATATTGTACAAGAGGCACATTTTATTAAGGTTATGTGTGATTTTGTCCATACTCAATCTAGTGTTGACAAGGGTTTCTCTTGAAATATAAATGACATATTTTCTAAATAGAAAAGGAATCTTTGATAATATAAAAAAATAAAAATAATATATTAATTTAATTAGTTTGAATAAAAAGTATAATAAAACATCATATCTCAAAATCCACATGCCATAATATAATTTCATTCAAAGTAAAAATAGGTGGGATAAAGATATGATATAATATAAATTCATATCAATTTTAAAAAAAGAATATATTTGGAAGTTAAAAAAAAGTGAGTGAGATATTTAAACTTTATACTTATAAAAAATATTTGAACAATGTATTTAAATAAACTATTTGAAGATATATTTTAATTAATTTGTCTCATACAAATTTAATATATATTTATATATATAATGAAAATGTTAAAAGGAAATATTTTAATATTTTATATAACAAAATATTCAATGTGTAAATAAAAAAGTAATTAAAAATTTAAAAATATGGAAATGTGTAATTGATTCAAATTTTAATATAAAATTAATATGTGATACTTAAAAATATTATTATTAATAAAAAATTTCAGTGTGGGTTATCAATAAAACATTTTAATATATTGAAGTATATTTAAAAATATATTAATAAAAAAAATATTTTAATATGAACAATATAGTTTATAGATAAAATTTCTCAATGCACATATTATGTAAAATATTTTGATGTCAACCATGTATATATTGTATATTGTTTCAATATATATATATATATATATATATATATATATATATATATATATATATATATATATATATAATAATTAGAAAAACAAATATATATGGTTAAATAGTTTGAAGTAATCTCCCTATATTACAATTTTCTGTCAATTTTTTATTAAATCCCACAAAGATTTTATGGGTGAAGATATGTACTCCATATAACATTGAAAAATACAATTTAAACAATGGAAAATTAGACACGGTATGTACACTCCATAGATACACTTTTATTTTTAAATCTTGCACTCTTAAAAAATGTTTGAACATGAAGAGATTTCTAAACTCATACTAAAATTATACCTAAAGATAAATCAATATTGTTCTTTTACAATATCATTTTGACCAAACATGTAAAAATTGATTAAAATTATAAATTTTAATTTTAAAATTTATATAATTTTGAGGAAAAAATACATAAAAATAACACCATTTTAAAGTAATGTACATAAAATTATAATTTTAAACATATAAATCAGCATTTTAACATTTTTTTAATGGAATAATTTAAATACAGTGTACTAATTAAGTGTTATTTAAATTGGTTTTTTGAATATATATATATATATATAACATCCTAAAAAAATTTTAGAGCACTTGGATTGTGTAGGATTACCCATCAAACATATGATTCAATGAATTAATTTTAAAGAATGTAACAGACCTCTTAATATGGTAAATCTATTTTTTTTACTTTAACTATTTAATAAAGAAAATCAAGAAACAGTTTTATGTGAAACTAATTCTTGATAACAGTATTTTGGTATTCGTTATTTGGGGAGATCCGCTGGCGCGGATTAGCAAGCACTTCTCTGCGATGAAGGGTCTCCCTTTACTCTTTTCGCTGCTGTTACTACATTGTGTATGCCTCCACAACAATGCACAGAGGCCACTTCTTCTCCAGAGATCCACAACGAGAATCGATCGAGGAGCAGACTTGTTTTCCGATGGAGTTCAGGAGATGGCTCCTGGGGGATTTATAGTGAAGACCACTTTTGAGACTGGTCTGTGACTGGCTTTGTCCTCTAGTAGTTGCGATGAGACTTATGGTTTCATGCCTTGTACTACATCTATAGTGGGGAACTTGTTTTTTTACTAGTGGTTTATGGATACCTAATGTTCCAAGTGGATCATGAAGATGATAGCATCATGGAAACGTTGTCATGAAGATGATAGCATCATGGGAATCAGTGAAATGAAAATGAGAAGGAAAACCAAATTGGTAAAGCTTACGTTGTTCAAATGGAGAATTCGGCTTAAAAAGATGAGTATTTTCCTTTATTGAAACGAATTTAGAAGTTTATTTATCCAAGATGAGTATTTTGGAAAGAAAGTTATTTTTATATCAGTCTTTTATTATGCTCTTGAAAGAAAATAAAAGATTTCATGTGAATTGTTATAAGAAAAATAGCCATGTTTGTTCTTATAGATATACTATGGTAAAATATTGTGCTAGTCTTATTTGGATAGTAATAAAGACTACTATTATATCTTTTAGAAAGATATTGTTGTTAGTAATATACCATGGTAAAAGACCAAATTACTATGCTAGTTTTGCTGAGAAGAACCCATGTGACTTCTTGAAAAGATTACTAGTATGTATCTTGAAAGGTGTGAGTATTAGTAAAACATAAATAAGTAAACTTGCTTGCCTTTATATATATCTTATTTAAGAAAAGATAGGAAGCTTGTTTTCTTTTAAAATGGATTTCGAACTGGTGTGTTAAATGATAAGAAATCCAAGTTCTTTTCTTGAAAATAAATATAGACTAAAGAGAATAATCTCTTGAATATATTACATTGCTTGATGGATTATGTCAACTTATTGATTTAGGTGTATTAAAGGTTAAGTTAACCTTGTTAGGGTTGCGTAGTTTTTATGCATAAAAAATGCTATCTATGTTAAATTCTTGGAAGCAAAGCATGAGCAACTTGCATGTAGAATCATAGAGGAACAAGGTTCTTTGCATGGATAGAAGATCTATTGAGTATGTGATTACTTTATGCTATCATAACTATTATGATAGTTTCAGTTTGAGTAAGTTCATGCATAGGCATGTAATAGTTGTATTAGATTTCATTGGAAAGAACATAAGTTTATATGTGGAAAATGATAACATGTTTTGTTATCATACTTCAGAAATTCTTATGTTTTATTCCATTAGTTTTATGGAAAAGAAAACCATGTTTTGCATGCCTATTATGTTATATGTCCTTGAAGAGGAATGTACTCGATTATGTTAAAGTACTCTATTGGGAAATTAAGTTAGAATCTTTATGCATTGTATGCATAGGAAAAACAGTCAATGTGTTAGCTTTATTATATTTGCATGCTCCAAAGGCAAAAGTTGAAGTGGTGGTTCTTTTGTTAAAGTTTAGTAAAGAGAATGCACATTGTGTCATTTTCTGTTAAAGGAATTCCTGAACAGATATAGTGGTTTGTCTTGTACGAATGTGTGCGTGTGTGAAAACTGTCACAATAATGTGGGAGTTATTTGTCATGAATTGATAATTACTTACTCACACTAATGTAGAGATTTTAGAAGAAATCATGTTGTGACATTGTATTCACATCTCATATATGCACATGAATAGGTGTTAAAGGATCACTCAAAGATTGATTATTTATTGATTAAGGCTTTATCTAATCATGCTATGAAATCTTGTAGATGACATCAATGATAGGGAATGATGGTGACATATACAAAGGATATATTATGCTTAACCTAGTGGTAGGTAAATGATTATGGTTCATGCAGATTAGTGCGAACTACCGGATGATCCAGTGTACGATGGACAATTGCAGGTACATCCATGCCATCAAGATATCAAGATATGAAGACCAAAGGGTAAATGGTATCATATTTATTGTAATGGCTTTAAGCTAGATATTTGTATATTTCCTTGTAAGATTTATAAACGATGGTTAAGGGATGGTCTCCCTTATAAGCCATTGAGTGAGGGTTGATCACCCTCACAAGCATTTAATAATAAAATTAAACGTTTGCTGGTTTTCACCCTATGGGGTTTCTAGGGTATATTGGTGTTCAATGATGTGATTGATTATTGTGTCAAGTTGATGATGTTGATTCCTTTCTTGTTATGATGTTCATAATGGCAAGTATGTGATGACTATATGAGTAATGAAAAGAATGGAAGGTTACATCACACGGTATTATGTTAATGTACTGTAATGGAGGTTGTTAATGGTTAAGGAGCTTACTATTCTTAATCTAAAGTTACACTATGAAATGGTAAACATTCTATGTAATTATGAGTAAGCAATATTTAATAGTGAATGGATAGTTACCCATGAGTAACTTGTATACAAAATTTTAAACTCCTTACATTTCCATGTGATGTTATCAGTGTATGTTACAAAGAATTTGATTAAAAAACAACAAAAAAATCTCAAAAAATCGCACTAGATTAACATTGTCAACTCAATAAAAATAAAATTGTCGCATCTGCTGATAAGAAATGGAAGTTATGACCACAAGAAAACACCATGCAACAATGTAATTAATGTGCCATGGACAAAATAAAACTCTTTCCGACATTATACATTATATTGGTTATATTAACTATTGGATTGTTACGTATCGAGTACTGGGATACATGTCATTCATCCCACCATCACGGATGGGAACAAAGCATACACATTATTGGCGCTGGTTATTCTGATCACGTCATCACAAATGACCCAAAAAAAATGCCCTGTATTTCTTGCTCATGGAAAATGGAAATTTGATGATTGGCATCTGTTTCTCGTGGTTGTAGCGTTTTATATAGATAGGCGAGTGTGAGTTATGTTTGCTGGTAGTTGAATAGGTTTGTTTGTGTCTTGTTCTGTTTAAAATTGGACTCACCAGGGAGGCAGTCGCATGGATCATGGCTTGTGTGACCAATACTTTCCTAGCAGTGATTATTAATGGTTCGGTGTCAAATTTTTTTAAACCCAATAGAGGGTTGAGGCAGGGTTGTGCCCTGTCGCCACTCCTTTTTGTGCTTGTTATGGATGCACTTAGTATTAAAATCAATCGGGTAGCTGAGAGTGGTTTGTTTTATGGCATTGAAATAAGCCCTTAATTGAAGTCTACTCATAGTCTGTTCGTTGATGACATCCTCATCTTCGGGATGATGATTAGAAATTGCTGGGTGGTCGTGCATAATATTTTAAATCTTTTTAGCGATGCTACTGGGATGTTGGCCAGTACTGAGAAGTCATGCATCTACTACGTTGAGGGCGAGGAGGTGCAGTATTAGGACTTAGCTGATCTTTTCAATTTTCTAAAGTTTCCGTTGGATAAGGGGATGACTTACCTTGGCTTCATAATGAAACCTGCTACCTATTCTATCGAAGATTAGAGATGGCTGATTACTAAATTTCAGAAGAAGCTTACCAATTGGACAGCTAGATGGTTGTCCAGAGATGGTAGGCTGATTTTGTTGAATGTTGTCCTTCAACAAATTACTACATATTGGGCTCATCTCTACGTAATCAAAAAGAAAATTATGAAGGAAATTAGGCAGATAATGGCAAAGTTTATCTGGGGAGGGGGGAGAGATAAAAAGGCCATTCATCTTGCAAAATGGGATGCCTTAACTCTCCCTAAATATAGAGGGGGCTGGGGCATTTTAGATATGGATTTATTTAGGCACTCACTCATCATCAAGTCTTTATGGTGATGTCTAAATGTAAAAGGTAAATGGCATGATATAATCAAACAAAAATACCTAGGGGATGCGACTGTGGAGGAGTTGGCCATTTCGGGTTGGACAGTTTGCAAGTGTAAATCAAACATCTGGAAAGGCTTTGGTAATACGTGGCCTATCATCATGGATCATTTAAAATGGGTCTAAAATTCTTATTGGTAGCTGGATGATGATGGGGACGGATGATTTCCAGCTACAATTTGAGGACCTAGTATTATTTCTTAATCGAAAGGGGTGTTTCTTCATGCACCATATTATCAAGGAATGGGTTGGGGAGATTCTGAAATGGAAGGATAGTGCTGAGCTGGGGCTGGATATGAATTGGGAAGGGAAATGGATGATGTACACGAACAGGCTTAAATATCTTGGTCTGTGCAGATTGGCTGAGGGGGATCGACTATTATGGAATGGTAAGATTGCAAATGAAGATTTGAAAGTAAAGGAAATATATTTGGAGATGGTTAAAAACAGAGTCACTTTGGATACCGATGGCTGGTTTAAAGTTATATAGAAATCTAGAGCTCAGATTAAAATGATAATATTCTTATGGCTTGTATGGAAAGATAGAAATTTAACCTAGAAAAATCTACAGAAACGAGGGTGGCAGGGTCCTGGTATCTTTTTTCTTTGTGGGCTCGCGGAGGAGGATAACAACCATTTGTTCTATTCCTATCCCTATGCACTTAATACTCTGACAATGGTTTGTGAAAAGATTAAGGTCAGTACACTGGTCTATCAATCGACGGAGGCCTGCTTGAGGTGGTGAATGGGAAGAGGGGAAATTGTCAAGATTACTCCTATTTTTTTCCACTGGCATATCCGGTGTACCAGAAACAGAATTATTTTTGAAGGCACACCGTGTAATCCAAAAAATACTTATTTTCAAATCATTTGCTCATGGGAACATTTAAAGATCAACCGAAAGCTTCCTTCTGATTTGTAGAATAGTATCTTCCCCCACGAGGTATGTTATCTTGTTGGTTTTTTTGATGGGGCTTCGCAACAATCTATCTATGGTTGTGGGGCATGGTTAATAATGTCTCCTAAGTGCCACTATAAAATTTACTGGAACGGTTGTGTTGGAACGAATATGAAGGCCGAAGTCCTGGCTCTCTAGGGCCTATTATGGTTTGCCAGTCAGTTGTACATGGATGAGATTTGGATTATCGGGGATGCAAAAGTTCTAGTTGACCATATGAACCAGAAAGTTTCTATAAACTTGGGTTCGATTGCACATTGGTTGGAGAGAATAAATATTCTAAAGAGCTCCTTTTCTGTGATTTCTTTCCACCGTGTATACAGAGAGAAGAACGTTGTAGCTGATAGATTGTCAAAGAAAGGGCTGGAGGGAAACTTTGAGGAGATGCATTATCAGTTACATGTGTGGTAAGGTCGTGGAGCAACTAGAACTGTGCACTTCTTGTGAGATGGTTGTTTTTTAAATCTCTGTGTTATGGAAGTTACTTAAAGTTCAATGTTTATGATAAAAATTTTACTTCGAGTTTTGTTTTGTTGTAAGTTGTAATTTTTGAGGTACTTCCAATGCAGTCGATCAACTTTCAGATGGTTAGATTTAAGTGTGTGTCCAGGTTTTCAGGACAGTGCTTGTGTGGATCGCTTTGCGAAAACTTAGAAAGTTTTTGTAACTTAATGTTGGAAAGTTTTCTTAGGTTGGACGAAGTCTGTTTCTGGTACAATATATAAAACCAGAGTATTTTTCGTGTTGAAAAAAAAGGTTTACAGGTAGTTATATTTGGAATATGAATCTTTTGGCCTACTTTATAACATCATTTTTTTTTCAATGAAAGTACTACTATTCTCATATTCACTAAAAATCAACCTATTCTTATATTTACCGAAAAGATGGTTACAAGAAATTGGCGCATTTCCAACCTATTGACCAAAAAAAAATCTAACAAAAATTAGATGCTGCAACTAAGAAAATGATCTAAATCAATCAACAAAAATTAAATGTTGCAACTAAGCAAATTATCTATATAAATTACTCATTGGAATTTACTGTTTCAAACGTTTAAAATGCAAAAAAAGGTTAGGTAGAACATCAAATTCCAGGCCTGAACACATATATATGACTGTCTTATATTTTTGTTTGCCATGTTCGAGCGGGTATGAACTTCCCAGCCGTGTATGGAAGCCTCAGCTGACATTATATGTCCTCGGGCATTGCAGTTGTGTGCGATAATAATTACGAGTAAAATTTTCAATGGTGTTGTTCCTCAAAATCCGCTTGGTTGGCGTCGTGTAATGGTCTAATATAGTTACGTTAAAATCACATGTTATTGATTTAATCCAGAAAGAAATGGAGATCATTTGTATACGAAGAATCCAATGAACGAAAGACGACCTAGGTAAGATGTGGATGTTTCATCTTCACTTTCCTCACCATGAGGTAGTAATAGATTTTCAAATCATTTCCTTAATGACTGAATTCTTGAATTCTTATCCTCACTTCTCTCAAAATTATTACAGGTTAGATAGTAGAATTTTTCTTCTTATTATTTCATGTTTCAACCATCTGAACATCACCGATGTTGTCTTCATCATTTGTTGACGCAACTTTTGTGTTGACTTCATAAAGACATGGTGCTTCATGCCATGCTTCAAGAAACTTCAATTCCTCTTCAAACTTTGTTGCTTCTTCCTTGTTGTTGTTACTAACATCTTCACAAACAGAAATATTCATGAGATCATCATAATTTAAATTCTCTTGAGCTTTTTCTTCTTCTCCCACGTCTTTGTAATCAGCTTCATGTGGCTTGTTCCTCAACAGTTTTTTCCTCTTTACATCCTTCGTGAAGATCAACTCGTGAGTCTTCAATCTCAGGATGTTCGCGGTAGATTGTGCCTCTTGATTTTCATGGTCATAAAAAAAACCACATTGTTTTCCTGAAATTTCTTTTCACTCAAAAATACTACCCATGCTAATGCCTCCAAATTGCCACATGAAAAAGAGATCATCATTTGAATAAAAAATGTATAAAAATATAGACGTGTTGGGAAAGTCTAGATTTTCTAGTTTTATCTCGCTTCCAGATTTCTTTGTGACTCACCTCCATCCTCTCACGAGCTCCAACAACCCCATTACCACGCAGGCGGTAAACTTCTCCCTTTCGCAGCTCTTCAACTATAGAACCTTGTAGTGTAGTACAGGTTGTGACTTCCATGTCATGCAGGTCTCAGTGCTCTCGGCTCTTACGACGAGCAACAAAACAACCTCTCAACAAGCTAGAAATGCCATCGATTATCCAATTCTGATGCATGTAATTAAAAATTTCTGATAAGACACATATTTCTAATAGGACGTAGCAAATCAATTAATATATATTTTTTAATAAATCCTTTCCACCCAACCAGACTGAGCCATGGGCCTCCGCATATAGCTCTTGCTCCAAGTGGTAGCTCACAAGTCGATAAGGCTATGGCCACGCTGCTCCCGAATATGATATTATGGATCTCAGCAGGAGGAACTTGCGCTTTCAAATTAGGTTCATATGGGTTCAAATAAGCAGGAACTTGCGCATTTTCACTGTGGTGTATGGATCTCCACAACCTGCAAACAAATTGCACGCAAACAAGATCTCTAATCTATGCCGATTTTTTGTTGTTTTGTAAATTTGATTTGCACGGAATTTTACGGAATTTGCAAAGGATGACATGGATCAATCATCGAGCATATTGCTGGTGCAAGCCCTCTTCTCCTTTGAACGTAGGAATTTAATTTACGCAAGCACCTCGATCCACAACGATCCACACTCGATCTCACGCAACACTCCTCGTTGCAGACAAATCGGCCGCCGTTGACGATGGTAAGGCAGAGCTCTTGCTGGAGTCATACGACGATTACAATAGTTTCAAAAATCTTCTGCCATGCAACAACTGTCTGATCTAGGAAGTAGCACGTTTCTCATCTCAAAATAATAGTGCGGATATGAATCTCCTCCAAGCTGCTCTTAATCTTGCAGTAGATCCATGCACACAGCTAAAGTTTCTCTTGCAACACTCTCCACGCAACACATCCTCGAGTGGTCCTTCTCGACGTCCAAGGACTTAACCAAACAACAAGCCTCTCATCTTGTGCTCTCTGATACCATGTTAAAAACTGTTATTTCTATTAATCTATGAATTAAATGACTCTCCAGGTGAGATACCTAGAGAGTCTACAAACACTCCATACAAGTAGTGACCATTGAGTCAGATAAGCCTCAAATATATAGGCTTTCACACTAATGGGGTGGTTCCAACCATTCTCTTGATATTAGAATCTGAGACCTAATTTTAGAGTCTCCATCCTATCCTCATCACAACAAACATCTAAGTCTAGCTTTCTCCATTAATTCGAACAAAGCTTAACCAAGAATATCTATGTCCGGCCCGAATCATCCAGTCATTGATATGTCTGCATCTCGGAAGGAGAAGGGAGGAGAAAGGTCCAAGTTTTTTTGGTTTGTTAGGAGAAGAAATTTGTATTTCATTGTTAAAGTTTAAGAGGTGTATATACTAGAGTTTCTTTTGATGTGTTTATAGTTTAGATATTATTTTTAGTTAGGAAATCTTTATAGTAATTGATATTTAAATATATATATATTATTTTACCATTATTTGAAATTTAAAAATAAATTCACATTATATAAATTTAATAACTTTAAAATACAATTTTAAATATAAACTTTACTTCTAAATATTTCAATTATACTAAAAAACAAATACTATTATATACTCCCCGAATCCATCCAATGACAACCAAAAAGAATTGACTCTGCTACAACTTAATTAATTTGACACCCAAAGAAATTGGTAAATACAGCGTGGATTTCTCGTGGAAAAAAGGGGTCACACAATTGAGAATCGCAACATAAAAGGTGGAGGAGGCGATACATTACATGATGTTAAAATGGAAAACGTGAATCAAAGAGGAAGTCATTAATGACAGAAATGTTTGTTGGATCAAACAACAATAAATGGATAGCGATCCCGCTGTGGCCATCGGGCTGTGCGAATGTGTAGATTTGAGTCACGAGAATGTAATTTTTGGGTGTATACTATTAAAGCAGTCCTCTTTTCATAATAATTTCCTACAAATGCATTACATGTTCTAGATTTCTCTTAACATGTAGATGGGTCGAACTCGGAGCGAGTCAAGTCAGCAGTCTTGTTCTCGTGCAGTGTCCATACGTTAAGGATCCATGAGTTAAATCACCGATCGACCATTAATATGTATGTATCTATTCCCATAGACTTTACAGGAAATCACTGAAATATCAAGGACATGCGTTCAATGTTATAAAGGGGTGCATTCAATAACTATAACTGTGTATACCATACTACCAATGAAGCATGTAACGGCTCATCAATGTCAAGTTTTCCTTTGATAATTTTTTTTGGTAATTTTTAAAAGCATTTTTGAAATATATAAATGAATTGTGTTTAAATAAATAAATTCCATCCCGGCTTAGCAGGGAGTATATATATATATATATATATCGTCGGACAGAACCCGAGCACCGCAGGCACTAAATCCCATTCTAAACAAGAACTCTAATCGAAATCTGAAGATTTGATCAGCGCTCTAATAGGGTGGAAAATTAATCTTAACCACTGGCGATTATTAAAGTGACATCAACCATACTTAAAATACACTGTTTTCTTACTGCAAGTTGCAGATTTTACTGGAGGAGTCTTTCGTTCGACGAATCGGGAGCTGATGTGACAGCTCTCGATGCGCCCTTCCGGTGACCCTTTTGTTCTCCGGCCCGATGGTGGACCCCGCCTCGGCAGCTTCCGATGGAAGCGAACGGCAAACGGGAGTGGCTCCTAGCGCCTCTTCCACCAACGCTCCCCTGGCGCCGCTCCTCCCCGCAACCGCCACCCCCACACTCCGGCCACAAACCTCAATCAATGCTCCATAATTTGAAAGAAGAATTCGGCGGGAGAGAGTTATCATTCGAGGTCCCGCGCGTTTCAGTAGCAATAACTCTCGACCAATCTTCATTTCCCTCTCCAGTCGCTGTGTCTCCTGAAAGGCTTTTGGTGTATCTTCATTCATAAAAGCATCAACGAGCAGAGGAGCATCAGCACGCATTGGTAGGAGTTTGCAAACGCATTTCCATATATTTCGGCTTCATTAAATCTCTGCCCTTTATTGTTTCTGTTCTCTTTTGCACGCGGAGGGCTTATTTTTTCTGTCCTCTTTTGATATATAAATGTTACACAAGATCTGTTATTCGCATTATGACTGCCAGTTTGGATCATATAATTTCGTAATATTTTCAAATTTTGTTTATCTTTTATTATTCCTAGTGTGGACACATTCTATGCATTGTGTAAATAGCTAGAGAAGTAGATCATTTTGTATGCTACAATGCAGGAAAGAGATCATTTTGCATGCTTCAGTAAATTTGAAAAATATTTTGCATGCTTCAGTAAATTTGAAAAATAGTTATTATATTTATTATTGGTTTTGAATTTAAATTGATGCAAGCAAATATTTATCTCTTTCAAATTGAAATACCCGTCTGAGAAGTTGAGTTTTGGATTTTTCTTTCTACGAGATTTTTAATTATTATTTTTGTTTAAGCTTTAGGCGTTTATTTGGTTAAACAAGAAGTTTTTGTCTCTTTGTAACCGAAAGACATTGGAATTGGGTCGGGCTGGGGTTCGATTCTCAGCCCAATGTGCGAAGAGATGGAAGAGGTCAATTTTATTCTGGACATCTAAAACCAAAATGCAGAAAGACTTCTATATTCGTATTTTTTCTTTAATTGGAGTATTGTCATGTAGTATTTTTTCTTTAATTGTACTGTTGTCATGATTTTGATGCCAAAATTAACCTCCTGCCCCCACACAACAAAGCCACATGGTGCCCTCGGTTCAGTTTGCTTCTTGATCAGCAAAGGAACGATGTAACTTCTCATACCAATGGAAAAGAAATTGAATGATGGATACCGTTAGTAGCCCATAGACTAGAAACTTCTAAATGACAACCAATATTTTCTGTACTTGCCATTTTCAGCCACTGCCAGACTGGCTTTCTAATTCAGATGATATAATAAAGCATAGATAAAGGAAAAAAAAGGCGAACACAGATGAGCATGATTACAAGAAAATGGCTAAGCATATTTACCAGGATATTGAGCTATTAATACCAGGACATTTTATGTTCATAATGTATTTGTTTCAATTTAATGATAGTCATATATTCCGTATATGATTTAGTATATGACTTGATATATTTGTAAATATTGGTGAATTAACTGTTCTCAGACTCGCAAATCTTTTTGTTATTCCAGATTTGGTTTAAATTTGAGTGATGAAAAAGTGTTATTGTAACAGTTTGGTATTATTTGTTATTTCAGATTTGGTTTTGGCATTATTTATTATTTCAGATTTTGTTTTTAAATGATTTGATTTTTTATTTAAAACTAGTTTAAAAGAGCTTGCTAGAAGGGAAAGGTTGGGCAAAAAAATATAGAAGAATAATATTTAAATATTTTTTTAATATATTTATATATTTATTTTAATATAAAACTTTATTTTTAGAATAATTAAGCCAAAAATATAGAAAAATAATATTTAAATGATTTTTTTAATATATTTATTTTAATATAAAACTTTATTTTTATAGTAAAAAGTAAAGAAATGAAATTAGAAAAATAAATCTTTTCTAAATAAAAAAATAAATTACATTAGCTCTAAAGAATGAATAAAGTACATTTTCTCATATGTAATAAGATAAAACAAAAACACTATTTTACATTAAAAAAAATTTAATAATCTATATCACAACAAATAAATTTATTATGAATTAAAATATAAAAACATCAAAACAAATATTAATATAAATTTTATAATTTTAATATCAAAAATTCATATTTTGCTATTAATAAAAAATTATAAATAAAAATATTTAATTTATTATTTAATTTTAAATTATTTAAAAAAAATTAATAATGATTCTTTTTCTTTGATGTAAATTTTATTTTTATTATTACATAAATTATATATTTTAAAATATCATTGATTTTGAGGATAAATTTTCATTTTTATTATTACATAAATTATAGATTTTAAAAAACACATTCATTTTGAGGATTAAGTTACAAGATTCAAAACCATTGTAATAATATATTCATTAAAAATTCATATTATTTATGAAAGTTAAACCATCTGAGAAAGAATAACCATCATTGTGCCCACTACCCCATTCATCTTAATTACTCTATTACCTCAATCATAATTTTTGATCAACTACCACCCACCAATTCTACCTATTCTAATAAAATGATATAAATGGAAAAACGCGCAAGTCAGACTTGGAAAGAAGGGTTGTCGTCGGGGCGGATCGGGAGCTGTCACATCAGCTCCCGATTTGTCGAACGAAAGACTCCTCCGAAAATAATCGTAATAATAGAATAGTGGGTCCATTTTGGTTTTTAACCTAAAATAACGGTTTCTAGGTTTTGGATGCTATTGATAGACTAGTAACTTATTATGATTTCTTCTTTTAACAATAACTATTTCAAACTTATTTTCTAGTTTTTTTTTTTAATTTACATATAAAAAAATGATATTTCTCAAATCTACATAAAACTTAAAGTTACAAGCAATATTTTAGTAATCAAATTTCCATTTCATAAGTAAGATATAATTTGAGTATTGACGAAGTCTGGGAAACTAATACCTCGGAGGTATTTAAGATATTTTTGATAAAACCCCTGCAGGTTGTAAAGGGTTTTACTGAATGGTTTTTGTTAATAATCATATTGTACATAATTACAATTCTTTGAACACTCATTTCATGTAATATTGGGCTAATAATGCTATTTTTTTGAACGATTTTCCTTCTTATGAGTTTATTTGCCATTCCATCCCATGAAGCTATATGCAATTTAGTAAAAGTTGATATCTTAGTGCACTTAAAACCTGGCTATCAACCATTTTAATAAGTAGTTTAATATCTATTTTAACCGCAAGTAATATACTTGAGAATTAATAATTTATCATTTAACTAAATCAACTCATATATATCATGGCCAATATTCAAACCTACTAATATTATTGATAATTAATAATCAATAATAATAAATATTGATGTTTAATTTTTTTTTTTTAATATATAAAGCTAAATTTTAATACTTTTAATTACATTATATATATTTTGTTTCTAAATATTAAAATTATATTTATGCCATTAAAATATTCATAATTAAAAAGCTTATAAAAAATACAATTTTTTAATTTTTAAAAAATAAGGAACTTACAATTATTTTTTTCCAACAAAAGAGGGAGAAAGCATTAACCATGAAAATGTCCCATACATGCTTTTATTACAATGCTGTGAGAAACTAGAATTTCTTCTACATGCTGAGAAGAAATTACCAATAACCAACAAAAATGAATTACATATTGAGAAGAAATGACCAATAATCAACAAAAACGAATTAGGGACCGAAGGCTATATTGAAAGCGCTATGATTAAATTAGGGACCTGATATTATGTTGGAAGAGCCGAAACATGTTTCTAAAAGCATTGTAAAATTTTACCATGCAAACCAATTTGGATTTGTTAGCTATAAATGGTATAAATGGTCTCCTATGCTTTTATATTTCTACTATTGCTAAATTTCTTATTGCTATGTTACACGAGTTCTTTTGTACCCGCATACTTTGGGTATGGAGTTTTTCTCCACAATAAAGCCTACTTAACTTGCTACCCCATTTGTAAAACCTTAGCAAGTATTGTGCCTCATGAACCGTTCAAGTAGAGCTCCCTTTACTCTTTGTATTTAAGTATGAGGGGTTTTTGCAGTGCATTATATTAGATATCATTTTTTGGGATTCAACTGCGTTAAGTAAGTCATTCATCTATGATCATGATTTTTGAATAGTCCACTTAGGGGGTGAAGAAGTGGGGTTGAAACTTTGAATAGTCCACTTAGGGGGTTCTGTGATAGTACTGTAATACCCGGTAACCAGGACTTCTCGGGAGGTCACCCGTCCCAAAACTCCTCTGGCTCAAGACTATTTTAATTTTATTTTCAACTGATCTCTTTACAGGTTCACTAAAATTTCAACTGTGAGCGCTCTTTGGTCATTCACATCCAAATAACACCCACAATTCAAATTTGAGTGAATTTGTAAAGCGATAAGTCAAAAATACATTTAAAAAAAATGTTTTCTTTCTTTTTTTTTAAAACTTCATAACTCTTATTTTATTATTTTTACTATCATTTTATTATCTTCCTTAGGAGGCCCATTTTAGACTTAAAAATTCCCTTAATGTTTAGCAAAAATCGTTGGGTGGAGGTAGGTCTCTTCTCCCACAAACAGAGGGGTCTCATGCGCCAAATTGGCTTGACTACAACCTTAAAACGATATATAAGTCAAATATTGTGATTTTTTTTTCATCAGGTTTAAGTCAAAATTAGAACAATGGGGTTTGTTTTTAATAGGTTAAATATTAGGAAAGTGTTAAAGTTACAAAATTTAGGTGAGAAAGTTTGGATCATTTGGGAATGGCAATATTGAAGCTTATATTTATGAAGGTTTGTAAAAATGCAATGGAAGAGAGGCTTAAATAAGGAAGTAATCATAGTACAATGTGGTGTTCGAGACTTCATATTTCTCATTCTGAAAATATTTTGTAATGACAGGCATTCCAGATATTTGGTTTTAAATTTTGAATCAACATTGCAAGAGGAGGATGATTAATGGAAATGCTTGTAAATTAGATTGTATGAGTAAAATGTTATGTGTAAGCATTTATTGTTTTTTGCAACATATTTCCTTTGGAAATTTTAAAAAGGGTTGAACATCTATAATTTGTAAAAAATTGAACACCTATAATTTGGTAAGGGGTGAGATATTATTTTGTATTATTTGGAAACATCTTCATTAGAACTAATGATATGATATTTTTAGTTTGTTTGTTTTATTTAGGTATTGATGGCATTTTATTTATTTATTTATTGTTTTATTTAAGCACATTAACTTATGAGGGAATATGTTATTATTAGACATCAAATTATGACAAAGAAAATATTAATATCACACATTCATCAACCTTACAAGTTCTTTGAAAGAATTTTAATTAACAATAACCCATTGGTATATAAGGAGAATATGTCACTTAAGAAGAATTGAACTATAATGAGGAAATAAAGGGTATATAAGGGAACAAGTCATTTAAGAGAATTGAACCATGATAAGGGAATCACATTACCTTGTTTAAATTATTGACTGGACACATAGCTTTTGGTGAACACAATATATCATAAAAATGTAAGTATCTCTAAATACCATATTTATAAAAATGTTATCAATATCTATACACTAAACAATGTAAATACTTTTAAATATTTACACTTGTATTAGAATTAACATCAAGTTTCTAATAACAAGTGTAATATGCATGGTCACTCTTAGTACTTTCTTTTACAAGAAGTAATTGCTTTTGCAAGAAGTATTTGATACCTAAAGTAAAAATAGTAAAGAGCTAAAATTACATAAATCCCATCTTACAACAATAGGACAATTGCATTTAGACCAAAGAATGTAATAGCTTTTGATGCATTTGGAAATAATTTTGCAACAAACATTTTGGTCTTGTGGTATAGACAAATGCTTTTAACAATGGATAAGGTGGGAGGTTTACCAACAATGAAAGTAAATATGATGCCAGAGAGAAACACACATTTTGAATAGTGAGAAGAAACACTTGGAAATGATAAATGCCCCTTTTTCAAGGAATTTTTCTCCAATTTTGTTCAATAGATGATGAAGCTTGGCAATGTTAGAGGGAATATTTGTTCCAAAAAGTGAAACACTTTGGACAATACACCACATTCAATCATTCTCCTTTACATTGGCTTGATCCTCTTAACATTTATTTTCATTTATTCAATATCTGCTTATAAGATGGAAATATTTTCTTTATTAAATTATTATTCAAATATGGCTATTCCAATAATTGAAACTATATGAAATAACTAAGGTTGGATTTGAATTATTATACGTTTTAAGCTCTCATTTTCTGATGGGATAATAAATTGATTAATCTATATATATTTTTAAAATTTCAACTTTTGTTCTATGAATTATTGATTTAATTTTATTGTACATATATTGAGGTAGAGTGAAACAATTTTATTTACAATTTCAATAATATTAATTGAAATATTAATTTTTGTTAATCTATTTAATTTTAAAGGATTGTGTTTTATTTATCAAATATGCTAACCAAAAGAAAAAAATTAATTGCTTACCAAGGGGCAAAGACTTTAATAAATTTTGATGGATAATAACTACTAAAAAGTCATCACATTTATATTTTTTGCTCCTACTTAATAAAGTGCTGAAGAAAACATAAATAATGGTGGGAAGAAAACATAAATAATGGTGGGTAGTAACAATTGTGGTAAGTGTTATACAAATATTTGCTTAAAATATGATGGGTAGTAATTGATAGTAAATATGTTATTTACATGAATATGAACTATTTCAAAGGATTTTATTTTTTGATAGTTTCCTATGAAGCTTAACAATGAAATATCCAAAAGTATCTAAAAATCGTGGCATAAATATTATAACTGCATCAAAAAATTATGGCAAAAAATATGAGACAGTTATCCACATGGCATTGTGTTCTGCAAAGGCTTATGATATTATTAGATTTTATTTTTTTAATGTAATTTCTATATAACCAATTAGAAAAAACCAATTTACATTTAAAAAAATGAGTCGTCTTTAAGTTTCCAACGGATTTCAAATTAATCTTCTCCACCATCTAATGTTTCATTCTCCTCAAACACATTTGACCAAAGGATGGAGATAAAAATGTTGCAGTGAAATTTGAAATCACAAAAAAGTTTGAGGCATTTACAGAAAGGACGCCAATTCTGCTACTGAATGAAAATGTGCCTATGTATTACAGTACTATCAAGCAAATTTACTGTTTTCCAACATAACATTTAAAAGTAAACCACAAATATCCATTAACTGCATCATCGAATTCCTGATGTTCTCTTTTCATTTATATAGAAAAAATGAAGTACATGTACACACTTGCAGCTTATCAGAAGCGGGAATAATTTTAAGCTCTTCTAACCCTAGCTAGGGAAACCAATATAACCATAACAACAAAGTGCTCCACACTAGGAATCACATGTAACCAAAGTTGGCCACTCCATCATGAATCGGTATGTCGGACAACAAATAAAAGAATGCAGTTTCTATCACAACTTTTTTCTGAAGCCAATTTCTGTGTTGTCTCCAAGTTCTGTGATATCAGTGACCCAGTCATCTTCAGATAGAGGGGGACCCATTGAAGAATTTGTTGTGTCTGTAACATGACAATGCATTTTTCATCAGAGAAGATAATAATATGTCAAGTAATAAATGCATCAGAATACAAAGAAGATCAATTAAAAGTCTCGTCCTAAGCACCTTGACTTATCTAATAAAAATAGTTATAAGGTGTATTTGAACATCCTTCATCTGAAATCACATTGATTGGACGTTCCAGCCCTGCAAAAATTCCAACACTACATTAACCACATGAACAACAACCAGTGCTAAATGTAAGGTGCGAAGTCAATGCAAAAAAACATGGAAATTCACCAATTTCCGTGATGTCAGTGGCACAATCATGTTCTGGTCGAGGGGGGCCCAATGACGAACCAGCTGTGTTTGTAAGATGACAACACATTTTCCATCAGAGAAAAAAATAACATGTCAAATAATAGATGCATCAGAATACATAGCAGATCAATCAAAAATCTCGTCAAATGTACCTTGAGTCGTGTAATCAAAAGGTTGATTGTGGGTCTGTGTACATCCTTCATCTGTAATCACATTATTTGTATGTCGCGGCCCTGCAAACATTACAACACTACATTAAGCTAAAAGAAATCGTAAAGATCAAAGACATTGCAACAAAATTGAAAAATCAACAAAGCGATCTAAACATAGCAACAAACTTGGAAGATCGTGAATTTGATTTAAACAAACTGATATCGTCTCCCTATAGAAATTACTTGGAACAGTAGAGGAAGCATTGTTGGAGGGAGGACGACCACGCCTGTTGAGGTGTGGAAATTCAAATGGTTCATCTTCGGATGCAAAGACATTCAAATCAATATTTAAGGTGACATTCATTTTCCTTTTATTTTATTTTTTTGGACTAAGGAAACTCTTCTTCCTCTTCAAGGATGACTCATAAGCACCCAAACCACAGACGAAGTCATAATGCATAATATTAAGATTATTAGCATCATCCATAAATTTTTTAGCTAGATCAATCAACTGTTTTGTCTTGTTCACAGTAGAGGGAGGACTATTCCGAATCAGGTCTAGATAACCAAACAACTCCTCTCTCAACACACCAAGTTCTTCAACATTGTCATCTTCAATATTGGTTGGGATAGTATCTGCAGGAAGGTTTAGCGCCTCTGTACTTATCTCAAAAGGGGCATTCAACTGATTGGGTGTGGTATGAAGATCCAATAAAGGGTCTAAATCCATCAAGGAGGAATGAAACCAATCTACCTTGATAGAATGCTTGCAAATGTTGCCCCGAATAGACCATGGACAATTGCAAGTGATAAAATTTTTGCGATGAAAAATGATAAGATATTCCTTATCGGCTTTGCTTTGACTCCTTACCCAATAAGCATGAGATATGCTCTCATGAGGTCTGCAATCACTGTCTGGAATTCTTCTAGCCTTTTCCATTGATGATTCAAGTTGCATCTCTTTCTTGTGGTTGTTATAATATCCTTCTTTTTTCAAAATTGCCTTGAATCGATAACTTGGCTCAACATTTTTTAGGAGAGTGTAGAATAGCCAATCCATTCTAAAAGAACATTTCTTTCTCCTATCACATAGAAATGTTGACTTCAGGTAACCGTGGTATGATTCCATAGCATTATTTGTCTCCTGGTTTGCATGAGGAAAATCTCTGCAGCCTTTAACCCACATGGCTACATGGAAAGACTCAATTAGTAAATATAAGTTGTCCAACATAAATAACAAACATAAAACACAGAAGGAATATTATGAAAACTTACGAATCTTGTCATCGGCAATCCAAGTCTTGTAGAAATAGTCCAAAAACTTCTGCTTAGTTGCATATTTGATGAAAAAAGCACTGATTGCATTATCCACTTCATCAGTACAACAATCTTTCATGATATGGCCAAGTTCATTGAACATTTCGTTTGCTTTATCTGAGCTGCTAACCAACCGAATAACATTCTTGAGCCATGCCCTCCTTACGTGCCAAAGACACAAAATCACTTCACATTTCGTGATTCTCCTGTGACATTTAATTCATTTTGAGAAATTCTTAAAATGAATGAAATTTGACATGTCAAATAAGAATATTGATGTTACCTCAAAGAAATGATTTCAGCCATAGCATCATCAACCATGAAGGTGTTGACCCTGCAATCAGGACGAGTCCGAAAACACCTAAGCATGAGGCTCTCCAACCATACTTGTATATATTTTGATGTATTACGTGACATCACCACCCAGGCAACTGGTACCCCACTTTGTTGCTCATCAAAGACCGCAAGCGTGTACAACTGATACTGTCATTTTAAATGAAATGAAGTTAATTTTAACATAAATGATTTTATTGAAGCAATCATTGGAAAAAAACTCACCCCATATTTGTTTGTAGTGAATCTTGAGTCCATGGCTATCAAACTATTGTGGGATAACTTGACCATAGTTTCCAACATCCATTTTGTTTGTATTCTAGCTATAAAAGGGATGTCCGCGCCATTGGGCTTCTGGTAGAAGAAGAAATCATCCTGGTTTCTTTGATACCAAAGATTCACACTCATTTCATCTTTGCTATGCAATTGATAACTTTCTTTCATGAGACGATTATAAATGTTTACAACATCTTTTCTACGTAAGAAGAAATCCCTATCTCTAGATGTAGCATCTATGTCAAGATATTTCTTTATATGTATTTTACAAATAGAGTCAATTGGCAGTTGAAGAAAATAACATATTTCTAAATAAGAAATCATGTCCTTCGAAAGTCTTGGCTTTCTCTGAGTAACATCATCACTTATAGTGTTTTCTTTACCATGATAAGGCCATCCTTGCCCATCTTCATGATCATACTGATTGTATGTTATTACTGCTATGTTGGGATCTTGAACCATAATCTTTACAATAAAATGGCATTGACATCCCCTCTTTTTGGCATATGACTTCATTCCTTTTCTTTTCCTTTCTTCTCTCTTGTCAGCTGGACCATATGAGCAATGATAACTACAAAATAAATTACAGGAATGTCACCAAATCTGGTAAATATAAAGCATATTTAATATCAACATCTAAACAATGTAGTTCTAAAATACTTACAGCTCATACTGTAAGGCTTTTGTGCTTGGGTGTTTGCTTTGTAGACGTAGGGAGGAACATGGAGCATCTAGATTCGATTCCTCTCCTTTTTTAAGATCATCAACTCTTTCTTTGGTATTTTTTGCAACACGGTCAATATTCATGTTTTCTTTGTAGATTTCAGCCCAAACTAAATCCTTACTAGAAAAAATGAGTTTGTCTTTTGGGTCTTACACCTCAAGAGCCATGACTGACTTCCATTTGTTTTCCATGCTGGATGACTGTCTGCAAAAAAATGTGAAAACATATTAGGGAGCTCGAAATGATGAGAAGGTGATTTGTACATATACAACAAGAAATATAGTAATTGCATATCCATGAAATGATGTAGTGGAAAATGATTTCTCATACTCCTGTAGGTGCTGCAAAATCATTTTCCAAGGTGCTAGAAAAGGCAAGTCTCTGAAAAAATTATTAGATGCAGCCTCCTTGAGGAGGGTCTAGCTTTCTAGCTGCTTGCTTTCGTAGTGAATGCACATTAGACCTTATAAAGTTTGAAAGGAAGTGGTTGAGTGATTATCTTAACCATCATAGGATGTGATGTCTAGTCTCACTGGTTCTTGTCCACCTTCATCACATTTTCTCCATGTGGTTGGGACCGATCCTTATGGAGGTCCACGTCAAGTGTGGATGTCTTACACCACTCCTATGTGCTCCAAAGTGTCGATGTTTAACACCGCCTCAGCAACTGCATTATTTGTGAATGTTGTATGTTATTTTTCATTTGATAGGAAGAGTTGCATACTCTATTTCTAAGGACGATGTTTGAATGTGTAGGATCTGAACTATATAGAAAGAAATATATCTAGATTTTCTTCATAATTGGAACTATATACAAAGAAATATTAAACATCTGGATCAGAACCAGAAGTAAGTTCCCATTCTGCTAGTTCATATGACGATTTAAATAGATTTAGCTTAACACCGCCTCAGCAACTGCATTATTTGTGAATGTTATATGCTATTTTTCATTTGATAGGAAGAGTTGCATACTATGTTTCCGAGGACGGTGTTTGTAGTTGTGACCGTGAGAGTTCGGGCCGAAAATTTTGGGTTTGGAGATAAATGATGATATCTCCATACCAAGGATCGAGGGTACTGATAAGAAACAAAGATTCATCCGCGATCAGATATTCTGCGACAGTGTCAGTACTTGAGAAGTCACACATAAGTTCAGCGAAGACCAATGACTTTGAATCTCCTTTGGGTGAATCGGGTAAAGTTATAATAGGAGAAGTCGTCTTGGAAGTTTTCGTCTTACTCTTGCTAGTGCTAACAGAACCAATTACACCATCAGTGACATAAGAGCCTAAAGGAGTTGTAGTTAACATGAAGGTCTTGGCAAATCAGGGATTTTGTCATACATAGTACCTCACTGTGTATATACAAGGTCAAGGTACTAAGCTTGAGAAATGACTTGCTCTTCTGTAACAACGCCTCCTTTGGTCACATCCTCAGTAATTTTGGCCAATAATGGTTTGATAAACCATTCAACCAAAATTTGATCTGGAATGAAGACTTTCACCAAATGTCTCCTACGTCTCCATTCATGAATGTGATCGAATATGTACGTAGACGTAGACTATTTTAATGAGGTCAACAATTCCGTGCCATTGTCGTATCTGACAGAAAACTTAAAATGGGTTAAGAAAGCAGCAGCTAGTGCATTAAAATTATTAAATGAGCCTCGTGGTAACTCAATGTACCATTTGGCAGCTAGACCAATGACAGTTCTCTGAAAAAGACGTAATCGAATTGAATCATCGATTAGTGAATTGGATGCATACCAGAGGTGATAAGTCATAACATGAATATATGGATCTTCTCTTCACTTACCTTCAAACTTTGGAATATTACTGGGCAACTTATTATGAATCAGTGACCAATACGGAAGATAAAAAATGGGATCATTCGTAAGGCATGATAGATCAGGTAAATCTAAAGTTGCTATGAACGGTAACCAACGACTAGGGTCTTGATAACCTTGTGTGATCAAACCAGTTCCAGGAGGAGGATATCCAGGATATCCTGGAATTGGATTTGCATTGGGAATTGTGTAACCTCCTAGGTAACCAGGATTAACCGAACCAAACTGAGATTGTTGAGGTACTTGATAAGTATAACTAGGATAAGGCTGATACTGATATTCTGGATTTTGTGTAGCATGTCCAGATTGATACTGCCAAACTGTGGCACAGATACTTGAGGAATTTGCATTGATACAAGGGTAGTAGAAACATGAGTTGAAGATACTCCAGAAATAGGTGTGGTAGGTTGAACAGAAGTTGCAGATTGAGGCAGAGTCTGAGGTATACTAGGCCCAGGCTCCTGAACAAAACCGGGTGCAGAGACTTGAATGGTAGGTTGTACAGGTTGCTGGGTTGGACCAGAACCTATGGGTTGTCCAGGTTGATTAGGTAACTGCACATTGGGTTTTGCATAGTCTGTTGAATTTGAGATGGATCCCACACCATATTAATTCTGGGATATTGACCCATAGAAGGTTGTGCATATGAAGGACCATAACCAGATTGAACATAGGGTTGATAATTAACTAGAAAATTTACAGCTCCTTGTAATAATGGTTGACCTGAAGGAGGTTTAAAACCTTGAACTAGATACTGACCTTGAGGTTGATATTGACTTTGAGGAATGTACTGAATTTGGGGTTGATATTTTCCCTGAGGTATGAATTAACTCTGGGGTTGATATTGACCTTGATGTATTTATTGTCCTTGGGGTTGATATTGACCTTGAGGTATGTACTTTCCTTGAAGTTGGTCCCCAGGCAAGAAATATTGTGCTATAGTTTGACCTCCAGGTGGTGAAAAACTACCCTGAGGTTGCCCCCCAAGTGGTAATTGACTACCTTGAGGTTGCCCCCAGGCAGTAACTGACTTCCTTGAGGTTGCCCCCCAGGCGGTAATTGACTTCCTTGAGGTTGAGGATTTGGAATATTTCCAGACATCATATAAATATGTTTTGTGTTCAACGTTGCAGTGTTTGTTCCATTCGTACCAGATAATAACATTTGTTCAATTGGTTGAGGAGTTGCTCCTGAGAAGATACCAGAGAGTGACTGGCATCCCCGAGGAATAGATGAACCACCGGATAAAAATGTTTTTGGGGATTCAGAAAACATAGATGACTCACCCGACATAGCTAATGAACGTTGATAACCTCTTGGTGTAGGGTAAAAAGGATTACGGGGTGGTGAATAAGTAAGACCTGCGTTTTGTAAAAAATCTGTTAATGATAAATACTAAGCGTCAGTTCTAAAAGGATTGTAGAATATTGATTCACTCTCCCTAAGATTCAAATTTTCTTGGGTTTCAAGAAGATTTACGTCTTCGTCTGGACCTACAAGTTATTCAATACATATGAGATCAAAAAGAAGGTTTTCGGTAATGCAATGTCTTACCCTAGGTGAATCAGGATCACTAGAAGTCGGAGTAACAAATCCTGAAGATGATTCCAACACAGCAAGTTCAGTGTCT
The DNA here is from genome assembly GCA_034641835.2 of Pinus albicaulis. Taxonomy (NCBI): domain Eukaryota; kingdom Viridiplantae; phylum Streptophyta; class Pinopsida; order Pinales; family Pinaceae; genus Pinus; species Pinus albicaulis. Next base: position 469,161,316 of record CM076576.1, read on the forward strand.
GGCTCAGAAATTTCAGGTTCTTCATCTAATTCACTGGCTGCAGAAGCAGTGTCAGTGATTTCGGAAATTGAAATTGGCTCTTGAATATATTCTGTTGTTTGAGGTTGATTTACTTCATGATAATCAGGATGAGTAATTATGGATGATTCTCCTGGTTCTGTTGATCTAATTCTACTGATAGTATGCGGTACCAGAGCTTTCAGTCCTTCAAGTTGGCTTGGTGTATACTTAGGGGGTTTCCCCTGAAGTCTACGCGATTATCTTGATAATTCAGCCATGATTAAAAATTATTAATCACACGCAATCAAAGAAAATTTCAATTAAAACTCCTAAAGTCACTAAGGAAACAATCAAGTAATCAAACACTTATAAAATCTAGGAGATCAAACCACACACAAACAGTAGATTCCCACACTAAAAACACTAGTTGGTGATGAAATCCAACATCGTAGTAATTTAATGTAGAAATGGCGGTTGGAACAGTTACCCTGACAACCTGCTTAATGAAATAGACCGGTGCAAGTTTCTCCACTTAAACCATCTCGAGTGAAGATAACCCTTCGGAGAGTCCAAGTGAGTCTAGTCGACGTCTGCTCCAATTATAGTGGGATCTTTCCTCCACCATCACCTTAGGAAAAAATCTTAAAGTTTATGGCCACTATGGTCACCAACAGGAACAAATATGCCTGGGGGAACAGTCTACGATCTGATATACGCGCAAGGGCAGAGTAACAAAGCTCAATCCCCTTGAAGGCTCCTTGACATAATCCAAGGTATACCGACAAGTGACCTCGGGCTCCTCGACAATGGTCAATCCGAGGTTTACCATTGTTAATACACGCACATCTTCTATCGTTCCCAATGAGTTGGAATTGATCACCTCACTGGTTCGGATAAGATCTCGTGCTTGACTCCTTTAAGAGAAGCTTCCTAGAGCATACAAGCTACTATTGGATTTTTCCTACCGCAAGATTAACTACTTGTTTGTTTTAATTATCTTGGAGAGTTAATTACTCCCTACTCCAAGACACTAGCCTAAGCTATGTTGCTGAAAAGAGTCCTAGAAATATAAAAATTACTAGATTGATTTTAATTTAAGCGTTGCTTTTAATAGGTTGTTTCTTAGGAAAATAGGTGCGAAAGTGAAACTTTGATGATATGTAATGACCCGACTCAAAACACTAAAAATGCATCTATTACGAGAAACAATTCATTTCCTTTCAATGAATTCTATCTAAAAGAAAGAGTTGAGAGATGCAATCTTTTAAAACAATTCTTTCCTTCAAAACAAGAATATATGAAAAGAAATCTAATTTCACTAGAACGCAAAATGACCAATTTCTCAAAAATAAATCTCTTTATTATTCAAGATCGAAACTACAATCAAACATTCTCCAAAAGAAAACTACAATGCTAGAAATCTAGAAATAACACTCAAAACTAAAAACATTAATTTCGAGATCTAAAAATTCTAAAAATTAAATATGAAATCAAAACTTTAAATATTTTGAGGACGTATCAAATCTTTACTAACCTCTTAATAATTACTAATTAAATAAAAAAATTAAAAATCATATTCCAAAACCTAATATATCTATCCATACAAATATAAACTAATTAATAAATATTTAAAAATAAAAATAAAAAATAATATTTTTAGTTTAATTATTTAATATTAAAAAAACCATTCAAATTAAAAAAAATGGAATATAATTTTATATTATATAAACCTTTAACCAATTAAAATTTAAATAATTTCTAATATTTAAATCTTTAAAAAAATGAAATTTAAAAATATTAAATATAAAATTTGGCTGATTTTTTCTCACTAAATCAAATTAGTTATTATTCTAAACACCTAGTTTGGGACCTCTCTACATCTATTTAAGCTTAATGTTTAGATTTGATCTCTATATTTATCAATATAAATATAAACTAATTGATAAGTATTTAAAAAAAATTGAGAATGATATTTTTAGTTTAATTTTTTAATATTAAAAAAAAACCATTGAAATTTAAAAAAAATAAAAATTAGAATATAATTTTATATTATATAAAACTTTAACCAATTAAAATTATTTCTAATATTTAAATCTTTAAAAAAATGAAATTTAAAAATATTAAATATAAAATTTGGCTAATTTTTTCTAACTAAATCAAACTAGTCGTTATTCCAAACACCTAGATTGGGACATCTCTACATTTATTTAAGCTTAATGTTTAGATCTAATATCTCATCTCATTCTTTATTAATTATGTTGACAAAGTTCATTCTTATGTGATTTTAACCAAAAAAAAATTGGAAATATTTATAATAGCTTAACATCCAATAAAAATCATATTACATAACTAATAAAACTACTATATTTATTTAGCATTCTCATCATTTTCTATTTCATAAAATACAATAAATTAAATTATATAAAAATGAAAATACCATTATAACATCCATCAAAACATCATCATTTTTGGAAGTTGGATTTAAGTTAGATTTTTTTTAATTATAAATTTTAAACATCATAATTTTGATTTTAAAAATATTTTCTCTTACCATTATTCTTATTCTTATTTTTCTAAGAGGTAAATATTTTTTTTCTTTAAAACAATTAGGTTATTTTTTAAAAAATAAATAGATTTTTCAAAAGTAATTAGAGATTTCTTTGGAGTACTCATCACTAACAAAACTTGATACCATGTCAATAGCATTAAAATATTTTAAAAATGATAGTGGTTTCTTGAAACTAATACTAACCACAACATTAACCATAATATTATCTGGGTTTGTATCGAGCCCTTTCCACTGCGCAGGAATACAGACAAAACAAGACTGGATTCACAAAGTGGGGATTAGTAACCTGGACTCCGCTTGCAAAGGCGACCTCTCAGATCTGGCCGCCTGTGAAGCATGCAAAGATAATGGAGACCTTGTTCAAATGAATCTGGTCGACATGTACACAAATTTGACTAGTTAGGCAAACAACAAGAAATGTTACAATTTCACGCTTCTGTATGCCGCCGGAGTGGTTAACGAATTTGGGACCTAGATCCCAAATACCACTCAGTGCCTTCTAAAATGATTGAACATAATAAAATAGATTGAACATTATTGAACATAATAAAATATAATTATAGGCTAATGATGCTTTTAATTAGAAAAAAGGGTTTCCCAAGCAAATTCCAAACCAGAATAGAGACTTTGGATGCACTGACTTGTTCCAAGTCTGACTTGCGTGTGTTTCCATTTATATCATTTTATTAGAATGGGTAGAATTGGTGGGTGGTAGTTGATCAAAAATTATGATTGAGGTAATAGAGTAATTAAGATTAATGGGGTAGTGGGCAGAATGATGGTTATTCTTTCTCGGATGATTTAACTTTCGTAAATAATATGAATTTTTAATGAATATATTATTACAATGGTTTTGAATCTTGTAACTTAATCCTCAAAATAAATGTGTTTTTTAAAATCTATAATTTATGTAACAATAAAAATGAAATTTTATCCTCAAAATCAATGATATTTTAAAATTTATAATTTATGTAATAACAAAAATGAAATTTTATCCTCAAAATCAATGATATTTTAAAATTTATAATTTATGTAATAATAAAAATGAAATTTACATCAAAGAAAAAGAATCATTATTAAATTTTTTTTAAATAATTTAAAATTAAATAATAAATTAAATATTTTTATCTATAATTTTTTATTAATAGCAAAATATGAATTTTAGATATTAAAATTATAAAATTTATATTAATATTTGTTTTGATGTTTTTATATTTTAATTCATAATAAATTTATTTGTTGTGATATAGATTATTAATTTTTTTTTTAATGTAAAATAGTGTTTTTGTCTTATCTTATTACATATGAGAAAATGTACTTTATTCATTCTTTAAAGCCAATGTAATTTATTTTTTTTATTTAGAAAAGATTTATTTTTCTAATTTCATTTCTTTACTTTTTATTATAAAAATAAAGTTTTATATTAAAATAAATATATTTAAAAAATCATTTAAATATTATTTTTCTATATTTTTGGCTTAATTATTCTAAAAATAAAGTTTTATATTAAAATAAATAAATAAATATATTAAAAAAAACATTTCAATATTATTCTTCTATATTTTTTTGCCCAACCTTTCCCTTCTAACAAGCTCTTTTAAACTAGTTTTATATAACAAATCAAATAATTTAAAAACAAAATCTGAAATAATAAATAATGCCAAAACCAAATCTGAAATAACAAATAATACCAAACTGTTACAATAACTTTTTCATCAGTCCAATTTAAACCAAATTTGGAATAACAAAAAAATTTGCGAGTCTAAGAACAGTTAATTCACAAATATTTACAAATATATCAAGTCATATACTAAATCATATACGGAATATATGACTATCATTAAATTGAAACAAATACATTATGAACATAAAATGTCCCGGTATTAATAGCTCAATATCCTGGTAAATATGCTTAGCCATTTTCTTGTAATCATGCTCATCTGTGTTCGCCTTTTTTTTCCTTTATCTATGCTTTATTATATCATCTGAATTAGAAAGCCAGTCTGGCAGTGGCTAAAAATGGCAAGTATAGAAAATATTGGTTGTCATTTAGAAGTTTCTAGTCTATGGGCTACTAACGGTATCCATCATTCACTTTCTTTTCCATTGGTATGAGAAGTTACATCGTTCCTTTGCTGATCAAGAAGCAAATCGAACCGAGGGCACCATGTGGCTTTGTTGTGTGGGGGGGGCAGGAGGTTAATTTTGGCATCAAAATTATGATAACAGTACAATTAAAGAAAAAATACTACATGACAATAGTCCAATTAAAGAAAAAATACGAATATAGAAGTCTTTCTGCATTTTGGTTTTAGATGTCCAGAATAAAACTGACCTCTTCCATCTCTTCGCACATTGGGCTGAGAATCGAACCCCAGCCCGACCCAATTCCAATGTCTTTCGGTTACAAAGAGACAAAAACTTCTTGTTTAACCAAATAAACGCCTAAAGCTTAAACAAAAATAATAATTAAAAATCTTGTAGAAATAAAAATCCAAAACTCAACTTCTCAGATGGGTATTTCAATTTCAAACAGATAAATATTTGCTTCCATCAATTTAAATTCAAAACCAATAATAAATATAATAACTGTTTTTCAAATTTACTGAAGCATGCAAAATGATCTGTTTCCTGCATTGTAGCATACAAAATGATCTACTTCTCTAGCTATTTACACAGTGCATAGAATGTGTCCACACTAGGAATAATAAAAGATAAACAAAATTTGAAAATATTACGAAATTATATGATCCAAACTGGTAGTCATAATGCGAATAACAGATCCTGTGTAACATTTATATATCAAAAGAGAACATAAACAATAAGCCCTTCGCGTGCAAAAGGGAACAGAAACAATAAAGGGCAGAGATTCAGTGAAGTCGAAATATATGGAAATGCGTTTGCAAACTCCTACCAATGCATGTTGATGCTCCTCTACTCGTTGATGCTCTTATGAATGAAGATACGCCAAAAGCCTTTCAGGAGACACAACAACTGGAGAGGGAAATCACAACGACTGGAGAGGGAAATGAAGATTGGTCGAGTGTTATTGCGACTGAAACCCGTGGGACCTCGAATGAAAACTCTCTCCCGCCGAATTCTTCTTTCAAATTATGGAGCATTGATTGAGGTTGGTGGCCGGAGTCGTGGGGGTGGCAGTTGCGGGGAGGAGCGGCGCCAAGGGAGGGGTGGTGGAGGAGGCGCTCGGAGCCACTCCCAATTGCTGTTCGCCGTTCGCTGCCATCGGAAGCTGCAGAGGCAGGGTCCACCATCGAGCCAGAGAACAAAAGGGTCACCGAAGGGTCGGATCGAGAGCTGTCACATCAGCTCCCGATTTGTCGAACGAACGACTCCTCCGATTTTATTCACAGGGTGAAGAACTTGCCTTAAATGAAATATCCCATTCCCCAACACATGACTAATTAAAGTCAAATGACATTAATTGGTGAGAAGAAATTAATTCCTCAACTGTTATTTACTATAAGCAAGCTCAGCGAGTTTCAGAAAATCATTTTTGTACAATTGCTCATCGTGTGCCTTAATATTTGGTCTTATTGTGTATTAATTTATTAGAAATGTATGTTTTGATATAAAAACATGTGAAAGTATTTTGTTTTGCCATGTATTAAAGTTTAGAGGTTTAGGTATGGAGTTTTTGGCTATTATTTCGGTGGAATTTTGATGAGAATTCATCTGGATGATGGATTACACCCTATAGTATTAGCCTATCTCGTTTTGAAAGCCTCAAAGTATTGGTTGAAGTGACTTTTATTATGCATAATGTTGAGGAAAATACTTCTTCGTGTAAGAACTTCATCACGGTGATTAACCTTTTTGGAATTTTTCAATCATTTGGGTATGTCTCTTGGCGAAGGTGGTGGGATTTCGTGGTAATCTCCAGGCCTTGTAAAGATTTTGGTTTCAAAGCTTGTCTACTGCTGTTGTGACGTTTGAGTCTGGGAGACCTCTGGTTTTCGGTCTTCGAGCAGGTTACTTCGGCTCCCTCGGTGTTTGTTTCTAGCAGGGTTAGGATTGCTGGTTTTTTTTTAAATTTTTTCCGATCATCCTTTTTTTTGTCTCTGACGGCGTGGGGGGGTGGTACGTTGTAAGGGCTGGTACATTGGGAGAGGGGGTTATTAATTATGCACTAATTGCTCTTTGTTACTTTGCTGTAATAGCATTGTTTTGGCGGGTGATGGTAGTTGGACCCAATGAGAGGAAGGAGTAATCTCGTAATTATTTTGGCTGGTATGTTTTTTGTCAGGGGTCCTTTATGGCGGGGATCGTGATGAGCATTTTTACGCTAGTTGGATTCCTCTAGGGGTCGGAGTCTTCTCTCCATGCTGATGTGGCACATGGTCAATCCCTGTATCACCGGTCTTGATCACTTATATGTTGGGGTTGATGAGGTGGCTGGGTTGGTTAGTATTATAGGAAGCGGGGTCGGATCGCCTTTACTGTGGTGCGTTGTCCTTTATCTAAGGTGGCAGAATTTTTTTATTATTATAATGGAATGGGACTCGGATTCCAAGGAATGTGACATGGTGAATGCACTCAAGGTGGCCGAGGACGTTTACAAGGCTATTCCGCCCAGACAAAATGCTTATGCTGCGTCGACTGCTGCTAAAAATCAACAGTTTTTGGTGGGGGATGATTTTGATAGTGGTTGTAGGCCTCTGCCGGACTCTTTTGTTCCAAAGGCGAACAAGGACCGTGGAGGGTTTAAGGCTATCGGGCTTCCGAGGAATTTCGCCTGCTGATTTTTGGTGCTGACATATTATGGGAGCAGGTGGTGCATGTTTCTAATACAACGGTGGTGGGCAGATGGAAGTTTGAGAAGACGAACTTCACAAATATGTTGGACTGGTTATTGAAGAAGTGGTTTGACCTTTTCGGTTACTCGCCGGCGATAAGTAAGCTTGAAGAGGGTTGGTATTGTTTCCACATCCAGAAAGTTGAAGACGTGGGTGTGGTTATATGCAGAACATGGGTTCTGGGACGTTTTTTTCTTGCTTTGCATCGGTGGGATGCTAGTTTCCATCCGAAGCTCAATGCCCCGGTCAATCATTTGGTGTGGGCAAAGCTGTATGGCCTTCCCTTTCATTTTTGGCAGTTTAGGGTGCTTAAAGCCATCGGTGATAGTGTGGGTAGTTGCCGGTTTGCTGATCCAAAGTGTCACGAAGCAATCGATAAAAGGGTGGCCTGGGTGGTCATCGAATTTCCTTTCGCGGGGGGTTTCCTGCTGAGATCGACCTCAAGTGGGATGGTGTGGTATACAGGCAAAAAATTGATTATTGGCAGGTCCCGTTTCGTTGTCATCTATCTCACGAAATGGAACACCTTATGAGAAGATGCCCAAAATGGCGTGCAGATTACAAGCAAACTAAGACGCATAAGGTTCCCATTTCGAGTCTGGACAAGGTGGTTGGGACGTAGGAGTACTCTGCGGCTCTGGAGACTGTGGACAAGGTATTTGTGGGTAACTTAAATTCTAGTACTCTTCCCTTGTCTGCGTCCTGCGGGTTGGATGATCTTTCTGCAAATTTACAGGCTTTAAAGCTCGGGGCTCCTTCTAGCTGTGACCCGTTGTCCTTGGTTTCCGGTCATGGCTCGTCTGTTATACCTGTTTCTGGGGCTATTCTTGGAGCTCGTTATGTGTCAGGGACTACCTTTCCTGCTGTTTCCATCGCTCCTTCTATCTCTTTGCGCTGTTTGCCTCAGTCGACTAGGCTTTTTCTTATGGGGACTTTACCACTTGAGAACCCTGTACTCTCTTCTGGGGTCTGTTCTGTCAATCCCTGTCGTCCTTTGGCTCTTCCTTGGTTGGACCAGATGACGGGAAAATTGACGCCACCGTCTTTGTCGGTTTTGTAGGGGGAGCTTTTGGGTACAGTGGGAGCGTCAGACACTTACCAATCTCCTTTTATGCCATCCCAGTCGGATGTGTTTACTTCTCCGAGAAACTCGATTGGCAGTGAGATCAAGCTCCTCTTGTCCAAACCGAATGTGGGTTTGGTCCCTTTGACTGTGTGCTTCGGTATTTCTTCTCCCACTACAATTATTAGCCCCTCCTCACGATCGAATGTCACGATTCGCAGGGGGAAGGGAAAGTCGAAGAGGAAGAATAAATCTGCCTTAGTGTCGGGTCTACATGCTAAGTCATCTGATGGTGATTTTAGGGATGTTCCGGTCTCGCAGGCGATTGGCGGGGTACTTAGAGCTTTGAATCCTGTGTCAGAACGTCCTTTATGAAGATCATTTCTTTGAATCTACGAGGGTGGGGGGGACATGCCAAGATTTTGTCTTTAAAGCACTTTATACTTAGTGTAAATCCTTCAATCTTTCTTTTTTAAGAAACTATGGTGGAGGCTAACCGTTCTACTAGTTTTTTATGCTCCGTGTTTCCAGAATGGAATATGGTGGCGACCGACGCTATGGGCTTGTCTGGTGGTTGTGCTGCCTTGTGGGATCCCAGACTGATTGACATCAAACCATATGTTTTCCTTAGGGGTATGATACTTTCTAGTTTCTGCAGAGGCTTTAGTCTTCGCATCAATGTTATTAATATTAATGCGCCCTATGTAGATAAATTTTCTTTCTGGTCGAGAATGGAGGACTGTGGTTTCTTGAGTCTAGGAGACACTATCATGGCTGATCACTTCAATTGCACCTTTTATCCAAATGAAATTTGGGGTGATAAGGGTTGGGCTAACCTTTTTGCTGTGGTTATTAAGGACATTCTGAGGGATGCGGATTTGGCCGATGTGTCTTTGATTGAAAATTGTCCTACTTGGATGAACAGTAGGCAAGGAAAGCAGTTTATTGGGAAGCGGATTGACCGTTTCGTGATCAGTGAGGGTATCAGACCATGTATGAGGGGCATCCGGGCTAAAGTTGAGGATCTTATCTTATCGGATCACAGACCGATTTCACTGTTTTGCGATTTTGAGGGAAAGTTTAACGGTTTTCCCTTCAAATTTAATAAAATATGGCTGGGTGATGATGATTTCAATTTCATGATAAAGGACTATTTTAAACATCACCATACGAGGGTGGTCTCTTCAGCAATGACTCATTTATCCTCCTTGTTGCGGGAACTGAAGCTACTGGTCTGGAAATGGGAAAGGGGACAGTTAAAGAAGGAAAAGGATCGGTTTCGGGTTGTCCTTTCTAAGAGAGCAAGGATTCTGAAGGAGGTGGCAGAAGGAAACCAAAGTAATGATTTCTGGGATAAGCTTAAAAACATTGAAGAAGAGTATAAAATTTTCTGTTAAATGAGGATTCTTTATGGCGTTTGAAAAGCCGAGCCACTTGGCTGGGAGAAGGTGATAAGAATACAAAATACTTTCACAAGTTCGCATTGGGTAGGAGAAAGGAAAATGTGATCTGGGAAACAGAGTATGGTAAAAGGACTCTGTGTAAAAAGTAGGATATTAAATCGACGACAGTTGAGTATTCTGGATCTCTGTATAAACATAAGGAGAACCCTATCTCGGAGGCACACTTGGAGATGATCAGGGAGTATCCGGTAATGTTCTCTGCCACTAATAATACAAGGTTCATGGATAAGGTGTCACCTACGGAGATCAAGAGTGTCCTGAAATCCTTTATTGTTGATAAAATTCTGGGGCCGGACGGATGGACCCCAGATCTTTTTTCTTTATTATTATGATGATTTATTTGAGGTTTTGATAGATATGGTGAAGGAAGTGAGAACCTCCGACAGGATTAGCGGAGCTATAAATTCAACCTTCTTTGTTCTTATTCCTAAAAAGAAAGATAACCTCTCTTTTGAATATTTCAGACCTATATCATTATGAAATACAATATACAAGATTCTATCAAAAGTTATTGTGGAGAGATTGAAGGGTGTTCTGTCACTTTTTACCACTCTTGAACAATATGGTTTTCTGAAAAACCATAACATCCATGATGCTATCACAGTGACCCAAGAGACCATTCACACTATTCAATCATCTAAGATGAAAGCGGTTGTTATGAAGATCGATTTAAAGAAAGCTTATGATCGATTTGACTGGGTGTTCATGTGGCTGGTGCTGTACAAGATTGGTCTGGATCGAGAAGCGGTTGCTTGGATTATGAGTTGCATCTGTAACACTTATATGGCTGTGCTGATAAATGGCTCGGCCACGAATTTTTTTCATCCTAATAGAGGACTAAGGCAGGGGTGTGCCTTATCCCCTCTTTTATTTATTTTAGTAATGGATGCACTAAACATAAAAATCAACAGGGCGGCAGAGACCAGTGGTTTTAGAGGCATTGATATTAGTCCACAAATGAGGGCAACACACAGTTTCTTCATAGATGATATACTCATCTTTGCCATGATGGTAAGGAATAGCTGGACTATTATGAATGAAATTATTAAACTGTTTTGTGATGCTATAGGGATGACGGCCAGTGAGGAGAAATCATGCATTTATAGTGCAGAGGGGGATGAGGAACAGGTCCGAGAAATAACATAGTTGTTTAACTTTAAATGGGCCAATCTGAAGGACGATTTGACTTATCTTGGCTTTAGAATGAGGGCTACAAATTACTCTGCAGAAGACTGGAGGTGGCTGATCACACAATACAAGAACAAACTAAATATTTGGTCCACAAAATGGTTATCTAGATGGGGTAGATTGATATTGTTGAAGGCCGTCTTACAACAAATTTCTGTATATTGGGCTCATCTGTATATCTTTCCAAACACAATTCTAAAGGAAATAAGGAAAATAATGGCTAATTTTATTTGGGGAGGAGGGAGAGATAAAAGAGTCATACATCTCGCAAGGTGGGATTGCTTGATGACTCCTATTGAAAATGGGGGTTGGGGTATACTTGATTCGGTAGCCTTTGGGAACTCTCTTATCATTAAATCATTATGGCGGGGCATCCTTGGTAACGGAAAATGGCATGATATCATACACCAGAAGTACTTGGCGAGTGTTTCCATTGAAGAAATGGTTATATCGGGTTGGAAAGAGTGCAGATGCAGATCTAATATTTGGAAGGGTTTCGGCAAGTTATTGCCCATTTTTAGGATGCATATGAAATGGTATTTTGGTAATGGTGCTAAAATTCTCATTGGAAGTAGGATGATGTCGGGGCTAGATGGTCATCAGTATCTCCCTAGGCATTTAGTCCATAATATTAACCAAAAGGGGGCTTTCTACTTGCAGCAAGTTATAAAAGAGTGGGTTGGAGGTGTGCCAAAATGGAAAAGTATCACTGACCTGGGCTTGAGTCAAATTTGGGAGGATCTTTGGTTGAAGTACACCAATAGTTTAAGTTCGTTGGGACTGTGTAGGAGTAATGAAGGTGATAGGCTGTTATGGGAAGGTGAGAAAGAGGATGTAGGTCTGAAAGTAAGGGACATTTATGCCTTATTGGTAAAAAACAGGGTAGCACAGGAACCTGGTTGTGTTAGGTAAACATGACTCGGGGTAAGGTCAATGTTAACTAGGGTAATAGTAGTGGTTTTGGGGCACATGGTATTATGCACCCATGGTTTTGGCAGATGGTATTGCATGTAATGGAGCCCATAAGAGGCTGGAAATACTTCATTGTAATGTAGGCCTGGAGGTGAGCAGTGAAGGCTCACTTGGCCGGATTGGCCAGGGTTTTGGCCAATGTTTAATGAAATTTCATTGGGTGGGTTTTTCCTGGTTAAACATTTGTTTATGTTTATGATTTTTTTCTAGTTCTTTCCATGATTATTCTTCCTCTCAATAAATATTTTATCTCTGTGGTAAATTCCTAAAAACTGGTATCAGAGCCAAATGTTGGCTTCAGAGGGACACTTCTGTTGCCAAGAGTTTTATTGGCTTGTGAAAAGAGATATGATCTGTTGTATTGATGCAGATTTAGATCTCAAACCGAAGGACGAGATTGATACATAACCCATTGGAGGAGTTCTCTCATGAAAGTAACGTGGACGAGCACATTGAGATAGAAATGTAAATTTTTGCTGCATGGTGAAACCACCGATGCAAAGAAGTTGGATATTGTGCGAATTTGTTTAAATATTTCAAATTTTATGTTTGATAATCTTTACTCTACTTGTGGAAGCATTGTTGATGCGCTGGCGGCATTCGATAAAGCTTTTGAGCGTACTACGTTTATGTGAAATGCATTGCTCATAGCTTATGTTAAGAATGGGTTCTATGAAACGAAGGCTATGGAGATTTATAAGCAGATGAATTTTTCTGGGATGGAGCTTGCTAATGCTGAAGGCATGCAGAAGCTTATTGGACTTGCAACAGGGGACGGAGATTCATGGGAAGGTTATCAAGACTGGTTATGAGCTTGATGTCTTTGTGGGAGGTGCACTTGTGGATATGTATTGCAGGTGCCGTTCTGTGGAGGATGCACCATTTCCGATAGCTGAAGGTTGAATAACACAAACCCAATTCGACAGCTGTTGCATCAGTTTTACTGGCATGCAGGAGCTTGGCAGCTCTGCGAGAGGGGAAGTAGATTCATGGCTACATTGTCAGAGGCGATCTTGATTTCAATGTTTTTTTGCAGACTTATGTAATGGGAATGCTACCAAGGTCGTCGAGATCTTTCCTCAAATGATGAGCAACAGTGTGATGCCCAAATCTGAATATTGTCGTAAATGTTCTCTTGGTGTGCGGTGATTCAACAGCTCTCCGGCAGGGTAAGGAAATCCATGCTTATGGAATCAAGTGCGACTTTGTGACCATTTTCTCTCTGCGTTGGGCACTCAATCTTTGCAAGACAACAAGCATCGAGAACATGCCTTCTTGTGCCGCAACGATCGAAGAAGAGGTCAAAGAATTGGAATCGAGCGGAGGTTCTACGGTTAATTTTAGGGTGTTCCTTCAATTTCAATTGCAGAAGCATTGAATTATTCAAGTTCACAATAATGGAAATCATAACTATGGAAAATCTAATGGCCAGACATGGTGTGCACATGTCGCATTTTGATATCCTAGGTTCATAAGGAGGACATGTAGTATAAGCATACACGTGCATGAAAAGGCTCAGAGATCCATGAGATATGAGAGAATATGTGCTAGAATAGCAAGCCATTAGCTGTGTTAGGAGAGAAAAGTGTTTGACAGAATGTGTCAATCAAATGCTTTGAAGAATGTCAAAATGAGAGAGGATATTTGTAGGTGAATTAATTAAAATTGATGAACCATGTATTTGAGGAGAATTCCTAGAGGACTGGCGGTTACAGAGGCTAGTGACCCATGTAATTCGGTAGATGGATTCTTTTTATATGGACATTGATGTACAACTATGATGTCCTCTTTGGAGAGGACATCACGAATGAATGTAAAGAATGGTCATACAAAGACAACAACAATGAAACCAAAAAAAAATATTATTATGATAATGGAGTTAATTTTATTACACGTAAATGGGCATACTACTGTAAGACCTGGTATGGCATGCGTACCCCTGGGTAATCACTGGTAAAGTCTGGGTTAGACCTAGGTGATAGGGGGGATGTCAAGTTAACAATTACCGTGGGTAAAAATTTGAGGGGGGAAGCGCTAGAGTGAGCGGGGTTGTTTCATTTTAGCAGGTTTGGCTGGATTTAGTCAATAATCTCCAAGTCAAGTTTAAGGGGGGAATTGTTAGGTAAACATGACTCAGGGTAGAGTCAATGTTGACTAGGGTAATAGTAGTGGTTTTGGGGCACATGGTTTTGTGCACCCATGGTTTTGGCCCATGGTGTTGCATGTAATGGAGCCTATAACAGGCTGGAAATACTTCATTGTAATGTAGGCCTAGAGGTGAGTGGTGAAGGCTCACTTGGCCGGATTGGCTAGGGTTTTGGCCAATGTTTAATGAAATTTCATTGGTTGGGTTTTTCCCCGGATTTGGGGTTTTCCTGGTTAAACATTGTGTTTATGTTTATGATTTTTTGCGGGTTCTTTTCATGATTATTCTTCCTCTCGGTAAATATTTTATCTCTTGGCTAAATTCCTAATAGGCTGTTGGTTTAATTTTTTTTGGAAAACTAGGGCTCAAATAAAAATGACCTTATTTTTATGGTTAGTTTGGAAGGATAAGAACTTAACTTAGATTAATCTACAGAAAAAAGGGTGGTAAGGCCTTGGTATGTGTTTTCTATGTGGGAAAGCTGAAGAGGATAATTCCCATATGTTTTATTTCTGTTCATATGCTCAGGATACTTTAGCCATTATTTGTGGGAATTTGAAGATAAACACTCCAGTTTACCAATATACGGAGGAATGTTTGAAATGGTGGCTTCTCAGAGGGGAACATGTGAGAACTATTCCGATTCTCTTTCATTGGTACATCTAGTGCACTAGAAATAGGAAACTATTTGAAGGGATTTCCAGCCATCTAAATCAAACTGCTTTTCGGATTATTAGTTCTTGGGAAAGTTTGAAAGGTATTAATATGCCTCTAGGTGACCTGTCTAAAAGATTACGTCCCTATGAGTTTCACTATCCTGGAGGGTTTTTTGATGGGGCCTCACAACATTCTAAATGTGGCTATGGGGTTTGGCTCATCATCTCCTCGGGTTGCTACTACAAGATTTACTGGAACGGAGGCACTGGTTCGAACATGAAGGCTGAAGTTCTGGCTTTATGGGGAATTTTATGGTTCGCCAGCCAGTTATACTTGGACATGATGTGGATAATTGGGGACTCCAAAGTTCTCATAGATTACATGAATCAGAAAGTCTCAATCAATGTGGGATCGATTGCTCGTTGGCTGGAGAGAATTAATTCACTAAAGAACTCCTTTTCGGAAATCTCTTTCTGTCATGTCTACAGAGAGAAGAACATGGTTGATGATCAATTATCGAAGATAGGAATGGAAGGTAGATATGGTGTTATGTTCTACTAGCTATTTAGATTGGACGGATGCGGAGCTAGTGGTGCCATAACTTTTATATGACAAGGTGCTCTTTTGTCCTTGCTATAGTTTCTAATTTTTCTCGTTAATACTGTTTGTTATTTTTTGCATTAACGTTGTTGCTGAACGCTCCAGAAGTTTTGCTTCTGTTTTTGTAATTTTTGGTAATGATGGACTGGTATAGTGTGGAATATGGTCATACTATTTTGTCTCAGTACAAGATAAAATATTTTTGTAAGTTTTTGTAATGATTAAGACTTTTCGGAATACAATTGTACTGGTACATCTAATATAAACCAGTGTATTTTTTGTGTTGAAAAAAACATTAATGTATTAGAAATGTATATTTTGATATAAGAAGTATGTGGAATTATTTTGCTTTGTCATATATTAATGCATTAGAAATGTATGTTTTGATATAACAAGTATGTAGAAATATTTTGTCTTATCATATATTAATGCAATAAAATATACATTTTGATATAATAAGCAAGTGGAATTATTTTGTCTTATCATATATTAATGCATTAAAAATGTATTTTTTGATATAGCAGGTATGTAGAATTATTTTATCAGGTCATGTATTAATGCATTAAAAATGTGCATTAGAATGTTTTGAAATAACAAGCATGTAGAAGTATTTGGTCTTATCATGTATTAGTGCATTAGAAATGTATGTTTTGATATAATAACAATGTTCTGTCTTTTCATATTTTCATGTACTAATGCATTATAAATTTATGTTTTGATATAACACGCATGTGGAAGTCTTTTGTACTGATGAATGTACCTCATGTTTTAGAAACTATAAACCCAAGTTTTTTTTTTTTTTTGTTGCGCTCACTTACTCCGTTTTAATTTGTTCCATTGTGCTTAAATCAAATCGAGTTTTAGCTCCATTTAAGTTGTACAAGTCAACTGAATTTTAATATTTTAATGTCCACCACTGTCTTTTGACAAAGAATCCTCTATTTTAATTTTATAGATAATCATCAATACGTTGCTTATAAAACACAATAATGAAAATCTTGATGGAAAATCTCACACCTTGATATCTAATTAACTCAATAAATTTCAACAACCACAGGAAATATCCACGGATGATCTCACAATCTCACACCACTATGATAATATTCATAGTTATTATGATGAAGCAATTTTGTGCATTATTTTATGAATCTATATGGATAATGGAGTTTTAGGCTCATACGGATAGTAGAGAACCGACAGTCGACACGGATTAGCCTACTAGTGTGCTTTCGCCATGGATTGATCTAATTCCCCACCAATGAACGTCAAAGACAGTACTGTTTGGCCATGGACCATTGGAGAGAATCGCAATAAGAATTGCATGATAATCTGCATCCACAATAACTCAGAAATCTATAAGTAATCAGCTTCAAATACACCTTACGAGCACCTAGGTTAGCTTTCCGCTGAAACTCATTAACAAAGAACGAATTATAATACATGCATAATACATTTTCATATTACGAGTTTTTGGTAAAAATGTATTATTTAATCTTTTTTTTTTCAGAAAGAAAAAAACGCTGGTTATATTGATATATATAAACAGTACATAGTCAAATAATCTCAGCTGTAAAGAGACACACAACGAGAAATCCACCATCTATTGCCCCAGTGAAATCTGCTCATAACAGGTCAGAGAAAAAAATGAATGGGCATCCACATAAACAGGTCAAGATCCAACCCGTGTACAAATTACAATAATCAAAATGAGTATAGGAGATAATAGGAAATGTTCAATTACAACTCCAATATCTAGATATGATGTCAAAAAGAAAGCAAAACTCAAGAAACATCAATAATGGTTTGGAAGTAGAAAAGAGTGATACTCTTGAGAATGCGAATAGATATGAAAAATATGATATAGCAAGCCTGTTCATAATAGTTTTGAGCAGCATGAACGACGGTTCAGCTGCATGTAGAATATATATGCTGAAAGGCTGCCACATTGTTGATAATAACCCGCTCGCTTGATAAGCCACGCTCACTTGCCACAAATAAAACACGCTCGCTTGCCGTGGAAATATAAACAATGATCCGATAGCACAGGTAATGACAACAGACACGCACAGTTGATATAATAACCCGCTCGCTTAATGATAGAGAAACGCTCGCCAGATTGAAAATCACGCTCGCTTGATGACACTGTGAGGAAACCATATAGAACCGCCATCGAGCAATGCAATACCAGCCTCGCCTGTGTACAAAAAGTATGCATTGTCCCATGTCTAAGATAGCAGGGTGGATGAACTGATTTGAAAACAATAGAACCTGCTTGACCCAAAAAATCCAGTCATATGTGCGTTCTAAAAACGATAAACAACATAAAATAGAGATAGAAATTTTAAGGAATAGGAATGTGAGACACGCCAATCTGTTGTCCATTTGAGAAATGGGCAACCCTCAAATAGCCAAACTCCTCCTGAAGTCCCTTCTTGGAAAGCATGTCAGCTCTTGTGTTGTTCTCACGGTAAATATGTTTGATTGGGGGGCAATCTAATCTATTCCATAGATTCTGGGTCCTATCAATCCACCCTTGAAGTTGCGGAGTATCCATATGAGTCTCATTGGTGATCCATCCGATCACCAATTTAGAGTCCCCAAAGATGCTAACCACCTGAATCTGAAGGTCATATGCAATAAGTAATCCACCCCACAACGCCATGACCTCTGCTTTGTTATTAGAGCCAGGACCACCGTTCCAATGGATGTGATATCGATCATGTTCTGAAATCTTAATCCACGCCCCACAACCAGTGTTGCCATCAGCAGCTGCACCATCAAAGAACACAGCAGGAATGGATATATCATGTGGTCTTAAACGGCGAGATCCATCAATGACATCAGGCCGAATAGGGGGGATCTCATCCATCCAAGTTTTAATGGCCAGATAAATATTATGAATCTGAAAAGGAATATGGTCAAAAATCATCTTGTTTCTTGCCAGCCAAACCTCCCAAATGAAGTAAAAAGGCAACGACCGATACTGACTATGCAATTTGTCCCATTCCATAGCAGCGGATATGAAGTCCACAGGTAGCCAGGACGAATCCAATATGTAGGAGCTGAATAATTTCCAAAGTTGGATAACACAGGGACATAAAAAGAACAGGTGTGGAATGGATTCTTCTGCTGCAAAGAAAAATACACACCTTCCTGGACCATGTTGACATCGCTTTCTTAGATTGTCCCACGTAAGCACTCTGCCTTTCCAAATAAGCCATCCAAAAATAGTGATTTTTATTGGAATTTTCCTCTTCCAGAATTGACGGAAAGCGCTTGGAGCCTGCATCAGTTGAAAAGAAGCAATATAATTCTGGTATACATATTTTACAATTAAGGAGCTATTTCTCATTGGTCCACCCCATACTAATTTGTCACCCCCCAGAGCATAACATAAACCAGCCCGACGCAGAGAATTTTGAAAGCAATTCCAATCATCCGCAACAGCACCATCCAATCCAAGTTGATCCGCAGATTTGAAAATGGGGGCCGAATGAGACCAATAGTGAATAATCTGAGAGTAGAAGAAAATTCCACGAAAGGAAAGAGCATGTATAAGAGTCTGTGAAGGAGCAGAATCAGGCGCCAACTGCAATAGAGTGGCCACGCCAATAGGAATGTGGCTACCATCCCGGAAATTCCATCTAAGGCGAGGTGCGATAAGAGGGATGACCTTCATAAAAATGCGCCAAATGCATGATATGAAACGAGGAAAAGTAAGTCTATTGCATCTAATCATGAGTAAAACATCCCCCTGGATATACTTGGCCTTAATAACATCATTCCATAAGCCAGAGCAAGTAATGGCTCTCCAAAATGATTTTGATAATAGGGCGCAATTAAACACCCGTGTATCGAGTACACCCCAGCCATCCAACCCCTTGGGTCTACAAATATCAGCCATGCTGCAGAGGTGATATTTCCTATCCAGTTTGGCGCCACCCCATAGGAATTGAGAAATTATGTTGTTAATCCTGGAAATAATACCTACGGGGATGAAAAGAAGATGAGCCCAGAAAACAATCATCTGTGATAGCACCGACTGGATCAGTATATACCTGCCCCCCATCGATAACCATCGATGAGTCCATAGCTGAATCCGATCCCGCAACCTGTCAAGAATCCAATTCCAATCACTATTCTTGTCTCCACATGGCTTAATAAAGAAGCCCAAGTATTTGAACCCATTAGAGATATGACGCTTGCTGATACCCATGAATTCAGCAATGAAAATAATCTCCTGGATGTCACCATATTCATATAGAAGAAATGACTTGCTACAATTGATGCCCAAACCAGTAGCACTTTTGAAACGCAAGAACATGATGTGGATATAGAACCAATGGTTCCGTCGCAAATAACCAAAAAGCAGTAAGTCATCCACAAATAAAGAATGTGATGTTGAAACAGAGTTTGAGAAAGAAAAACCTTTAATATATCCTCTCTGTTCAGCATAATGCATTAACCTACTAAAGCCATCCATCACCAAAATAAAAATGAGAGGAGAGAGGGCACACCCCTGCCGAGTCATATGCTTTGAACAAATCCACCTTCATAATTAAAGCATCTTGTTTAACAGAGTGCATAGAATGGGATACCTCCTGGGCGATAGCAATCGCATCATGGATAGATCTACCATTTAAAAAACCATATTGTTCCTATGATATATTGGCAGATAAAACAGCTTTGATGCGGTTTGCAATTATTTTTTATGACAGCTTATACAAAAAGTTGCACAAGGCAATCGGCCGAAAATCCGCAAATGACAGTGGATCCGAGACTTTCGGAATGAGGGCAATAAAAGAGGAATTCAGATTAGCAGGCATGAAACCCCTTTTCCGGAAGAGTTCCAGCATATCAACGATCTCGTCACCCATGAGATCAAAAAAGTGAATGAAGAATTTCGCGGGCCAGCCATCAGGGCCTGGGCACTTATCATGTGGAAAGGACTTCAGGACCGAAAGAGCTTCATTCCCAGAGATACATTGATCAAGAACAACAATGGCTTCCTCTCCAAAAAATCTAGGAAACTGATCGAGAACCCATGTTTGATTCGAATCATCAATAGACGGATCACATGAGTAAAATTTAGAGAAGTATGAATAGGCCTCGTCTTGAATATCTGAAGTGGAGAAGACAAAATCACCATCCTCCTTTCTTATACGCCAGATAGCATTCTGATTTCTCCTAGCATTTGCAGTTTTGTGAAAAAAATGAGTATTGAGGTCTCCCTCCTTAAGCCAGAGCATTCTGCTCTTCAATCGCCAAGTAACCTCCTCGATTCACAAAATCTCCCGCTTTCTAGAACCAAGATCCTGCAAGAACCGCAATGCATCATCATCTGGGCAAGAAGATACAAAGGACGAATATAAGTCGGCCATTTTCGCAGAAATCTCGTTGAGTTCTTTTTTGAGATCCGACTTATTCCGGATCTCCCATTCCTTCGAGGCTCTTTTGATACTCTGGATCTTAAAATGGAAACGGTCCCAATCCTTGAGGCTAACATCTTCGATTTCTTGTTGCCAAATCCTATGGACCAATTTTTCGTAATTTCCATCTTCAAGCCAAACCCTATTAAATTTAAAGGGTCTTCCACTAGCGACAGAAACATATTTCCATGAGAGCCGAATAGGCATATGATCAGATACATTTGAGATAATAATATCTGAACGAAGCACATTCCATCTATCAACTAGATTAACATGTACCATAGCTCTATCCAATCTTTTTTCAATAAACTGGTCGTTGGCGCGCTTATTTGTCCACGTCAGCAACAGAGGAAGAGGTCGAATATCAGTCAGATTGAAACCATATAAGTAGTCACATAAAAAGGATGAAAGAGGATCGAATCTTGCATAAGAGCCCCAAACTTCGTCAGGTCGCATAGTAGAATTAAAATCACCCATCAATATTAAATTGTGTAGAGCAAGAAGACCAGAGTCAGCCATACGCTGCCAAAAAGAAAGTCTATTGCGATAGGGCGCGTATAAATTAATAACATAGACTTTATCCTCATAACCTCTGAGATGTCCAGCCAGCAAAATACCCCCGAAGAACCTGTAGGCTTTAAATGTAGCCACCTCCGGATTCCATACAGCAATTAATCCACCAGAATGACCAACAGCATCGACCGCAGCAGCTTTCCAGCCAGTTTTAAAACTGAGAAATAACTTAATGGCCCGTTCCCTGGCACATAAGGTTTCTTGGGCAAGAAAAATAATAGGATCACCCGAATACAAAATCTCACGAAGGCAATGTGCTTTGGAGGCATCGCCCAACCCCCGAATATTCATGGAAATGATGTTATTCATCTCGACTCAGGTTCCGGGTGGCGTACTCTAAGCGCCCGAGGATCATCCCAAGTACCATCACTAATCGAGATAGGAATATCAGTAAGACTATCATCTTTATCAGAAAAAATAAAAATGGCTTTGAATGTTCCTTTTGAAAGTCTACTAGCAACTTTTGACGTTCCTCTGTCGGATGAGTTTTTATTATCAGAGGATAAGGGAGGTCTGTCAAAAACAGTAAGGGCAGCTAGATCGATATTAGGATTCGCCAGAATGGATTCTAGATCAGTGTCAACAGTATTTCTGGGAGAACCCGGCATATTAATGGGATCAGTCGATTCAGGAGGCATATCGAGTGTAGTATGGGGGCTACAGGAGGAACTAGGCGGGGGAGCGAAAGACTCACCGATATGATAATTCTGAGAAGGAAACAGTGGAGGGTCGTCCAGTGACCTGTGTAGAGGGACGTCATTGTTAGAAAGGCCTTTTACAAAATCATCTACATAGGAGTATGTAGGGGCAATAGGACCATCATCATCCTTGTAATCCACAGATGTTAATAGCTCTGAGTTGGAAAAATTATTTACCTCCAAATGAGATGGACCGACAGGTTGCTGAGAATCAACGTCTGATGTATGATTTGACTCAGGGGCCAAAACACGACAATTATTAAGCATACCATCCGATTGGTCCTGTGCAGTGAAAAAATCATCCTCATCAGAGACATGGGGGATAGGATTACCTGAATTACCATCCAAAACAGGCCCAGCACCATGGAACTTCCGCATATCATGACGCCTGGCCTGGGAATCAGCTTCTGCACGATGCATGCGCAGACGGAAAGGGAAATTTTCTCTGAGGTGTCCAGTGCGATGGCATATGAGACACCAGAAGGGAATACCCCAGAAGTCGATGCGCTGTCGGTGCCTTCTGTTACCCCAGACGAGATCTATGTCTCCAGGCAGCCCACCAGAGTACTCAAGTTCAACAAGGATCCAAGCAATCCGTTTATCGCAGGCCCCAATAATACTTGGATCGATATATTTAGTATTGCCAATAGAGTTGCCAATTGCTTGAAGAGCCTTTATAGTCCAGAATTCCAGGGGAAGACCCGGAAGTTTCACCCATATGATACGATTGCGCGGGGCCTCCAACACAGGATTGAAACCTACATACCAAGGAATTAGCTGCAGGAAACTGCGCCCACGAACCCATGTTCGACAAGTGATCTTGTGAACATCCTTGAAATCCAGAAAATGTACGCTGAACCAACCGTTGATAAGAATACTAACAATTGGAGTATAGCCTAAAATAGACTTCCAGTGTTTTTTTATCCATGTTGCCGTGTCGAATTCGCTGTTTTCCAGAAACAACCATCTCCCAATAACCTCCCGCTTCTGCAGGCTTGCCACCCGCTTGCAGAGATCATCAAAGTCTAAAGTTACTTCTTTAATTTCCATTTTGTGCTTATAGCAGGAATGCCTCTTCTTTCGACGACCTCCGCGCTTCTGTTTATAGTAACCACCTATTGAATAATGCAGATCAGAACCAGAACCATGGAGAGCCTGCTTGATGATATGCTCGTCAACCTCGTCTCTCTGCGAAATATCCCCAAGCAACTGAGGAAGGGAAATAATATCTGCTGAGTCACTAGTACCCGCCATGGATGTGATATCAATAGATGACATCAATAGCCGTCACAACAGAAACATGAAAGGTGGCCGACGACAAGTGGGAGAGGTAATAAATTCGAGGGGGAAGACGATTGCTCAAAAATCCGGGAAAACAGCTGGCAGCATCATGAGAGCGCAGATTATCAAAGAAACAATAGGCAGGGAAATCTTAGAAGTAATGGCTATCATGAACTGAGAGCGCAGTAGAAGCATGTGTCAAGAATAGTTATGACATGTACGAAGGCTACGCCTTTGGAGAGCGGAACAAGAGAAGGAAAGCGCTGGAAAAATGATAGAGGTGAGATCAGCAAAGCCGTCAAAAGGCAAAGCCAGCGTGATTTGTCAAGAAAAGGAGCAGGTCATAATAGAAGATCGTCAGTAAAGGACGCGAAAAATCTAGATCGGAGGAAAGACATTAAGATCCGCCCCATGAAAACATTATTTTGGTATCCCTAGGAAGCTGACATAATCGCATCGTAAAGGGAGAAATAATATTCTATTTTAAATCTAGTACAGACCATAACTATGAGGGCAGAAGAAATCAAGGATTATCTGCGCGATTCTAAAAAAGGCAATAAATTGTCCTCGGTAAGGACAGAGTTTAGGTCAATATCCGTTGTGAGATAAGGATAAGGCTATTAAGCTTTCATAGCAACGGTCCAAATTTCAAAATACTGGGAAAAAGAACGACCGAGATCAATGGAAAAAGCTACCGGAAAAACCAGAGCATTGGATAAGCATCTATGGCTAACAGCAGCAACAACACCAACAGCCTGGAATAGACCACCATTTTTTGCGAAACCTAATGCTAATGCTCTTGCATGGCCGGGAAATAATGAAAAAGGTGGTCGATTTGTTCCAATAATGACACCATATGTCAAATAAACCAAATGGTGAGTGAGACGAATCAGATGAATATGTTTGAGAAGATGAAGATGAGAAAGAGCCTTCACCATCTATGTCGACCATCTGAGAAATGAGTATGATATATGGAGCTAAAAATCATAAGAAAAATCAAAAACATTAGAACTGTCAATCCAATCTCAATCACATCAGAGAGACTTATCAGTTCGAGTAGAAACATATTAGCTCCACTCCGAGGTGAGTAAGCAAAAATGGTCCAATAATCGTCGGGAGCAAGATGCTAACAACAAAAGTGATCCAATAATCAGGCACCAGCAGACATTATAGAGCCATAATGTATAAAACCCAACGAGACAGGAGCATAATGTCCTTATAATATCCAAGAAAATACATAGGACAAAGCGCCATGGAGAGAGAAAACCAAAACCAGATCCAGCAAGAAAGAGAAATTCTAAGCACAGATATGGAAGGTTTCCATATAGGAGCTAAGAGCAACACCTCATAAGCAGAAAAAAACACACCAAAAGCGGCATGAAAGAGTTATTCAAAACCACTAATAGGAAGGATTTAATCAAATCTTACGAAGACATTGTATCAGTGCTCAAAATACTCCTACCAGCTCCATGGAAGAAACCAGATTAGCGCCCTCCTAATCGCCTCCCTTTTTTCCCTCCGCAGAAAATGTTATTATAGCAATGGAAAAGAACGGTAATCTTTACTAATATAAAATAGTAGGGACAGAGCATGTCTGGGCAAGGTTCTAGTCAGTTGTTAATTTTGTTCAATTGACATCAAATTATCATAAAAAAATTTTATGATAGCCTAGAAATGATATTCATCCTTTTAACAACTTCAATCAAATTATTATTTAGGCTCATTTTTAAAAATAAAATTGCAATTATAGCAACATAAAAATTCTAGTTACAGTAACCCTACATGAAAAGAGATTGGTGCTCCAAATTAATTAGTTAACTTATTGAAAGAAAAGATCAAAATTGTCGCAAAATTTGTGTAGATTTCAGCTTGGAGAGTACGGTCGTTTTCTCAATATCAATAACTTCCAGAAACTGCAAGAACGAAATGGCGGGAGGAGCCTGTTTTACACTCATTTGTCTGTTAGTAGGGAAGTTTCTTCTTATAATATGTGTCAATTTTTAACATATTATATTATTGAAAGTTAATTTTTTAGTTCAAGTTTTTATATTATAATAATACAATTTCGATGAATTTTTTTTTAAACATAACTTGGAATATGAAAACCCAAAACCTAAAAAATAAATTTACATGAAAAGAAAAAGAAAAATCCAAATTTCAACCTTATTCGGACTTATAATTTAATCCTATAATCTCTTAGGAAATATCCTATGACCCTTTAGGAAAAATTAGATCACATGCTCTAAACTATTAGAGCAACTGAAACAGTAATTAAAAGCAAGCTACCTATATAATTAGTAGGTCATTGATGAAACTAATCTCGTGATCGCTTTCTTTTTCTTCCTCGTTTGTGTTATCATTTGAATGGATTTCCAGCTGAGCTCTGAGATGGGCACTCACCCAAATCACTCACAGAGCAGAGCAATTGGCAAGATCAAAATGAGGTGCAGTACACAAGGGCAAGGAGAAAGTGTTTTCCCAACTCGCAACGGGAAATAAAAGCTAAAGAAAGGTCTTTGGCCACCCGACGAAGATAAGAAACTGACCAACTACATCATGAGAAATGGCCTCATGGGCTGCTGGAGTTATGTCGCCCGGAGGGCAGGTAAGGACGCACGTCTACTCCAATTTCAATTAGGTCTAACACAATACATGCCTACATTAACACTAATAGTAATGCAATAAGTCTGATGCAACACAAATACACTTATACATACATGTCTGCAGAGGTACGGAAAGAGCTGTAGGTTGAGATGGATTAATTACTTACGGCCTGGGCTTAAACGCGGTGCATTCTCACTCCAAGCTCTTCTGAAAAAGAAGATCAATGAAATTAAACAACTGAATTTTTTTCCTCTAAAATAGTCATAGAATCTTCGCTCCATATAATGATGCTTTTCAATATTCATCTCATCTCATTTCATTTCTGACTCACTGTGTTAATGTGCACGCCAACGTTAACCAGGTGGTCTCTGATCGGGGCACATTTGCAGGGACGCACTGACAATGAAATCAAGAACTACCGGAATTCTTGCATCAAGAAGAAGATAAAGTCAAAACATCACACCCACTCCACTGCAAACGGGGTCACCAAGAATAAATCTAATATCCCTTCCCAACCCCATCACATCTGCAATCCAAATTCAGTGTTTTATCATTGTCCTGAAGCATTCACTGCCGCTAACGCTGCTTAACCATTCTTAGACGTCATACTTAAAAGGACACCAGCCACGTAATAACACCTCCAATGTAGTGACCACTCGAGAAAATCAATGCTCTGTCCCAGGCATTTTAGAGTCAATACATGAATAAGGACATGACTCCACCAGCAACCATCTGTTTTCTTGTTCATATTTGGGTATTGATTATGCTTCTATCCGTTTTCATGACAACCTCTCTGCTCATGATTTTAAATGTCCGATTATGCACGCTCACGGCCATAATAATTATGAGACTGCAAAGCACACAAACTCGTGGACAATTGTGTTGTGATATTAATCACAACCATTGCTTTTAATTTTCTCACACAAGCATACCAGAAAATTAATCACAACCACTCCTTTTAATTTTCTCACAACAAGCATACCACACTAAATGTTATATAGGTTGTGGATTGTTTCTCCAGAGAAAGACTTCAGAGCAAAGAACATTTTACCTATTCCACAAGAGATTAAACTATTAAAGTCAAATAGAAATGTTTCATATAGGTTGTTGATTGTTTTTGCAGAGAAAGACTTCAGAAAGTCATGTTAGCTCATCCTTTGTATTAAATTATGTTAGCTTATCCTTTGTAATAAATTATGTTTGTCATGAATTATATGTCTTAGATATATATATGTTTTGATTTTACATGTAAGTTATAGAGTCTTCTGTAATGTGGCTGATGTAAGTCTCGAAAGGTCTTATGTAATGTGGCTGATGTAAGTCTAGAAAGATAGACAAGAAGGAGAAAACGGTGGAGGGAATCATAATATAAAGTATTCTTAGTTGCCATTAGGTTGTGAATATTTCACCTATGAGTTTTACCCCAACAAACTTTGTTTTACTCTATTTCACCTAAAATTAATCTCATTAAGAACAATAGTTTTACTCTTGAAGGAGCCTCAACCTCCATATGAATGTTTTTGTAGTGTTTTGAATCATAATATAAAGTATTGTTAGTTGTGAATATTTCACCTATGAGTTTTACCCCAACAACTCAGTTTTACTAGGTTTCACCTAATTTTATTTTCTCCATTACAATTGCCCAAGTCAACATGTTTTAATCTCCCGCGCTCTCTATTTAAAATATGGTTCATATGATTCAATTTCAACAACTCAATCCCCTCGTTTAAGACCTCTCTGCAACTCTCTGTAAACATTTGTATTTCTGCAACTCAATCCTCTTGTTTAAGACCTCTCTTCAACTTTGTGTAAACATTTGTATTTCTGCAACTCAATCCTCTTGTTTAAGACCTCTATGGTGTCTTGATTAAAGTCATTTCTGTAACTCTATGTGAACTCCTTGTGTTGAGGAAAAAAAATTTCTCTATCTTTAAAATTTTTCAACATGGTATCAGATCGGGTTTAAAATCTCAGTAAAAGGAAGTGTTTCTATAAATCTCAGTAAAAGGAAGTGTTTCTATAGAGAAGTTAAAAAGGAGTTCTAAATTTTTTTGAGGAGCCAATTCTCCAACATTGAGAAAGTTTTCACACATTGAGAGAATAGACAGTAAGAAAGTTTGTTTACACAGTGAAAATCGTAGCAACAAGCACAATCTTGGCTAATCTACAAATACCTCAGTTTAATGGCAATAGATACGATTATTGGGCTATAACAATGAAGACTCTATTTTCTTCACAAGACATTTGGGAATTGGTGGAGAATGGTTTCCAAGAACGATGGGAATTGGTGGAGAGTGGTTTCCAAGAACGAGTAGATGCAGTATAATACAATTCTTTGACACAAGAAGAAAGAGATTTGTTGAGGTACAATAGGAAGAAGGACTCCAAAGTCCTCTTCTATAATTTTCAAGAAGTCCATGGAAGTATTTTCCCAAGGATTTCAGCATCAAAAAAGTCCAAGCAAGCATGAGATACCCTCCAGACATCCTATCAAGGCATGGAAAAAGTAAAAGAAACAAAATTACAAATGTTGAGAAGAGATCTTGAGACAATTTATATGAAATATTCTGAGAATGTAGACTCATTTTTTACACATGTAATTGAGTAAGTTACCCAAATCAGGTCTCATGGTGAGACACTTGAGGAAATGAGAGTTATTGAGAAAACTCTCAGAAGTCTACTAGAAAGGTTTGATGTCATAGTTGTGGCCATTCATAGTTTTGAGTGGATGAGCTTCATGCATCATTGATGTATCATGAGCACAGACTGAACAGAGGAACAAATTTTCATTGGAGCATGCCTTCAAGACACAAGTTTCCTCTAGTCAAGGTAGAGGTCGATGAAGATCAAATTACAAAGGAAGAGGAAGAAATCCACACAGAGGTGGAAGAAGCAACCCTTCAAACTCAAGTGGAAGAGGAAATAATCAAAATCCAAGTTAAGGCCCAAGCCAAAATCAAGCACAAGGTCAAAGGTACGATAAATATCAATTTCAATGTCATTATTGTAAGAAGTATGGTAATTATGCCAATTAATGTGGAAAGAAGAAATATGACATAAGTAACAAATCAAGTGCAAATTTCACAAAGGAAAATCAGAACCATGATAGCATGTTTTTAGCTTGTAATGTAGCACAAGAAAAACAAGGAGATGTATGGTTCTTAGATTCAGGGTGTAGCAACCAGATGACTACAAACATAGAAATGTTTCCAATCTAGATGAAAGTGTAAAATCTGAAGTGACATTAGAGATTGATAGCAAAATCTCTGTCATGGGAAAAGGAAAAGTAGACATTATAACAAAGAAGCGAGATAAGAAGTATATTTCAGATGTTTGTTTTGTTCCCGGTTTGAAACATAACCTCATAAGGGTTGTACAAGTCATGCAAAATGGTTACAATGAGTTTTTAAAGAATGTTTTGTGCACAACCTTGGATAAGCCTCCAAGCAGAAAACTCATTGAATAGGTTCATATGACAAAA
The DNA here is from genome assembly GCA_034641835.2 of Pinus albicaulis. Lineage (NCBI taxonomy): Eukaryota > Viridiplantae > Streptophyta > Pinopsida > Pinales > Pinaceae > Pinus > Pinus albicaulis. Next base: position 469,190,854 of record CM076576.1, read on the forward strand.
AATAGAATGTTTCCTCTCAAGCTAAGATCAGACTTGAAGGAAGAAGGTACTCAAGCACAACTGTCAATGAATTCATAGAAGGATCAAATAAATGTGGCAATTGTCACCCAAGAAAACTTTCAAGATGAAATTGAAGATGAAAATTGGTTATGGCATTTGAGATTTGGTCATCTCAAATTCATAGGTTTGAATTTTTTCCGTAGTAAATACATGGTGAAGGGATTTCCACTCAGAAAAACTGGACAGCCTATGTGAAGGATACATATTGGGCAAACAACATAGAGAATCATTTCCAGCAGGAAAGTCAATAAGGGCAAAGGCACCTTTGGATATTGTCCACACAGATTTATGTGGACCAATGAAAACACCATCAATTGGTGACAGCCATTATATTTTGACCTTCATATATGATTACACAAGGAAAACCTAGGTCTACTTCTTAAAACATAAAAGTTAAGTGTTTGGTCGCTTATGCCACTACAAAATTCTTGTTGAGAAGAAAAGTGGACACTACATAAAAGTGTTGAGGACTGATAGAGGTGGCGAATATATCTCAAGTTGCTTCTTAGGTTTTTGCAGGGAGCATTGAATTCACAGGAAGTTTACAACAAGGTATACACCTCATCAAAATGTTGTCACGGAAAGGAATAATATGACCATCATGGAAATGGAAAGGAGTATGTTGAAGGAAAAGCATTTTCCAAATGATTATTAGGCTGAAGTTGTCGCTTGTGCAACATATATCATTAATAGGTGTCCAACCAAAATTTTTATGAATAGAGTTCCTGAAGAGGCATGGAGTGAAAGAAAACAAAGTGTCACTCACATGAGAGTCTTTGAGTGTGTGGCTTATGCACATGTCCCGGATGAGTTGAGGAAGAAGTTTGACAACAAGGGCGAGAAATGTACATTTTTTGGATACAGTGATGAATCCAAAGCATACAAGCTCTACAATCTATCAACCAAGAAGGTAATAATGAAAAAAAATGGTCAGTTCATATAAGAAGAAGTATTGGATGGAATTTTAGAGAATACAGTCAATGTGAAGACACGTATGTCACATGAAGACAAAGAGGAATTGATCGCAACAAGTAATTGTTGAACAATGACTCCTTCACCACCTACACAAGCTCAACAAATTAGTCAACATATGACACCCCAAAAAATTATTAGGACAACGTTGTGCAACCAAGAAAGTTCTTCTCCAAGCACACCACAAAGATCCACAACTCCATTTACTTCAAGTGCAGAACCATCCCATATTCAGCAAACATAAGAAGACTAAACTTCAAAAATTTAAATGAAATTTATGAGCGAGATGGATTTGATAATAGCGCTGGTATGAATTCATTATTTTCATTATTTTTCCATGTAGATAACTCCATACATTTTGAAGATGTAGTGAAAGAAGAGAAATGGGTTGTGACAATGAATGAAGAGATAGGAGCAATACAAAAGAATGACACATGGGAGTTAGTGGACCTTCCACAAGGAAAAGAAGTTATTGGAGTGAAGTCGGTCTATAAGACCAAGAGAAAAATTGAAGGGAAGATTCAAAGGCATAAAGCAAGGGTAGTTGTCAAAGGATATATGCAACAACATGGAAGAGATTATACAGAAACATTTGCACCAGCTGTGAGGATGGATACAGTCTGTATAGTGTTGTTGATTGTCATGCAATAGAAATGGAAATTCTATCAAATGGATGCAAAATCAACGTTCTTGAATGGAGTGTTGAAAGAGGAAGTGTATGTTTCGCAATTTCTTGGTTATGAGATAGAAGGCCAAGAAGAGAATGTGTGTAGGTTTTAGAAAGCTCTTTATGGGCTGAAGCAAACATCGCATGCATGGTATAACAACATAGATGCTTACTTGATAGACAATGGGTTTGACAAATGTGACGGTGAACCTACTCTCTACATCAAAGAAAATGATAGTAAGCTTCTTCTTGTCATTTTGTATGTATATGATTTTATTTTTACAGTGAGTGATGATTTTCTCATCGCTGATTTCAAAGGATTCATGAAAAGTGAGTTTGAAATTACTCACTCGGGGTTGTTAAGATATTTTTTGGGCATATAAGTGAAGCAGATAGAAAATGGCATTTTTATCTCTCAAGAAAAGTATATTACAGAAATTTTAGAGGGGTTTAATATGAAGAACAACAAGCCATCACCAGATCCAACTGTTATGGGTTGAATTTGAGCAAGGAAGATTGCAGCAGCAATGTCAATTCGACATTATACCAAATGGTGGGCAACCTAATGTATTTGACCGCAACTAGGCCTGACATAATGTATGCAGTGAGTTTGGTGTCGAGATTCATGGAGACACCCAAGTAGACACATTGACAAGCAACCAAAAGAATTTTAAAGTATGTCAATTGGATAAAGGAGAATGGCATTTTGTACTCCGCAAAAAATGATTTTAGGTTGGTTGGTTACACTAACAGTGATTGGGCAGGAAGTGTTCATGACAGAAAGAGCATGTCAGGATATGTTTTTCGTTTTGGTTTGGGATCTATTTCATGGGCTTCGAAGAAGAAGCCAATAGTTTCATTATCAACAACAAAAGCTAAATATGTCGTCGCAACAGCAACAGCATGTCAAGTAGTGTGGATGAAAATGATGTTACGAGATTTATGTCATGAAAAATATGGACCAACCACTATTTTTTATGACAACAGTTCACCAATTGCACTATCAAAGAATTATGTCTTTCACAAGAGGACAAAATATATTGATGCCAAATATCATTTCGTAAGAGAATTAATCAATAGCGATGAGATTGTGTTGTAGCATTGCAGGTTAGAAGAACAATTTTCAAACATCTTGACAAAGCCATTGACACTAGAGACTGATAGCAAACTCTCTGTCATGGGAAAAGTAAAAGTAGTCATTCTAAAAAAGAAGGGAGAGAAGAAGTATATTTTAGATGTTTATTTTGTTCCCGGTTTGAAACATAACCTCATAAGCATTGTACAAGTCATGCAAAAGGGTTACAATGTGTTTTTAAAGAATGGTTTGTGCACAACCTTGGATAAGCCTCCAAGCAGAAAACTCATTACAAAGGTTTATATGACAAAAAATTGAATGTTTCCTCTCAAGCTAAGATCAGACTTGAAGGAAGAAGGTACTCAAGCACAAATATCAATGAATTCACAGAAGGATGAAAGAAATGTGGCAAATTTCACACAAGAAAACTTTCAAGATGAAATTGAAGATGAAAATTGGTTATGGCATTTGAGATTTGGTCATCTCAACTTTGGAGGTTTGAATTTGTTTCATAGTAAATGCATGGTGAAGGGATTTCCACTCATAGAAAAATTGGACAGCCTATTTTAAGGATACATCTTTGGCAAAAAACATAGAGAATCATTTCCTGCGGGAAAGTCAATAAGGGCAAAGTTACCTTTGGAGATTGTCCACTCAGATTTATGTGGACCAACGAAAACACCATCAATTGGAGGTGGCCATTATATTTTGACCTTCATAGATGATTACACAAGGAAGACATGGGTCTACTTCTTAAAATAGAAAAGTTAAGTGTTTGACCTCTTCTGCCACTACGAAGTTCTTGTTGAGAAGAAAAGTGGACACTACATAAAAGTGTTGAGGAATGATAGAGGTGGTGAATATATCTTAAGTTACTTCCTACGATTTTGCAGGGAGAATTGAATTCAAAAGAAGTTTACGACAAGGTATACACCTCAGCACAATGTTGTCATGGAAATGAAGAATATGACCATCATGGAAATGGAAAGGAGTATGTTGAAGGCAAAGCATTTTCCAAATGATTATTAGGCTGAAGTTGTCACTTGTGTAGCATATATCAATAATAGGTGTCCAACCAAAAGTGTTATGAATAGAGTTCATGAAGAGGCATAGAGTGAAAGAAAACAAAGTGTCACTCACATGAGAGTGTTTGGGTGTGTGGCTTATGCACATGTCCTCGATGGTTTGAGGAAGAATTTTGACAACAAGGGTGAGAAATGTACATTTTTTGGATACAGTGATGAATCCAAAGCATACAAGATATACAATCCATCAACCAAGAACGTAATAATAAACCAATATGTTCAGTTCATAGAAGAAGAAGTATGGGATGGAAGTTTAGAGAATACAGTCAATTTGAAGACACATATGTCACATGAAGACAAAGAGGAATTGACCGCAACAAGTAATTGTTGAAAAATGACTCCTCCTCCACCTACACAAGCTCAACAAAGCAATCAACATATGACACCCCAAAAAATTAGTAGGACAACGGTGCGCAACCAAGAAAGTTCTTCTCCAAGCACACCACACAGATCCACAACTCCATCTACTTCAAGCGCAACACCAACCCATATTCAGCAAGCATGAGAAGACGAAACTTAAAAAATTTAAATGAAATTTATGAGCGAGATGGAGTTGATAATAGCGCTGGTCTGAATTCATTATTTGCATTATTTTTCCATGTAGATGACTCCATAAATTTTGAAGATGCAGTGAAAGAAGATAAATGGGTTGCAACAATGAATGAAGGGATAGGAGCAATAGAAAATAATGACACATGGGAGTTAGTGGACCTTCCGCAAGGAAAAGAAGTTATTGGAGTGAAGTGGGTCTATAAGACCAAGAGAAAAATTAAAGGCAAGATTGAAAGGCATAAAGCAAGGGTAGTTGTCAAAGGATACATGCAACAACATGGAAAAGATTATGCGGAAACATTTGCACCAGTCGCGAGGATGGATACAGTTTGTATAGTGTTGTCGATTTTCATGCAATAGAAATGGAAAGTCTATCAAATGGACATAAAATCAATGTTCTTGAATGGAGTGTTGAAAGAGGAAGTGTATGTTTCGCAATATATTGGTTATGAGATAGAAGGCCAAGAAGAGAATGTGTGTAGGTTGTAGAAAGCTCTCTATGGATTGAAGAAAACACCGCATGCATGGTATAACATCATAGATGATTACTTGATGGACAATGGGTTAGACAAATGTGACAATGAACCTACTCTCTACATCAAATAAAATGATGGTAAACTTCTTATTGTCGTTTTGTATGTAGATGATTTGATTTTTACAGGGAGTGATGATTTTCTCATTGTTGATTTCAAAGAAGTCATGAAAAATGAGTTTGAAATTACTTACTTGAGGTTGTTAAGATATTTTTTGGGCATATAAGTGAAGCAGATAGAAAATGGCATTTTTATCTCTCAAGAAAATTATATTGAAGAAATTTTAGAGAGGTTTAATATGCAGAGCAATAAGCCATCACCAACTCCAACTATCATGGGGTTGAAGTTGAGCAAGGAAGATTGCAGCAACAATGTCAATTCGACATTATACAAAAGTATGGTTGGAAACCTAATGTATTTGACCGCAACTAAGCCTGGAATAATGTATGCAGTGAATTTGGTGTCGAGATTCATGGAGACACCCAAGGAGACACATTGACAAACAACGAAATGAATTTTAAAGTATGTCAATTGGACAAAGGAGTATGGCATTTTGTATTCTGCAACAGATGATTTTAGGTTGGTTGGTTACACTAACAATGATTGGGCAGGAAGTGTTCATGACAGAAAGAGCACATCAGGATATGTTTTTCATTTGGGTTCAGAAGCCATTTCATAGGCTTCGAAGAAGCAGCCGATAGTGTCATTATCAACAACAGAAGATGAATATGTCACCACAACAACATCAACGTGTCAAGCAGTGTGGATGAAAATGATGTTACGGGATTTATGCCATGAACAAGATGGAGTAACCACTATTTTCTGTGACAACAGTTCACCAATTGCACTATCAAAGAATTATGTATTTCACAAGAGGACAAATATATTGATGCCAAATATCATTTCATAAGATAATTAATCAATAGCGATGAGATTGTGTTGTAGCATTGCAGGTTAGAAGAACAATTTGCAAACATCTTGACAAAGCCATTGACACGTGAAAATTTTGTTTATCTCAGAAATCTTTTGAGAATGGTTAATGCCGGCACTCATGATTAAAGTGGATTGTTGGAAAATTAATCACAGCCACTGCTAGCACTTGCGATTAAGGGGGATTGTTGGAAAATTAATCAGACCACCGCGTTTAATTTTCTGACAACCATACGACAGTAAATGTTTTACTGTCTTGCAGGTTGCAGATTGCTTTTGCGGAGAAGAACAAGTTCAGAACATAGTACATTTTACCCATTCAGCAAGAAATTAAACTATTAAAGTAAAATATAAATTTAAAGCATGGTTATTAAAAGAGTATGGGAAAACATTTAATCATCAAGTGTTATTTACCTTACGCAACCTCTTTTAAATTCAGAAAGTCATGTTAGTGCATCCTTTGTATTAAATTATGTCCATCATTAATTAAATGTTTTAGATATATATGTTTTGATTTTACATGTAAGTTATAAAGTCTCCTGTAATTTTGGAAAGACAAGAAGGAAAATCATGGAGAAAATTTTGTGTTTGTAGTGTTTTGAATCATAATATAAATTATTGTTAGCTGGAATTTGGTTGTGAATAGTTCACCTATGATTTTTACCCCAACAACTCTGTTTTTGAGTAAAATTATTTCATTTTATTCTCTCCATTATAATTGCGTAAATCAACATGTTTTAATGGCGGCCACTGTGTATTTAAAAGAAGATTCATATGATTCAATTTCGGCAACTCAATCCTCTAGTTTAAGACCTCTCCAGAACTCTCTGTAAACTTAAACTTTGTAACTATGTTTTCTTGGTTAAAGTCATTTCTGCCACCACATCTTGAAGCTGAAGGTGCCTGCACCATCACTGAATGGTAGTTGATGGAAGAAAAAAGTAGACAATAATATTGATTGCAATATCATGATCGATTATTAGCTCTTCACAACATCCTCTAGAATAAGTGGATGGAGCGCTAGTAACTCCTATTCAAATATTGTAGTTGATTTGACTAGGGTGCTTCCCAATTTGGTGCCCCGTCAGAACCAAATTGGTCAAATGATTTTTTGTTTGATGATGATTACAAACATGGCCTAAATTTGTTTGATGATGATTACATCTATCTGTTGCCTCACATATGATTACAACTACCTGTTGGATGGTTGGCAATTATGAAAAGAATTGAATAACTGAAAAGAAGTGGAGCAGAGGATTGCTCATCTCAATATTACTAATTAGTTAAATAGGATTACATTGGAAACATCAACAATAAATGTCTGGAGTTAAACTCGACTAAACTGGACTAATTTGAAACTAAACTGGACACTTGGACTAACGGTTTCAACACCTAACAAGTGGTTGGGATTACATTCTTTAACACTCCCCTTTAATTACAACCACATAAAAATTTAATTCAGATACCTACTGGTCTATGTCTCATCAAGGCTTACAATTAAAAAAAATGGCTTCAACTAGATTTGGTTTTCTTCTTCTCTTCTTCTAGATTCTATAGCCTCTAAATTGTTTCAGATTTTTTGCTTTGTTGTATTCTTGAAAACTCATTTTCTTAATTTGCTGGTGTAGGTATTTTACTATTCTAGGTTGTCTAAGCATGTCCTAGACAGCTTCAAGAAATGTGGGCTGCTGCCACATATTGTCTTATGTAGTGCGCTTATCATCATCAATCTGCTGCAACATAAGATTAGAATAATATCTTATTTCTTCAAAACTCCAATACCTGAAAATTTCATTAACATGTTCATCATGCATGTCATCTTCAACATTCATATCTACATCGTCTGTGTAGATCTCATCAAGACATGGTGTTGCAAGCCATGTTTCAATAAACGTTAAGTATTCTTCATAATCATTCTGTGTACCTGCACACTGAAAATCAATGTTAGAATTAAAAATAGTTTCAGAACGACATTTGTTCTAGTCTTTTTGCTCTGCAATGAGAGATTTCTCCAGTTGTGTTTCCTTATCTGCTTCTTCCTCTATCTTTGTTTCTGCTTTCCCTTTGCAGACTAATTTCTTTGATTTTGTCTCTACTTCTTTCTCTGTTTCTTCCTTCTACTTTGTAATGAGAGCTTTCTTCTGTTGCACTTCCTTCTCTGCTTCTTTCTCTATTTCTGCTTTCCCTTTGCAAATTGTCTTTATCTCTGAGTCTGTTTCTGTCTTTTCTTCACTAACCTGTGCTGGTGCAATCAGGTTGTCTTCCACTAACTGAAGTGGGGTTATGTCACCAAATAGAATCATGTCAATATCATGTTTTTGTTGCATCATCTACAACCAGTCATCATTAGCCAAAATTTCATTATCAAAGTTTACATCAACAATATTAATCACTGGATTTACCATATCATCAGCAATCTTAGTTGCTCAAATCACCATATCATCATCATCAAGCTATGTTGCTAGAATCAACAAGTCATCATCAGAAATATCTGTTGTTAGATTCATCAGATCTTCGTCAGCAAGCCTTGTTGCTGGTATCATCAAATCTTCGTCAGCAAGCTCCGTTGCTGGAATCATCAAATCATTGTCCACATGTAGCTATGTACAGTGGGGTTCACAAGCATCTTCATTCTCTCTCTCTGCTTCTTCTATAATTTCTTCGCATACATCATCCACTTGTGACTGAGCACAGTGGAATTCAACAAAATTTTCATCTCGTTTTAGATCTTCTCCTACAGATTCACCTTGGTTTTTAGCTTCAGTGCTCCCCCTTATACCAAAACACCTTTAAAGGGTATCGCATGCCTCCTTGGCTATCTTGGCAGCTGATATCAGAGGGAGAATGTTTTCATCGATAGATTCTTTTATGAATTTTAACACATAGGCGTCTTTTTTCCTTCGTATTTCCAAATCTAAAAAGATCTTGAACAAATTCTATTTTCTCTTTAGCCTCTTGGCTTTTCCCATGACCTCATTGCTTGGGTTCCACAAGAAGATGAGTCTACATGTGCAACAAATACCTTGTTTCTAAAAAATTATCTTACTAAAAAATAATCTCCTTTTAAACATTCACTTTCACAAGGCTCTCACAATTTTTAAGTTCAAAAAAAAAAAAAAAAAAAAAAAAACTACTCAAAAAAAATAAAAATTCTTACACATCCCATAAAATACTTTCACACAAGCTCTTTTAAAAAATTCATGGCGAAAAGAATTAAAATTCATTTCTTTTTACGAGCCCCTTTTTCCTTTCCTCAAACCTTTCTAAATTTTGAAGTTTTGTTTTAATTTTTTTTAAATATCTTTCTTCATATAAAAGGGCTTCCTCCTTTTTTCAAATCGATACTTTTAGAATGGGTTTTCTTCCATTTATAAAAAGCTTTCCAAATTTAAGGTTAAAAAAAATACTTTAAAAATTTACATGGGCATCCTTGTGAATACAGACATTTGGATTTCATTAAAAAATACCTTAACCTCCATGCCGTATTTGGATTTGTTAATGATTTCGGGCCTTCCTTTTGTCCACGTGTTGCTCAAATTCCTTGAATTCCTTCAAACCTTCAGGCATCAACATTCATAAATATGTTAACGAAAAAATCACCTTAACACAGGTGATGGAACTCTGGTCCCACGTTTACTTAACATTGTTGATCGCACTCTGGTCCAGCGTTACTGCTAGCTCTTGGATGGTGCGTTATAACGCGGAGCTTCTTAACAAGGAGTGCGTTAAGACTAATGCTAAGAAGCTTTTAAATTAATGCGTTATTGCAGCAAATTTTTTTTTTCCAGACTATCTTCTATTTGTTTTGCCGACGCTTTCACTGGCTTCACCTGGCTTTTTTTTCTTCTTCGACTTCTTCTCGCGAGGCGTCTTCTACATTCCTCAAACGTCTGCTGCTCTGTCAAAGAGTCTTATGCAGGCTTGCCTCTCCTCTCTACTACTCCAACTTGGCTCTATTGCTGCTCTCTGGGGAGGCTTATGCAAGCTAGCTCCGATACCATTAAAAGAATTGAATAACTGAAAAGAAGTGGAGCAGAGTATTGTTCATCTCAATATTAAGAATTAGTTAAATAGGATTACATTGGAAACATCGGAAATAAATGTCTGGAGTTAAACTTGACTAAAATAGACTAATTTGAAACTGAACTGGACACTTGGACTGACGGTTTCGACACCTAACAGGTGGTTAGTATTAAATTCTTTAACAGATTAATGGGACTGCTCAAGAATTCGTTGGGAAGAAGGGAGCGCAATGGAAAGTGTTGAAATATTAATTTCAACTACCCCGTACAATCTGCCGCTTTCTATCTTTGTTTAAAAGGCTATGACATAGAGCCTCTTTCTATTCTTCCTGAAAAGTGAATTTTCTTTGAAACCTTACAGTCCTGTGTTTACAGAGATTTTCATTTTTCGGCGCCAATCCTTTTATAATGAGAAATAGAGCTTTCGTTGTGTGTTTCGGCACCTATCCTCTTGTTGAAGCCCTGAAAATCAGGTCTACAACAAGGGGGATACCCACCCGGTCCGGACCTTGGTTAGCAGCTCATTTTCCGTTTGGTGTAGTGGGTCCGACTGGGGATGATGGGACCAGTTTCCCAATATGTGTGTGTGTATTGAGAATAGATATTTCCTTTCTAAAAATGGTTCCTAAGTGAAATTATTTTATTCTATTTCTAATCTAATCATATGAAAATTGTATTCTAATTTAAACAAAAATATCTAATTCTAAACTAAAACTGGGATGTAATCTTGTTTATGCGATTTAAAATGATTTCGAATAACAATCGATAATAAAGATCATTCAACTGTTATAAGAAAAGAATTCAATAAAGATAAACCACTTCATATAAAAAGTTAGATGAAACAATTGTGAAAAACATATCGCATAATAAGCTATTCATACACTAAGCATAAATAAATAGCTATCACCGTACAAAAGTGTCAAATGATAACTTAAGCATTCAAGCATCAATATATAAATAACTGAACATAAATATCAGTTTTAACACAAAAGCAGAAATAGTTAAGAGATAAAAGTATCATTTATAACTGGTTCTACTCATGAGCTAGAAGCAATAATGACTTATTTCTTCTTAATCCAATATCTACTAAGAGTACAGAAGTGCAACATCACTAGCAGATATTAAACGCATATATCAATAAATCTCAATCCATTCATTCATCAAAACCTCCTCTGAGGGTGCAGAAGTGCATGTTCTGAGGACAAGTTTTTGACAAATTTCAGGACCCTTCTCTAAATGCATGAGAAGGGTTTAAATACTACTAACTAAATCTAATTATAGTTTATTACAAAAAATTAGGATTCGGTTTAAATGACCATCCTTTTTCTAGGAAAAAATAAAGTAAAACTAACACTAAATCTAAAACTAAAATTAACAACTAACTACTTATGAATTTGGTCTTTGAATTTGCAAGCATCCAGCATTGATTTGAGAAGAGGAGGCTGGCCGACTTCAGATTTTAATTGTCCCGAAAAAATGGAATCGGCAAGTGTTGGCGCGATCTTCTCAACATAATTAATGATGCAATTAAGAGCACTGCATTGACTGTGTGGTTTTACCAGAAATGTCCAGTAAGAATCCCAATTTAACTTTGTCAATCCTTGAATTTATTTTGCCTTTTCTTTAGCTTTCTGTTTCCACTCTGTTTGCAATTGTTGTGCTTGTGGTAGGTATCCTGGAATAGTTTGAAATCAAATTAACTTTGTGAAAATTTTCATTTACACAATCAGTAATGTTTCTTGCTGCTGTAGCTGCTTCCTTTGCTACTTTTTCTGCCTCTCTGATCTGTGCATCCCAATTATTGAAGAGCATTTCTTTATGACCATCATTGATGATTGGTGCTCCTGCCCTTTTTCCTTCCTTTGACTTTTTCCAATTTAAATAGTTAGTAACTCTTTCATTACTTAAATCATAATCATGTTGTAATTCTACGACATGATTAGTGATTTTATCGCTTTCCTGACAAAAAGAGTTCCATTGTGAATTTTTTTGGCATAATATATCTTATTGTTGCAGTAGTTGATTATTCAAGGAAATGGACTCTGAGATAAACTCTGTAAGCTTGGGGTCATCTTTATGCATCTCTTGCATAATATGTATTTGTTTCTCTTTTTCGGCCAAGCTTTTCTGATATCCAATCTGCATTTGTTGAAACTCTTGCTGTAACTTTTCAAATTGTATTTGTGCTTCACTGTTAGCATGGGATTGTTGCAATTGTTGTTGCAGCACTTGTATTTGATCTTCCTTTTCATTCAATAATATCCGTACCTCAGATGCTTTGTCGATGGTTTCGGAGGCGTAAGCTCCTGTAATCTGAGATAATTTAGTAAGATTTTCAGTTGGATCCGTAGTAGGATATTTCCATAAAACATCCAATTGTTCTGCATCAATAGAGAGCACACTTTCTAATTTCCTTTTCTTCCTTTTCTTTCTTACTACTGCTTTATGTTGTGGACTATAGAATATATCCAGAGGAGGAATTTCCTCTATTGTAAGCACAAGCTCAGAGGAGGGAGAAATGGGTATATGTTCTGTTTCTGTGACATTGCTACTTATTACTGTGATTAAACCTTTTGTTGTCTGTACAGGAGTTTGTATGTTCTGTCCTTCAATACTAATCATTTCATTAAATGTTTCACATTATTTTTCTAACTGAGTGCTGACTGATGGTTGTTGTACATTGAGAGGGGGAATATTTAATTGTGGAGTGGTTGAGGTCTGTTGTTGTGAGAGCTCTTTTGATTGAGCTGTATCCTTCACTGAGCCTTCAATTTTATCCTGATCATTATCATACTTTTCTGAACGTTCAGAAGTTTCTTTGCTAGACTTTGACATAGACCTTTCTGTATCTGAGCTGCCACTGAGACTGACACTAGGAGTTGGTTCCCTTGCGGGTTCCAAACGCAAATTATCCAAGGGGATAGTAGTCAACCTTCTTTCTCTATACATTTTAAACTCTTGGAATTATTCTGGGGAAAAACGTGTTTGAGCTGAATGCAAAATCTCTTTAAATGTGCATTTTTCTTGAAACATATCATCAAAATGATCCTCTTCTCCAGAAAATACTCTTACCTTGATTGCAATGGTGAAATTCTTAACAACATCATATGGATCGAATAGCCTTCTTGGAAATTTAAACAATTGTAAACATGTAATATTGTTTACTTCCTTAAACGCATGACCAACATCAAATAATGAAAATGCTCCGTAGGACATAGGAAATTGTGGCCAGATGGCCTTCTTTTCATCCTTTAATTCTATTTTCAAACCTCCCTCTCCACAGGTTTGATATGCAATTTCCCGAGCTATGAGTTTATCCGAAACATATAAGGGTAAAACATGAGGAGAAGCAAAGCTTCCAAAAACCCTAACATAGGTAAACAATTCTTCTCCAAACCATCTTACAACAGGGAGAATGTCTACTTCTGATTCAGGGGAAAACCTTGGAGCATCCTTATTATACAATACTCTGTACAATGGCAACATTATGCCATGGAAAATTTTGTAAAAATGAGTAACAGACTTTGATTCCCACAATTCTTTGTGATAAACGTGAATGGGTAGGGGATCTTGAATTGTCCATTGCCAACCCATTAAAGGAAACTTAGAAACAAAGCAGATTGAATCCATAACATAGGCATATAGGTAAAAAGAAGGATAAATACTTTGAGAGATAGTTCGTTTAGACCAGTAATTGAAAATAGCCATGGCTAAGTTATCAGACAATATCTTAGCCCAATCCACAATGGTAGCATTAACAACAGCATTCAACAATGGTAACCATTCAGGCAAAAACTTATTAATGTCAGGCTTTCCAAAAGGCCTACATAGCATAGCAGCAGCAAAACAATATGGAGAAGTGAGAGAACCAGTACTGTACATACCGTGTTTATCTTTCTTCAGTGGTTCATCTCTTCTGGACCATTCCTTGGTGCATTCCGCCAAGTTTGCATTTTCCTTGGCAAACTTCTCCATAAATTGTTTGTTGTAAGTTGCTCGAGGTTCCGTCAAATGATACATAAGCCTTAAATATTCTGGAGTAAACGACCTAATGAGCTCCTGATCTTGAGTTTTAAACTGTCAGTCCGTAATATCAGTGCTATCCAGCACCCATTTCACCATGTCTGTATACAGAAGAATTCTAGGTCTTGCTGCTATCCAGTGCAAGAATGAACAAACCAACTCTGTAAGATATGCTTCAGAAGAATTACTTGAACCTGCAGTAGCTGCAACCTCCATTACTCTGAGATTTTCTTCTTCAAGAAAATTATACATACCCTCCCAAGTGGTGATACCAGCGTCTTTGTTGCAGGCAGTGTCTATGTACAAGGATGCCATGTCTTTACTTTCAGAACTCAGAACTTTCTCTTTCTTTCCCATAATACTCTGAAAATCGCTTTGTATAGTCCTCTGTTCTTCGCGCGCCTGTAGTTTTATGAATTAAGTGAGAATAATGATATGAGAAAGGTAACTGGATAGTTTTAAATGCTGAAGGCGTATGAAATATATTACTTTAACGTGAAAAAACCCTTCAATCAAAACAAAATCCTTTTTCATTAATAAATGACAATCAATTTATTAACGTCACATAAAAGCGTATAACGGGTCTCGATTTATGTAAATATTTTCTTCGTACAACGAGTTTTAAGAATCTGCAATAATGCGATCTGCGATTTTCTTTGCAATATCGCAGATCGCAAAATCGCAGATCGCAATATCCGTAAATTGAAATCATTGCAAAATCACATTATTGCAAAATCACAATCTTGTAACATCGTGAAATCGTAATATCGCAATATCGCGAAATCGCGAAATCGCAATATCGTAAAATATAAGATATTACAAACATCCGTTAACATTCTTTCTGCGATATGCGATTTGCGATCACTGTTATCACACATTAATGATTTGAAGCGTAAGATATGAAATGCGATAAATATTTTAATGCATAGTTTTGGATCGCGCTATTGTAATTTAGAAAATTCTACTTGCAAAAGATATCTTTTGCTCACTTGCAATGGATGCGATATTTCTTCAAAGAAAGATTTTATTCTAATTTATCATAAACTTAAGTTTATTTAAAGATTTTCCAAGGAATTTTTTCAAGTTAATGATAGTAAGTGTTATTGAAAAAGAAAACAAGCACTAATTAATTTTTTGGATTTTTAAACTAAGGGTCTCCCACTTATTTAGTATTATTACTAATACTAAATAAGAAGGGGGGTTGTTGCTGGCCACAACAATAGGCAATTCACTTGGAAGAACCAGTTATCTCTGCTTTTCTTTTGAATTTTCTAAACTTTTCAAAACAGAAAATTTTCCAGAAAATCAAACTTTATTATAAAAAGACAAAGTACATTATGTTTTAATCTATAAATGATATTTCATTTCTTCTATGATCAACTTTGACTATTCACTTCCTCAAGCTAGTCCTTGTATCTATATCAGTCATTACTTGGTTTAAAAAGATAAAAACAGAAGGCTTCTCTATAAATCAGTTTTAAAAATATGCTCATTTGTCGTAGGTAGAGCCACTCCTGCCAGCAAGCGTCTATAGCCTCAACAGGGTTACCTATTACCCAGCAATGATCCTGTGTCCTACTTAGAGAAATATACAATTTTCAAAGAGAAATCCATATTCGCACTTATTCTTTTCATTTTCTTTTTACCCTTAAAGAACAATGTCTTGGTTAGGTAGCCAATTTATGACAGTGCCATTCACTTCATTTATAACTTTGTTGAACAAGCTGGCTCGTGATGAGACCCCTTGCCTTTTGATTGCAATAATCTTGAGTCATTGCCCTGTTGTGGTATGCAGTATTGGCAAAGTCAGCAAGCTATAATATCGATGATCATGATAAGCCGACTCGTGATGAGACCTCTTACTCTTTAAGATAAAGTGTATCATTGGATTATTCCCTGAACATTGTAATTTCCTAAGTGGGGAGAAAGTCATTTTTTCCTTAAGATAGCTCTGGACGACAAGAGTAGAGTTTTTTGGAAAGAACTTTTCTACAGAGAATCTTCATTTTTTTATAGATACCTTTCATTGAACTGATACAAAACATCTCCCTGTTAGAGGTCAATTTTTATCAAAATTTACAAAGTTGAAACTAGTATCATTTCTAGGCTAAAGCTTTTAACTGTATCTTTGAATAATAATGATCAATATTCTAAAAAGTATTCTATTTATATAAGTGAAGAAATAAAATATAAAAAAGAGAATTTTTATCTTTTTTCATGAATTCCAAATCTAACCATTAACAACTGGTTTTATTAAAATAAATAAAACTAATATACAAAATAGAATAATGATCTCCTATGGAAAATATTTTTTGAGGATCTGTCCATTAACAGGTAAAGACTCTCTTTTTCTTGTTAAATCTTGTAACATAAAAGTAGATGGACCTAAGATCTCTACAATTTGGAAAGGACCAAGCCACATTTGTTGAAATTTCGTATGTTTTCCTTTTTCTTCATGAGCATTGTCCCATTTTAAAACTAGATCTCCTATCTAAAAATCCTTTCCGGTTATTATCTTTGAATCAAAAGAAGCTTTAACTAATGCTTGGTGATGAGCATGAGTTACTTTGGCCTTTTCTCGTTGTTCTTCTAACTTAATTATTTCCATCTGCCTTAATTGTAAAGAAGAAGTTGGTTCTTCATCAATATATTGGACTAAGGCTAAAGAAGTGATTGTTACATGAGTTGGAAGAACCACTTCTCTCCCATAAACTAAATTAAAGGGAGAAGTGCCAATAGAAGCCTTCTGCGTTATTCGATCTGCCCATAAAGCATATATTAAAGATTTATGCCAATTTTTATGATTTTGATCAATGGTTCGCTTGATTATTCTAATTAATTTTTTATTTGTGAATTCAGCTAACCCATTTCCCTATGGATAATAATTGACAAAATATTTAAGTTTGAAACCTCTTTTGAGTGCAAATTCAGTCATAGCATTACCAAAAAAATATGATGCATTATCAAACATTAAAGCAGAAGGTAAACCAAACCTGGCGATTATGAACTGATCTATGAACTCAATGATGTGTTCAGCATTAGCAGTCTTAAGAGGAACTGCTTCTACCCATTTCGTAAAATAATCAGTTGATGTAATGATATACCTATGTTGTTTAGAAGAGTGAGGAACGATCTCACCTATTATGTCCAATCCCCATTGATCAAAAGGCTGATCAATGTTGACTGGTTATAACGGTAATGATGGTTTCTTTTGTCTTCCAGCTGTAGTTTGACAAATTTGATATTTTCTTGCATAGCTATGTGAATCTTTGAATAATGTGGGCCAGTAATCGCCTGCACGGAGAATTTTATGTGCAGTAGCATCTCCAGCATAATGTCCACCTGCTGGCCCATTGTGAAGTTCCTGCAAGACTTTTTCAGCTTCAGATTTCTCCAGACATCTAAGAAGAACAGAATCATAATTCATTCTAAAAAGAACATCATTTACAAGCTGATATTTTTTAGCCTTCAACCTTAGAGTTCTTTTCTTGGTTTAATCGAGATTTGGAGGTGCATATCCATTCTTCAGATAAAATATGATATCAGCATATAATGATTCAACATCGTTTAGGCTTACCTCATATGTTTGTATCTCTTTAGATGGTTTTTCAGAAATAAGTGATGCTCCAGCTAGTATTTTGAAAAAACCTTGACCTCGTACAATATTTTCTGGTTTGATTTCTACATCATATTCTTGTAAGGCAGTAACCCAATTGGCTCTTTTCTCACCCACATCTTTTTGGACTAAAATATTTTTTACCGCTGGAAACGGTACTATGATCTTTGTATGGGTTTTAAGTAAAAAGGGTCTGAAATATTTAATTGCTTTGAAAATAGCATAAACTTGTTTCTCCACATCTAAATAATTCAATTTAGCTCCCTGTAAATTTGAACTGAAAAAAGTAATTGGAGCTTCTGCTTCGTCCTTATTTGCTTGAGTGAGTATCGTAGCATAAGATTTGTTAGAGGCAAATGTATACAAAATAAAAGGATTGGAAAAATTTGGAGTTGCTAAAGATGGAGCATTAATAATTGCTTGTTTGATCAGATTGAATGCCTCATGTTCGTCTTTGCCCCATTTGAAGTTTGAATTCTTTTTAATCATTGCTTGCAAGGGTGATACAATTCTTGAAAAATCTGGCACAAATCCCTTTACAAAATTAATCTGGCTAAGAAAAGATTGCATAGCCTTCTTGTTGAGAGGTAGGGGTATTTCAGAAATTTCCTTGATTCTATCAGGATCAATATGAATTCCAAATTTTGATACTATGAATCCAGGAAGTTTTCCTTCACTTAATGCAAAAAAGGATTTTTTCGGATTAAGTGAAATTCCATACCTTTGACAATGTTGAAATATCTGCTTCAAATCCCTAAGATGATTGGTTCATTTTTTAGAATATACAGTTATATCATCCAAGTAAATTACCATTGATTTGTTAACTAATCCCTTGAAAGCAATGTCCATGGCTCTCTAAAATGTAGCACCAGCATTGATCAGACCAAAAGGCATCTTTTGATATGCATAAGTGCCCCATTTTGTTCTAAATGTAGTTTTCAATTGATCATCAGGATGAACCAATACTTGGTTGTAGCCAGAGAATCCATCTAAGAAAAACATTAATTCTGATCCTGCAACTGCCTATAATATTTTCTCCATAGGAGGCAAAGGAAAATTATCTTTTTGGCAAACTTTATTCAAATTTCGAAAGTCAATACAAAATATAATGTCTTCGTTCTTCTTTCTAACAGGAACCATATTGGAAACCCATTTAGAATGTCGAACAGGAAAAATAATTGGCTTTCAATAACTTATTCAGTTCAGATTTGATCTGATTTTCTAAATCAGGATGGATCGTTCTCAACTTTTGTTGGACAGGTTTTTCATCATTTATCATTAGGATAGTATGTTGGATGATAGAAGTGTCATAAGTTTTGAGTTCATCATAGTTCCAAGCAAAGACACTTTTATATTGTTTCAAAAGACGAACATACGCTAATTTTTCTTCAAGAGCTAGGCCAGGGCTTAGATTAATATTTTGTGGATTGGCATCAGTTCCAAGATTTACTAATTCATAATTCAAAGTTGAACTTTGTAGTTCTGAATTGGTAGATCTTTTAAATCGATCTTTCAAATCATAAGGGTCTTCTAACTTGACTACTGACTTTGGCATAGCATTATTGGTGCTATCTTGGTGCAATTATCTGTCATGTTGGTCCTCATCAATTATCTGATTGGTGTAAGATCCTTCAGATGTGAGAAAATTTACAATATCAGGATTATCATTAAAAATTCTCCAATTGGTAATGTTATCAGGAATCGAGGGTCTAAAGATTAATTCAATTGAAAATCGATCAGGGCTATAGTCTTCTGAAGGAATGAGTTTGGAAGCTACGTTGGCTAGGAGATCTGCACTAGCATTCTGAATTCTAGGAATTGATGAAATATTAAATGCTATAAAATGTTTAGTCAGATCTTGGACTAAAGATTGATAATGCTTTAAATGACCTGATAAACAATGTATAGTATTGCGTACCTGTTTGATTACAATTTCTGAATCTCCGAAAACTTGTAGATATTTGATGTCTAATCCGATTGCTTTGTATAATTCTTGGACTAAAGCCTCGTATTCTGCGGTGTTATTAGTGCAATCAAACTCAAGTCTACAAGTCAGCATGATTTTGTTTCCCTCTGGACTAATCAAAACGCATCCTGCTCCTGCTCCTTCATTAGACTTAGAGCCATCAAAAAATAATTTCCAAAATAAAGATTTATTTACAAGAGTATCTACAAAATTAATACATTTAGAACTATCTGTTTGAGAAAATTTTTCTATTTGAGATAAAACAGAATGTTCTAAATAACGTGAAGTATGAGCATTAAATTTTCCTAAGAAAGAATCAACTGAATAATTGCCAATGATATTACTGCTATATGCAACTGGTTCATTCTTTCCTTCCAGTTCTGTTACTATGTATTTCTAATGTTTTTCTCGTTCAACCTTTATCTGATTTGGTTTACCATTGTAAGGAAGCCACATAAGCGACCAATCAGTTGCAAAGTATCCGTGAAGTTTTTCTGACCAATCTCTGCTAAGAATTAAGCCATAAAATTCTGGAATATCTGCAACTAAAATATCAATAACTTGACATACCTTTGGATTAGATGACAGCCTTATGGTAACCTGATTTAGTTCGCCAATCACTTCAACTTGCGATCGATCTAGCTGGACTATGCGTACAACAGATTTTTGTGGTTGGATGTTCAAATTTGCACATATTGATTTTGGTAGAATATTAGATGAAGCTCCAGAATCCACTAAACAATTATGCAAATTTTTATTGAAAAATTCATAAGTAAGAAGAAATGGAATATGAGATCTCAACCTTCCTCCAATTAAAGCGATATTTTCAAGATAAACTTTACTAATCGTATTAGCTGGAGGTCTTCCCATTTCATTAGAAGCTTGAGAGATTACAGGATCGGGCAAAGGTTTTTCTGGTACATCATGTAATTCTTTCAAAAGTACCTTTTGTTGGTGTTTTAACTTGCTCAATTCATAAAAAGTGATGTTAGCCCTAGTATTTTTCATATCTTCTATGATATTATACTCCATTTCATCTGGAACAATGAGTGTTCTTGATGGAGTTGATGAATCTGTCTGGACTGGGCTAGTCTGAGTTGTTTTTGATGTTATTTTCTTGGGTGCAACTTTATCCTTAGTCAATGAGCTTGCACTCTTCGGCTTAGGAGTGGATTGAGGAGGATCAAGTTGATTTCTACTTCAAGTGCTAACCGGGGATGCTTCTCGATCTTCCTCATCTGGGAGGATGAAATTCCACATCCCTTGTACTTCTACGACTTCTTCTTCATCGTTAGTTTCTTCAGTAGCAGTTTCTTCTTCTTCTTCTTCTGATTCAGCATTAGTAATAGCATTTGGTGGCTTTGGATCAGTTGAAGGGTTTCTTCTAAAAGGCTTGAAAGAATTTTTAGAAGATGTTTCTGCCACTTGTTTCTTAATGTCAACCATTTCGTTAGACATGGTTTTCAAAATTTTTTGCAATCCTTCTAAATCAAATGGATCTTTTGGTTGTTTTTTCTTGGGATCTTCCTTAAAAGTGACCTTCTTAGATTTTCGTTCCTCTATCGCATTTTTCTTATCTACTGCTATGATACGTTTCTCTACTACTATTTCTTCCTTCATATTGTCTGCTAAAGTTGTTTTGTTAGCCCTATAAACGAAGATTGCTATGTTTGATGGTAAAGCAGAAATGTACCATTCACTTCGCACTTCTTCGCTAGGCTTGGAAGCAGTAGGAATTTTGTTTAACAATTTATTGAAACGTGAATTGAAATCCTTGATAGGTTCTCTTGACTCAACCTTAAGATTAGACAAATCATTGATCAGTGTTGTTGTAGATCTGTCATCAGCAAATTTAGTCAAAAATTGATCTTGAAAGATATCCCAACTAGTGATAGATCCAGATGGTAATGAAAAATACCATGATCCAGATGCTCCTTGTAGGGTATAGGGGAAAAGTCGGACAACAACATCTTGATTAATAACTCCATTGAGATTTATGGACACCATAAAATTGTTTATATGTTCTTCTGCTAGCATGCCTACTTCAGGATTAAACTTAGGCAACCATTTTTCAGGATGAGCTGGTAATTGACTCAAGGGTGCAGGCATTAGGACTGCCCCTGGATTATTCCATGGCATTTGGCCCATCGCTGAACTACTAACAGAGGAAAGTGCAGAATATGATACTTGTAATTAGGAAGATGAAGATGTTACGATTCCAAATGTTTGAGAAGAAGATGTGGAAGATTGAGTGGACTGATGTACAATAATCTGAAGTGGAGGGGTGGATGATTGACTTCGCAGTGAAGGGGTTGAGATGGATGATGATGATGAAAGAGTCTCGCTATCAGATCCTTTAGGTGATTTCCTCGCTCTCTTCCTTGTAGGTAGATGTAATTCAGTTAGCTGAACGCCAAGCCTTTTGCTCTGTAATCTAGTAAGAGGATGAGCAGGATTATATTGCGAAGTCACACTGCCTTGAGATTTATCAGATCTTTGAGGTGATATTGAAAATTGCTGAATTTTATGAATCAAAGATTCAACTTCAGGAGGTTCAATAGTAGATTCTTCTGAAAAGTTAGGGTTTGTAGCAGTTTCTGTTCTTCTTTCGACTTCTGACTCTAGGTTTAAAAACTCTATGTGCGATGGAGAATTAGGGGAAGATGGTGAGGGCGATTTACTCTCAGAATGGTATTTGGATTTTGATTTACTTGCCATTCATAGTTCGTGGCCCTCCTTCTAACGCCAATTATGTTGAAGCCCCGAAAATCTGGTCTACAACAAGGGGGATACCCACTCGGTCCAGATCTTGGTTAGCAGCTCCTTTTCCGTTTGGTGTAGTGGGTCCGACTGGGGATGATGGGACTAGTTTCCCAATATGTGTGTGTATGTTGAGAATAGATATTTCCTTTCTAAAAAAGGTTCCTAAGTGAAATGCTTTTATTCTATTTCTAATATAATCATATGCAAATTGTATTCTAATTTAAACAGAAATATCTAATTCTAAACTAAACCCAGGATGTAATATTGTTTATGTGATCTAAAACGATTTCGAATAACAATCGATAATAAAGATCATTCAACTGTTATAAGAAAATAATTCAATACAGATAAACCACTTCATATAAAAGTTAGATGAAACAGTTGTGAGAAACATATCGCATAATAAGCTATTCATACACTAAGCATAAATAAATAGCTATCACCGTACAAAAGTGCCAAATGATAAATTAAGCATTCAAGCATCAATATATAAATAACTGAACATAAATATCAATTTTAACACAGAAGCAGAAATAGTTAAGAGATAAAATTACCATTTATAACTGGTTCTACTCATGAGCTAGAAGAAATAATGACTTATTTCTTCTTAATCCAATATCTACTAAGAGTACAGAAGTGCAACATCAGTAGCAGATATTAAATGCAGATATCAATAAATCTCGTTCCATTCATTCATCAAAACCTCCTCTGAGGGTGCAGAAGTGAATGTTCTGAGGACAAGTTTTTGAAAAATTTCAGGACCCTTCTCTTAATGCATGAGAAGGGTTTAAATACAACTAACTAAATCTAATTATAGTTTATTACAAAAAATTAGGATTCGGTTTAAATGACCATCCTTTTTCTAGGCAAAAATAAAGTAAAACTAACACTAAATCTAAAACTAAAATTAACAACTAACTACTTATGAATCTGATCTTTGAATTTGCAAGCATCCAGCATTGATTTGAGAAGAGGAGGCTAGGCGACTTCAGATTTTAATTGTCCCGAAAAAACGGAATCGACAAGTGTTGGCGCGATCTTCTCAGCAGAATTAATGATGCAATTAAGAGCACTGCATTGACTGTGTGGTTTTACCAGACATGTCCAGTAAGAATCCCAATTTAACTTTGTCAATCCTTGAAATGATTTTTCCTTTTCTTCAGCTTTCTGTTTCCACTCTGTTTGCAATTGTTGTGCTCATGGTAGATATCCTGGAATAGTTTCTGAAATAAAATTAACTTTGTGCAAATTTTCATTTACACAATCAGTAATGTTGCTTGCTGCTGTAGCTGCTTCCTCTGCTACTTTTTCTGCCTCTCTGATCTGTGCATCCCAATTATTGAAGAGCATTTCTTTATGACCGTCATTGATGATTGGTGTTCCTGCCCTTTTTCCTTCCTCTGAATTTTTCCAATTTAAATAGTTAGTAACTCTTTCATTAGTTAAATCATAATCATGTCGTAATTCTACGACATGTTTAGTGATTTTATCACTTTCTTGACAAAAAGTGTTCCATCGTGAAATTTTTTGGCATAATATATCTTGTTGTTGCAGTAGTTGATTAGTCAAGGAAATAGACTTTGAGATAAACTCTGTAAGCTTGGGGTCATCTTTATGCATCTCTTGCATAATCTGTATTTGTTTCTCTTTTTCGGCCAAGCTTTTCTAATATCCGATCTGCATTTGCTGAAACTCTTGTTGTAACTTTTCAAATTGTATCTGCGCTTCACTGTTAGCATGGGCTTGTTGCAATTGTTGTTGCAGAACTTGTATTTTATCTTCTTTTTCATTCAATAATAGCCGTACCTCAGATGCATTGTCGATGGTTGCGGAGGCGTAAGCTCCTGTAATCTGAGATAATTTAGTAAGATTTTTAGTTGGATCCGTAGTAGGATCTTTCCATAAAACATCCAATTGTTCTGCATCAGTAGAAAGCACACTTTCTAATTTCCTTTTCTTCCTTTGCTTTCTTACTACTGCTTTATGTTGTGGACTATAAAATATATCCAGAGGAGGAATTTCCTCTATTTTAAGCACAAGCTCAGAGGAGGGAGAAATGGGTATATGTTCTGTTTCTATGACATTGTCACTTATTCCTGTGATTAAACCTTTTGTTGTCTATACAGGAGTTTGTATGTTCTGTCCTTCAATATTAATCATTTCATTAAATGTTTCCCATTCTTTGTCTAACTGAGTGCTAACTGATGGTTGTTGTACATTGAGAGGGGGAATATTTAACTGTGGAGTGGTTGAGGTCTGTTGTTGTGAGAGCTCTTTTGATTGAGCCGTATCCTTCACCGAGCCTTCAATTTTATCCTGATCATTATCAGACTTTTTTGAACGTTCAGAAGTTTCTTTGCCAGACTTTGACTTAGACCTTTATGTATCTGAGAATCCACTAAGACTGACACTAGGAGTTGGTTCCCTTGCAGGTTCGAAACGCAAATTATCCAGGGGGATAGTAGTCAACCTTCTTTCTCTGTACATTTTAAACTCTTGGAATTCTTCTGGGGAAAACCGTGTTTGAGCTGAATGAAAAATCTCTTTAAATGTGCATTTTTCTTGAAACATATCATCAAAATGATCCTCTTCTCCAGAAAATACTCTTACCTTGACTGCAGTGGTGAAATTCTTAACAACATCATATGGATCGAATAGCCTTCTTGGAAATTTAAACAATTGTAAACATGTAATATTGTTTACTTCCTTAAACGCATGACCAACATAAAATAATGAAAATGCTCCGCAGGACATAGGAAATTGTGGCCAGATGGCCTTCTTTTTATCCTTTAATTCTTTTTTCAAACCTCCCTCTCCATAGGTTTGATATGAAATTTCCCGAGCTATGAGTTTATCCGAAACATACAAGGGTAAAACATGAGGAGAAGCAAAGCTTCCAAAAACCCTAACATAGGTAAACAATTATTCTCCAAACCATCTTGCGACAGGGAGAATGTCTACTTCTACTTCAGGGGAAAACCTTGGAGCATCCTTATTATATAATACTCTGTACAGTGGCAACATTATGCCATGGAAAATTTTGTAAAAATGAGGAACGAACTTTGATTCCCACAATTATTTGTGATAAACGTGAATGGGTAGGGGATCTTGAATTGTCCATTTCCAACCCATTAAAGGGAACTTAGAAACAAAGAAGATTGAATCCATAACATAGGCAGATAGGTAAAAAGAAGGATAAATACTTTGAGAGATAGTTCGTTTAGACCAGTAATTGAAAATAGCCGTGGCTAAGTTATCAGACAATATCTTAGCCCAATCCACAATGGTAGCATTAACAGCAGCATTCAACAATGGTAACCATTCAGGCAAAAACTTATTAATGTCAGGCTTTCCAAAAAGCCTACATAGCATAGCAGCAGCAAAACAATATGGAGAAGTGAGAGAACCAGTACTGTACATACCATGTTTATCTTTCTTCAGTGGTTCATCTCTTCTGGACCATTCCTTGGTGCATTCCGCCAAGTTTGCATTTTCCTTGGTAAACTTCTCCATAAATTGTTTGTTGTAAGTTGCCTGAGGTTCCGACAAATGATACATAAGCCTTAAATTTTCTGGAGTAAATGACCCGATGAGCTCCTGATCTTGAGTTTTAAACTGTCTGTCCATAATATCAGTGCTATCCAGCACCCATTTCACCATGTCTGTATACGGAAGAATTCTAGGTCTTGCTGCTATCCGGTGCAAGAATGAACAAGCCAACTCTGTAAGAGATGCTTTAGAAGAATTACTTGAACCTGTAGTAGCTGCAACCTCCATTACTCTGGGATTTTCTTCTTCAATAAAATTATACATACCCTCCCAAGTGGTGATACCAACATCTTTGTTGCAAGTAGTGTCTGTGTACAAGGACGCCATCTCTTTACTTTCAGAACTCAGAGCTTTCTCTTTCTTTCCCATAATACTCTGAAAATCGCATTGTATAGTCCTCTGTTCTTCGTGCCTGCAGTTTTACGAATTAAGTGAGAATAATGATATGAGAAAGGTGACGGGATAGTTTCAAATGCTGAAGGCATATGAAATATATTACTTTAACGTGAAATAACCCTTCAATCAAAACAAAATCCTTTTTCATTAATAAATGACAATCAATTCATTAACTTCGCATAAAAGCGTATAACGGGTCTCGATTTATGGAAAGATTTTCTTCGTACAACGAGTTTTAAGAATCTGCGATAATGCGATCTATGATTTGCTTTGCAATATCACAAAATCGCAATATCGTTGCAATATCCATAAATTGAAATCATTACAAAATCGCAATCTTGTAACATCGCGAAATCGTAATATCGCAATATCGCGAAATCGCAATATCGTAAAATATAAGATATTACAAACATCCATTAACATTCTTTCTGCGATATGCGATTTGCGATGACTGTTATCGCACATTAATGATTTGAAGCGTAAGATATGAAATGCGATAAATATTTTAATGCATAGTTTTGGATCGTGCTATCGTAATTTAGAAAATTCTGCTTGCAAAAGATATCTTTTGCTCACTTGCAATGGATGCGATATTTCTTCAAAGAAAGATTTTATTCTAATTTATCATAAACTTAAGTTTATTTAAAGATTTTCCAAGGAATTTTCTCAAGTTAATGATAGTAAGTTTTATTGAAAAAGAAAACAAGCACTATTTATTTTTTTGGGTTTTTAAACTAAGGGTCCCCCACTTATTTAGTATTATTACTAATACTAAATAAGAAGGGGGGTTGTTGCTGGCCACAACACCTCTATATTTAAAAACAGAGCCTTTGTTTAGAAAACAGATTATATAATGAAATCAATGTTACTTTTGTACGCGGGAGAATTTTCTATTTGAACTGTTTGGGCCACAGCGCCAGTGGTCCCACCGCCAGCACGGAGGTTGCATGGACCAATCGCGTGTTATCGTGCAAGTCCGGAGCTGAGTCAACCAAATTCTTTTTCAGATGCGATGTGAGTTTATAAACTGGATTTAACTTTTTATCGCGCGTCCAAAAAGTTTATGGTACGGGTCCTCATTTGTTACGCGATATGTTTATAGATTCCAGCTCTCAGTTATTTGAAATCCGGGAGGGGCCCAATGC
This sequence comes from Pinus albicaulis, assembly GCA_034641835.2. Classification (NCBI taxonomy): domain Eukaryota; kingdom Viridiplantae; phylum Streptophyta; class Pinopsida; order Pinales; family Pinaceae; genus Pinus; species Pinus albicaulis. The sequence goes on from CM076576.1 coordinate 469,218,208, forward strand.
CATCCAATAGAATCGCGATCGCGCAATTTTGAGCCCCAGTGACGTCACAGACATTTTTGACACGATTTTTTGATTCAATCCGTCTTTTAAGTTTTGAAGTCCGGCGGTAGTTTGAATTATGGTATGTCATAAGGTTTCGTTATGTTTTGTATCACGCGCGATAAAGTTTTTTAACCTTTAGAGCATTATGTTTAATGTTTTGTATATGCGCCATTTTGATGGGTGGGCCCAAAAGGGCGTTATATGGTTTTAATTTTATTTCATATAATTTTTATGTAGTGGGCCATATATAAAAAGCCCGAAAAGGCTTAATGTGTAGGTAATGAAAATAATACACAGCAGTGTGTATTAAAACGAAAAGAAGAGTGTAAGTGCAAAATATATTATCCACAGCAGTGTAAAACAAAGGAGCCTGAAGGCTATTTTGTAACAGAGAACAGAGTGCATTTTCTGTGTGAGACAGAGTGTGTTTTTTGAACAGTGAAGTGATTTGGCTTTGCATTTGTAGCAATCCACATTATGTAGTTCCTCAACAGAGGAAGATTTTGTAACAGTTTTTTTTGTTAATGAAATAGAAGTGTTGTTGTGTGAAAACTCTGTCTCCTGTGAAGAAAATATTTTTATTTTCTCTATGTTAAGAAGGAGAGTATCATTCTCTCTATGTATTGTTCTGGAATTCTCAGAAATTCCAACATGGTATCAGTGCTAGTCCAGGCTCTTTGAAGGTGTCAAAGAAGCTGAAGGAAGGATTTCTTTTATTGCAGAAGCTTCTCCAGCAGAGTGAAGGCTCAGTAAAAAAGAATCCAAGGTATTTCTCAAGACAAATTTTTGTGTTATTTTTTGAAGACAGTCAGTTTATTTTAAAAACACAGTCAAGTGTTTGAAGCATAGTTAGAGTGCAAGGATCGTTGGAGCCAGCACTAGCATGAGTATTGGTAATGCTCAGCTCCCACAATTTAATGGGATAAACTATGATTATTGGGCAATAACCATGAGAGCCCTGTTTTCCTCTCAAGACCTATGGGAACTTGTTGAGGATGGTTTTGAAGAGCCAATAGATGAAAATGAGTTTAATGCCTTAACTCAGGCAAAGAAGGAGTTGTTGAAGAGCAATAAGAATAAGGACTCTAAATCCCTCTTCTATTTGTATCAAGCAGTGCATGAGAGTGTGTTTCCAAGGATAGCAGCAGCTAAGAGATCAAAAGAAGCATGGGAAACTCTCAAGAAAGCCTATCAAGGCATGGAGAAAGTGAAGACAGCAAAAGTGCAATTTTCAAGGAGAGATTTTGAGACTCTCTGCATGAAGGAGTCTGATAATATAGACTCATTCTTCACTCATGTGATTGGAATGGTCACACAGATAAGGTCTCATGGAGAGACACTTGAAGAAAGGAGGATTGTGGAGAAATTATTGAGGAGCCTACCCTCAAGGTTTGATGTAATAGTCACCACCATAGAAGAGACAAAGGATCTCACAAACTTTTTATTTGATGAGCTTCATGCATCACTGATGACACATGAGCAGAGATTGGGTAGAAATGAAGACTAATCTCTAGAGCATGCCTTCAAGACCCAAATGTCCTTTGGAAGAGGAAGAGGTCAAGGCAGAGTAAACAAGAGAGGAAGAGGCAGAAGCCAAAACAGAGGTGGGAGAAACAGTCCAGCAAATGCTCAAGGAAGGGGTATCGATCAAAATCAGAACCAAGGTCAAAGCAACAGCCAACAAAGTGGACAAAAACATGCCCATGGACAAAGGTATGATAAATCCAATGTCCAGTGTCATTATTGTAAAAAGAATGGGCATTATGCAAATGAATGTAGGAAGAAGCAAAATTATATGAGTAATAGAACAAGTGAAAATTTCACTCGAGAAAATATTAGCCAAGATAAATTGTTTTTAGCTTGTAATATGGCTAAGGAAAAGAGAAAATATTTATGGTTTCTAGACTCAAGTTGCAGTAACCATATGATAGGAAACATAGCCATGTTTTCTATGTTAGATGAGAATGTGAAGTCACAAGTCACATTAGAGACAGATAGTAAAGGTTCTGTTATGGGAAAAGGTGAAGTAAATGTCTTAACAAGGAAAGGAGAAAATAAATCCATAGCAGATGTTTATTATGTTCCTGGAATGAAATGTAACCTCTTAAGTATTGGACAACTTGTTCAAAAAGGGTACAATGTTTTCTTTGAGGATGATGTATGCACCATCATGGATAAACCACCAAGAAAACAACGTATTGTTGAAGTGAAGATGACAAGGAACAGGATGTTCCCTCTCAGGATGAGAGCAGATTTGAAAAATGGAGAAGAAATAGCAGCAGTGACACAAGAGGCTTTCCAAAGCGAAGAAAAAGATGAGAATTGGTTGTGGCACTTGAGATTTGAACATCTCAACTTTGGAGGTCTTAACTTGTTGAACAGAAAAGGAATGGTAAGAGGATTGCCATTGATTGAGAAACCATACAGCCTTTGTGAAGGTTGTATCTTGGGTAAACAACATAAAGAAAGTTTTCCATCCGGGAAAAGCATAAGGGCAAAGGCACCCTTTGAAATTGTCCACTCAGATTTATGTGGACCGATGCAAACTCCATCATTTGCTAGCAGCCACTATATGTTAACATTTATTGATGATTTTACTAGAAAAATTTGGGTTTAGTTTTTGAAAAAAAAAAGTGAAGTGTTTGAAAGATTCTGTAATTTCAAAGCACTTGTGGAAAACCAAAGTGGGTGGCATATCAAAGTCCTAAGAACTGATAAAGGAGGTGAATATATCTCTAAAGAAATTCTGCGTTTTTGCAGATAAAATGGAATTCATAAGAAATTTACAGCAAGGTACACTCTGCAGCAAAATGGAGTTGCCGAAAAGAAGAATAGGACAATCATGGATATGGTAAGGAGTATGCTAAAGGCAAAGAATTTGCCGAATGATTATTGGGCTGAAGCTGTACATTGTGCAGTGTACATTTTAAATAGATTCCCAACAAAATTAGTCATGAAAAAAGTTCCAGAAGAAGCATGGAGTGGGAAAAAGCAAGGAGTCACCCACATGAACGTTTTTGGTTGTGTGGCTTATGCACACATTCCAGATCAGCTAAGGAAGAAGTTGGACAGCAAGGGGGAGAAATGCATTTTTATTGGATACAGTGAGGAATCCAAATCTTATAGGTTGTATAACCCATCCACCAAGAAGTTTATTGTGAGCAGAGATGTTCAGTTTATTGAAAAGGAAGCATGTGATGGAAGCATAGAGAACACAATGAATGTTAAAATCTGTCTGTCTCATGATGAAGATGATGAAGAGATGGCTGAAATACATCCCCAAACATCAACACCAACATAAGGATAGCAAAGAACACCCTTGAGGAGAAATGAAAGTGCTTCTCAAAGCACACCACAAGGAGGAGATTCGAGTGCTACATCAAGCACTTGTACACCAAATGAAAGAGGAAAGAAGTTCAGAAATTTAAATGAGATTTATGAGCAAGAGGCAGCAAATGAAGGTATGAACTCTTTATTTTATTTTTATTGTTATGTAGATGACCCTATTCATTTTGAAGAAGCTATTAAGGATAAGAAATGGATAGAAGCTATGGATGAGGAAATTAATGCCATAGAAAGAAACAAGACATGGGATTTGGTTGAAATCTAAAAAGGTAAAGATGTTATTGGATTTAAATGGGTATACAAGACCAAAAGTAATGCTGAAGGCAAAATTGAAAGACACAAGGCTAGACTTGTTATCAAAGGGTATAAGCAGCAGCATGGGAGAGACTATGAGGAAACTTTCGCACCAGTTGCAAGAATGGAAACTGTGAGAGCAGTGTTGTCCATAGCAGCACAAAACAAGTGGAAAATTTACCAAATGGATGTGAAGTCAGCATTCATAAACGGAGTGTTAATGGAAGAGGTTTACATTGAACAACCTGTAGGCTATGAAAAGAAAGGCCAAGAGCACAAAGTGTGCAGATTGAAGAAATTTCTTTATGGGCTGAAGCAAGCACCAAGAGCATGGTATAGTAGGATATATTCCTATCTATTGGAAAAAAGATTTGAAAAATGTGAGGGAGAACCAACCTTATACATCAAAGAGAAAGATGATAAGATGTTGATTGTAGTGTTATATGTTGATGATGTAATCTTCACAGGTAATGATGATTACCTTATTGAAATTTTTAAAAAGGTCATGAAAGATGAGTTTGAAATGACTGATATGGGTTTGCTGAAATACTTCTTAGGAATAGAAGTAGAGAAAAATGAAAATGAGATATTTATCTCACAAGCAGACTATGTTAATGAAGTGTTGGAAAGATTTAATATGAAGGAGAGCAAAGCAGCAATAACTCCCACAGTGATGGGATTAAAACTCAGCCAAGAGGACAGTAACACGGATTTTGATCCTAGTTTGTACAAGAGCATAGTTGGCAGCCTCATGTATTTGATGGAAACCATGTTGGATACTATGCATGCTGTTAGTTTGATTTCCAGATTCATGGAGAGGCCAAAAGAAGCACATTGGCAGACATCAAAGAGAATTCTGAGGTATGTTAAAGGAACTAGAAGATTTGGTATTTTATATACTGCTTCAGAAAATTCAGAGTTAATTGGATACACTGACAGTGATTGGGCTGGAAGTGTAGATGACCGGAAAAGTACTTCTGGTTATGTTTTTCACATGGGTTCAAGAGCCATTTCATGGGCTTCTAAAAAACAGCTTATTGTAGCATTATCTACAGCAGAGGCAGAATATGTGGCAGCTACAACAGCAACATGTCAAGTAGTTTGGATGAGGAGGATGTTGAGAAGTTTGTGCCAAGAGCAAGCAAAAGGTACAGTGATTTATTGTGACAATAGCTCAGCTATTGCATTATCAAAGAATTATGTGTTTCACAAGAGAACGAAACACATTGACACAAAGTTTCACTACATCAGAGAATTGGTGAACAATGGAGAAATTGTTTTAGAACACTACAGAACTTAGGAGCAGTTTGCAGACATTCTGACCAAGCCATTGGGGAAGAAGAGTTTTGTGTTTTTAACGAAATTTCTGGATATGACTGATAACCCAGCAGTTGAACTTAAGGGAGAGTGTTGAAATATTAATTTCAACTGCCTTGTACAATCTTCCACTTGTTATCTTTGTTTAAAAGGCTATGACACAAAGTCGCTTTCTATTCTTGTTGAATAGTCAATTTTCTTTGAAACCTTACAGTCCTCTGTTTACAGAGATTTTGGTTTTTCGGCGCCAGTCCTTTTACAATGAGAAACAGAGCTTTCGTTGTGTGTTTCGGCGCTTGTCCTCTGTATTTTAAAATCAGAGCCTTTGTTTAGAAAGCAGAGTATATAATGAAATAAGGGTTATTTTTGTACGCGGGAGAATTTTCTATTTGAACGGTTTGGGCCACGGCGGTAGTGGTCCCACCGCCAGCACGGAGGTTGCATGGACCAATCGCGTGTTATCGCGCAAGTCCGGAGCTGAGTCAGCCAAATGTTTTTTTGGACACGATGTGAGTTTATAAACTGGATTTAACTTTTCATCGCGCGTCCAAAAAGTTTATGGTACGTGTCCTCATTTGTTATGCGATATGTTTATAGATTCCAGCTCTCAGTTATTTGAAATTCGGGAGGGGCCTAGCGCCATCCAATAGAATCACGATCGCGCGATTTTGACCCCCGGTGACGTCACAGACATTTGTGACGCGATTTTGTGATTCAATCCATCTTTTAAGTTTTGAAGTCCGGTTATAGTTTGAATTATGGTATGTCATAAGGTTTCGTTATGTTTTGTATAACGCGCGATAAAGGTTTTTAACCTTTAGAGCATTATGTTTAATGTTTTGTATATGCGCCATTTTGTTCGGTGGGCCCGAAAGGGCGTTATATGGTTTTAATGTTATTTCATATAAGTTTTATGTAGTGGGCCATATATAAAAAGCCCGAAAAGGCTTAATGTGTAGGTAATTAAAATAATACACAACAGCGTGTATTAGAAAGAAAAGCAGAGTGTAAGTGAAAAATATATTATACACAACAGTGTAAAACAGAGGAGCTCGAAGGCTACTTTGTAACAGAGAAAAGAGTGCATTTTCTGTGTGAGACAGAGTGTGTTTTTTGAGAGAAACAATGAAGTGATTTGGCACTGCATTTGTAGCAGTCCACATTGTGTAATTCCTAAAGAGAGGAAGATTTTGTAACAGTTTTTTTTGTTAATGAAATAGAAGTGTTGTTGTGTGCAAACTTTGTCTCCTATGAAGCAAATATTTTTATTTTCTCTGTGTTAAGAAGGAGAGTATCATTCTCTTTGTGTATTTTTCTGAAATTCTCAGAAATTCCAACAGAAATTTGGAGATTGAGCGGACGTATCGTATCTACTGTGTTGCTGCTACTCATCTCGTTCAAATATATATCCTGTTTGGTAATGTAGTGTAGCATCCATAGCTGTATGTAGACATGAGTACAAAATGACTGCGCAAATAAATGATCGAACCTATTGGTTTCTTGAAATATTGTCTTTCCCCGATGTAAAATGCAAATATCTTGCATAAATGCATCATTTCTCTAAGATTGTCTTCGTCGCTCGATCCATATTTCAAATTAACATATAGTTTTTCCTCAAGTATCGTTTTAAAGATAATATGGTGTCTAAAAATAAGCATGTTCTATGTAAATATGCGAGGAAATTATTTAGGAAGTAATTAGCTACGAATGTTGTATTTGTAAAAATTATTAAATTAAATTTACAATATTTTTTAATAAATTTTATTCGTGCATTGATGTATTTAAGTATTTTTATTAAATCGATGTCTATATATTTTATTTAGTCATTTATTTAATTACAGGTGCATTTTACTAAAACAATTTAGTATAGTTAATTTCTAGTACATAAATAATAATAGAATATCCATTAAATTAAAATAAAAATAATGTCAATTTTATTAAAAACATAAATGTTAGATGTTTTTGATATTATAGTAAATAGGAATGTAGTGAAAATATTTCATTTTAAGTTTTTTGGTTATAAATAAATTTTTCTTATTTCTATATTAAATAATATAATTTTATATAGATAAAATAACTAGAAGTTAGAAATAAATAAAATTGGTTTTACCTTATAAATATTTAGGTATAAAAGATAAATAAATTCTTTGAATATCTACATTAACTAATATAATTAAGTTCACACACACAGATATATATATATATATATAAAGTATGTGTATGTTCACCTTATTAAAATATTTCAATGCTCCAAGAAAAAATGTGATTATGTAAATAAAATAGTTTAATTACATTTTAATGATAGGAAAATGTGTAATTCATTTAATTCTTCATAAAAATCTGATCTATAATATTTAAAAAATAATAATAAAAACAAAAATATTATTAATAATAAATATATTAAACATGGGTCGTAAATCAAATATTTCAATGTTATATATATATATACACACACACACACACACACACGAACTTACGTCACTATTTTGGGTAGATATTTTTTTTAGTAAATAAAATCTAACAAAGAATTGTTGGAATTGGAAATTTAAGCAATGTAATCTTGATGTAGGAGCATATGCTCTAAGTCAAAATTCCAAGTAGAATCACACCTTAGGGTCTTGACATTTGTTCAAGGAGGGACTATTGTAAAGAGACATTGTAAAACTCATGTAAAAAGTATTTTAGTTCTTAGTGAGCATTGATAGGGAATATGCTTAGTTGTTAGGTGTCAATGAGTGTTGAGTTAATGTAACAAATTCTCTTAAGAATGGGATATTAGAGAGAAGATAGAAATGTCATAAATTAGGATTTCCTTAGAATAGAAGTGGTTACGAGTTTGTAGGAGTTAAGTGAGGGTGGATAAGCTCTGAATTGTTATAAATTAAATTGTAAGCTTCGAAGAAGAGGAGGGCGAAATTAAAAAAAGAATATTAGGCCAAGAGGTAGAGGCAAGAGCCGAGAGACAGAGTGGGTTAAGAGAAAAAAGAGCCATATAAGGGTGCATCCAGCCAAAGCAAGATTGTAAGAAGGTTTTTATTGTGTTTATACATTTACTTGATAAATGAGAAATCGAATTCATAGTGACTGTGTGTCATTTATTTTACGTGGTGAGTGATCCGTAATTGAGAAATTATGGTTTCTGTGTAATAAACCATTGTTGTATGAATTTTGATAATTATTAATTGAATCAATAATTCTTTCTGAGTGATAAAGGACTTAATGGCTGCATAGAATCATGTGTGATTCCAGTCTGGAGCGAGTAAATGTGTATGTAGATCGAGAGAAAGTAACAAATCCAAATTATGGATTCGGGGAAGTAATACAGAAGGGTGTTTTGTATTTGGGACTGAGATAACATGCTAAAGTGTGTGGCAACATCATAAATCTGAGCGAATGAATAGAAGTTAAAGCTCAGCAAGGATTAGCGTAGCTAAATAATGAAGAAGCTCAGGAAGGATAGTGTGAAGGACATGGAGATGCAAAGAGGTGGCAGTCAAAGAAATATGAGAAAAGATTAAGGCAACAAAGCCTTTAAAATATTTCCAAGGGAAGGGAATTGAAGGCGAAGATAAAATCACAAATACGAGTTGAATATTAAACGACAAAGATATCATCGCAAGATAAGTTGGGAAATTTTCGAAGAAGAGCCACGTGTAGAGCGTATGTCCAAGAATATATCACATAATGCATGCAATATGGTATAAGGTTAAACGGTAGAGTTAAAAGTCGCAACACGCGAAATGTTAAAATCACTGATGTACGAAATTCTATACTCGTCGAGTTGCGAAGTGGACATGTGTTGGGAGGAGGATCTAGGCGCACATCACAATCGGTAATTATTTTAGTTACATGTTAAGAATTGGCAAGGTAAGCTATTTTAGTTGCGATGTGAATTAGATCAGAAAAGGAACAGCGGGACCGCCATATCTGGTATAGATCAATGATGGATATTACATCGCAATCCAGTGAAATTTAGCATAAGCGTTGTGATTATTTATTGATTAGCAAGTTGTATGTTATTTTGTACGACATGCGATGTCGTGTGTGCTGCGATCCATCGTGCAAGAGGAAGGTTGAGTATTACTGATGTTTTATAACATAATTAATTTGGAATTAAACCAAGGTACCACAAAGCCTGTGTAATGGTGATGATTTGCTGGTAATTTAAATACTTCCACTTATGTAAATCCTGGGAACAGGCAGACATATTAAAGTTTTTGCGTATGTGTGTGTGACCAGCCTTTTGGGCTGCATCATTTTGGTATCAGAGCAAGTAAATGAAAACAAATGTTATAAATGAAGATTGCAGAGCTAAACTACGTAGAATACATTTGGTAGCAGAACAAAATAAGATTCAACGTGAAATGGAAGGAGAATGCAAATGTGATTGCGAAAGAAAGAGGGGATGAGATTTTAAATCTAACAAGTAGTAGGCATAAAGAGGTAAAGTATGGCAAAAGATGGGAGTAAGTGATACTCTTAAGAAGAGACTGCACAAGCATAAAGAAAGCACAATGATGGTTGTTTTCTTGTGGAGAATGGATATTCACTCGAATGTGAAGAGTGGATGGAGACTGCTTGTGAAATCATGCAGGTATTGTTTTATTTAAATCTGATTTGAGTTTTGCAAGATAAAAGACAGATTAAATACTGATAGTTGCAACTAATTAAGTATCTCAGAAAAATAATATCACAGCCTTAAAAACAATGATAAATATTTCTGAGTGAAAGAAGAGTGTGGTTAGAACCTAGTATTTCATTTCTGATTGAAATACAAGAGGAAAATTGTGTTCTCAAAAGTAAAGACGAGTTGAAGCCTAGAAGTAGCAAAGGAATGCTCAAAGAAAGTTCTAGAGAGGGGACTAGTGGCCAAGTACAGAGGAAAGCTTGGTGAGGTAAATGTACCAGGGAGGACTTGTTATTTCAAAGGCTTAAATATAGCTCATAGTGAGTGAGGAACTCATAGAGATAAGGGAGAAGATGACTATTGATAGTCAAAGAAAAGGTTCTGAGAGAGACCATAGTAAAAGAAAAGTGAAGAAAGATGTCAAAGAAGATGGCATGGATGAACAGTACGAGAGAGAAAAGGCTGAGATAAGAATGCAATTTAATTTTTTGATAAATTTGTTCTAGAGGAGTAAAGAAGACCATACATTTCATTACAGAATGAGAAATAAAATGAAGTGGCATAAGCTACAATAGAAGAGAGAACAACAAGTGAATATGTAGTTAATAGAGGAGCTGAGGAAGCTTGAGAATATTATGGATGTTGAATTGAGGGTAGAGAAGCTCGAAGGAGTTGAGCTACAACAAGACAAAGATGTTGGATATGAACAAGTTTCTTTTGAACTTGAAGATGGAGCAGTGATGTTTGAAACATCAGTTGAGGAAATTGAGCATTATGATTTTGAAATTAATAATTTGTGTATGTTTACAGGTGATGTCAAAGAAGACAAAGAAGAGAGACAAAATTTGAATTATGTTTTAAAGAAGAAGGATGAGACAGTTAGATCTCATATAGAAGATCATACACAGTTGAGAGGAGGTTTTGGTTTTCCACATAATGCTAAAGTTGAAAGCAGAGGAAGTTTAACTCATGATGATGACCAAAAGTGTAATATCCCAAAATTGGGAGAGAAACAACATAGTACATAAAAATGGAAACATGCAGAAATATCAATGGATCAAAACATGAGACAACCATAGAGCCATTCCATTATGATTATTAGTAGAAAATTAGTTCAATATCTTGAGTAAAATATCACTCAAGATTGGGCAAACAAGCCTCCATGAAATAATACATCTAAATGTGTAATGCTGCTAATACATGAAAAACTGGAATGTTATAAATGCACTGTCTATAAGGGGATAACTAAAAATGAAAATAGAAATACATATATCTGCTGTTGCAAGGCTCCAAAAGTGCTAGGAATATTGATCCAAGCCCCAAAACTGATTTCCAAGACAACCCAGAAAAGGTTTTCATAAATACCCAATATACAAAAATAGCAGATATGGCCCTAGGTCTTAATAACCACAACAAATGAAATAATGATAAGATTTGGATGATATGATATATGAGATGGTTTATCCTCCTCTTATAGATCTCCTAAATGAATGGCTGATCCCCTCAATGGAAACCCAACTCCTCCAACTAGAGCAATAAACCCACTGTTGTAACTGCTCTCTAAAATAAAGCAGTCCTTGAGGCAAACTGTGATGTAGCTGATGGTAAATAATTAGCCTAGTGCTATATGATGTGATGAAGCTTTAAGAACTTCCTCAGAAGCCTCCTGAATGAAACTATGACCCCTCCACTGGAAAACTAGCTCAGAAATTGGGTTTTACAACCCTTATCTACTGTAACATAACACAAATTTGGAATAGACTACATTGTAGATGAAGAATGGATCTTGGCCAAATTCCGGATAGTGGAAATGTAGCTCAATGTACCTGTCTAGAGTAGGAAATTAAAGTCCCCCGAGGATGAGGGTGGGATTCACGCTCAAGAACACCCTTGTGCTAAACATCACTACAAAACTTGCTAAACAAGAAAAGCATGGATAGACATGTCATATGAAAAATACAGATTTAAAAAGATCAAAATAAATAATACAAATCCATGTCTTCTAATGCTGCCATCCTCTTCCTCTTTATGCTTGGTGAGCTTCCTCACCCTGGGTCCCACTTATTAAAGGAGTCACTCTCATGTATACACTCCTCCTAAATTACTACATTGTCCTCCAATAATCCTCCACTATCTCCATAACAACGTTGTTGATCTGGTCAACTTTGACCCTGTCCACATGCTCTAGCCCCTATTCACACCTAAGGGTGCTTTATTCAGTCAATAAAATGAGCCAAATTCACATGAGAAGTGGTATTATTCCCACTAAAGAGATTTATGGGTCTCCCTACCCACTTATTCATCTATCTAAGTAACAAAAAAAAACTTTAATACTGTAATTAGCTACAAGCTAATTTTGGAATATTACAGTCCTCCCCTCCAAAATGTTGCTTGTACTCGAGCAACTGCAAGGATACTGCAGAACCATCCCAATGATAAACTCCAATATCCATGCAAACATCCAAACAAAGTGAGCCATCCTTGGTAGCTCATAGAAACAATCACCAATCCCCTGCTTCTGTAATGTATAGGGGTTGCATGGTTGAAAATGAGAGATTAAATTGTTCAAATCATGTTGTCTCTCTCCATTTATGATAAATATGGAGTTGTTGATCTTGGGCTACAATAATATAGTCCTCATGAAGCCAAAAGGCACCTGGAATCTCATGATCCCACTCTTTGGTTCCAGGAACATCTCTTGCCCAATCCATCTAATAGATAGTGAATAGAATTTCATAAACATAAGGGTTCCAAAATAAAACTGGACTAAGTGTCATATAACATGATGGATGGTAACAATACTCCCTCAAGTGAGGCTAGCACTCTTTTGCTCCTAGCTGTCTCAAAAAAGGATATGATAAGTGGCCATCCAACCACTTTCTTGTTGCCATAAGCTTCTCAAAAGCTTGAAAATAGTAAATGACATTAGGTGTTAACTGATTATGAGCTAAGAAAAACAAGTCTTGCCCAAATTCCTCTAGAAATTTTTCATTCCCATCACTGAATGTAGTTCCAAAAGGACCATTAAATCCAAAGAGAATCTTGCTCTATTGTGGATAAATGTGCTGCAAATGTATGGCAAAGGAATGTACATACATGGTTAGTTGATTAATAAGAATCAAGACACAAACCATACCATATATGGTTGGAAAGTTGGTGAAGAGGTCCCTAGATGAGCCTTCCCATCTCTCCATCAAAAGGTGAAGTGGCTTTAACAACCTTGCAAGGTGGTTTCTTTCCTCCTCATACATTAAACAAGCTACATATATCCTCATATGTTGGAGCACATATTCTTTGAGATCCTCCCAATAGAATCCCTCCATGATGGTGTGATAAGTCTCAATGAAATCTACATGCCCAGAAAAGAGTGCATCATGTGCTGCATGTAGAATATCCTTCTTGAGTTTGGAATCTTTAGTCAAGTAGATCTGATCATGTAAATAAATGACTCCATAAACAACTCTATATCTCCCATCTGTCAGTTTCCCATCAATAACCTTACATGTGAAGAGGTTCTTAGAATATTCTAGCAATAATTAGGACTCCCAATATGGATCCACCCTCCTCAATAGTGACAGCACTAGTGAATTCTGTATTGGAGCATCTGTCACCTCATAGCTCCTGTCTTTGTCATACTAAATTCCAAAGCCACATGTCGGAGTATTGCTACCCCACCTTTGCTGCCTTCCTTGCATCTGATCTTGCCCAAGACAACACTGAAGTATATGGAGGTCAACCTCTTCTTGGAAGGTATTACCCAACCAAAACTTCCACAGTTGGCCAATGCATGCGAGAGTGTCAATAACCTCTTGTCATATTCATAAATGCTCCTCATGTGTGGAAGTATCATTTGCTTCTCCAAAGCTATGGAGTAGCCCTTTGACACCACACTTGTTCCATAACACACTCCTGAATCATTCTCTTCCATTGAAAGTAGCTGAGTAAGAGATGGTAATGAAAATATTACATTATTGCTCATCCCTTCCTTGAACCAATCAGAGCCTCTCTATGTTGTGTCAGCTTCTCCCAAGGCTCCTTCCTTAGCCAAATCTATCAATTATGCATCATGTTGAGAGAACTCTTTGATCATCTTCCAATCAGGGGGTCTCCCTGGTGGAATGCCTCCATGTAATGAGACATCAAGGTCTAAAGTAGATTTCATATGTGAGTGGACTAATTTTTCCCTGCCCTCACTGCGCAAATCATCCTCCTTCTCTTGTGCATAATCCTTGTGAAATGGATGGGTGTGTCTGTTACCAATAAAATTATGATGGCCATCCTTCTCAGCTTCTTCCATCTACAAGATGTCATAGTCTAAGGTGTCCTTCTCTAATGTAATCAACCCATGCACACCCAATTTCATATTTGTGTCAAGAGTCTTCATCACGAGGAAGTGATATATCATGGTGTAAGTCCCCAAAACTATGGTCAATGCCAAAACACACTTCCTCCATTGTTTAGTCTCACTACCCATTAATACAGACACATGCAACTCCTGATCTTCATATGTGAGATCCTTTGTAACTTCTTGCAAAGATGCAAGAGCTCCTCTAGTTGAAACTATTACTTCATCTCCATCTCCATATGGTGGTTGATCTCCTACTGCTTTTACAACACTAATATCTCCCTCCAATTCTTCCCTTTCTTCCTCCTCATCATGGGAGAACACCTCATCATTAAGAGATCCTTTGTCTTGATCTCATCTTGAAGGAGGAATCTTCATGTCTTCCTCTTATGAAGAAAGTTCTTGCTGAAGTGGGGATTTTTCCCATGGAAAAGAATTCTGTAAATATTTAACCCCCTCAATAGCATTTGTGAGTAGAGTAGGTCTATTGTCTCCTACCGAATCATGCAAAGGTTCCGATATCTTGGGTTTGGATAGCTCACCCAAAGAAGTTTCAGAATGTCTTTGATCAAATATTTTCACTAAGCTCCTACTAAACTCTGCATAAATAGATACATTTGCATGAATAAATGAAGAAAAACCATAAAAACACCAAGCATAAGCCTTACCTTCAAGGTGAAGCGTTGCTACCTTAGTGGCCTCCTTTTATGAAACTTGATGCAACTGTAAATATGTCTCTAATTTTGTTACCCAAGCCTTAGCTATGTACCTAGGTGACCCATCAAAAATAGGCAGAAATAATCTACCCAAATTTTGTTGCATGCATCCTCTTCTTATATTGTGGTTACTGGGTCTTCTATTTTCTTTGATTTGGCAGAACCTTTGGAAGTTTCGATGCTCCTTGAATCTCTTAGACTGAGATTCATATTCTTGGAGATTCTCACCAAGAGTCTCCTCCTTTGGTGTGTCACCTTCCTCTTCCTCTTTTGCCAAGAATGTAGGCACGGTACAACGTTGTAGATATGATGGTGAGGCTACATGCTCACACCCATAATGTGAAATATTGGAGCTTTTTCATGTGCAAACCCTCTTGGAGAATCTCTATATCTCTCCATTCTCATCTCTTTAATGTCTCTGCTAATACCCTGCATAGTTTGAAGAAGAAGTTTTCAGAACTCCTTCCCTTTCATTTCTCCTGATAATGAAGTCTTTCCCCCATCTCTTTTGCATATATTCTCCTTTCTATGAGAAGCCCCTTTAGATGACATAATAGTTGAAGTACATAGGTTGAGCCAAGATTATGCTCTGATACCACTATAATATCCAAAAATTGGGAGAGAAGAAATATAGTGCATAAAAATGGAAATATGTAGAAATATCAATGGATAAAAACATGATACAACCATAGAGACATTCCATTATGATTATTAGTAGAAACTGAGTACAATATCTTGAGGAAAAGATCAGTCAAGTTTGGGCAAACAATCCTCCATGAAATAATACATCTAAATGTGTGATGCTCCTAATACATGAAAAGATGGAATGCTTTAGATGCATGTTCTATAAGGGGATAGCTACATATGAAAATGTATATATATATATATATATATATATATATATATATATATATATATATGCTGCTACAAGGCTCCAAAAGTGCTAGGAATATAGATCCAAACCCCAAAACTAATTTCCAAGACAACCGAGAAAAGGTTTCCAGAAATACCCAATATACAAAAATAGCAGATATGGTGCTAGGGCTGAATAACCAATGAAACTGAAATACTGATAGGAGGTGGATGATCTGATATATGATATGGCTAATCCTTCTCCAATAGATCTCATAAATGAAGGGAAGATCCCCTCAATGGAAACCCCACTCCTCTAACTAGACTAATAAATCCACTGTTGCAGCTTCTCTCTCAAATAACGCAGTCCTTGTGGGAAAATGCATGGTAGTTGATGGTAGCTACTTAGACTGGTGCTAGATGATCATATGAAGCTCTAAGAGCTTCCTGGATGAAAGGCTGATCTTGCCACTGGAGAAACTAGCTCAGAAATTGGGTCTTACAACCCTCCAATACTGCAACCTTGCAACACAACAAAAATATGGAATATACTGTTCTTTATATGAATACTGAAGCTTGGACAAAGCTGGATAGCGGAAATATAGCTCAATATAACTCTCGTGAGTAGGCACTCGAAGTCCCTCGAGGATTAGGGTGGGATTCCTGCTCGAGAACACCCTTGTGTTAAAGAGCACTGCAGACCCTCCTAAACAGAAAAAGAATCCATAGACATGTCACTTGAAAAATCTAGATCTAAAAATATCAAAATTAATAATACAAATCCATGTCTTCTAATAATCCCATCCTCTTCCTTTTATGCTTGGTGAGATTCCTCACCCTGGGTCCCACTCATTAAAGGAGTTACTCTCATTCATACACTCCTCCTAAATTACTGCGTTGTCCTCCAATAATCCTCTACTATCTCCATAACAATGTTATTGATTTGGTTAACTTTGAACCTGTCCACATGCTCTAGCCCCTGTTCGCACCTAGGGGTGATTTATTGAGCTGATAAAATGAGTCACATTCACATGAGAAGTGGTATTATTCCTACTAAAGAGATTTATGGGTCTCCCTACCCACTTATTCTTCTATCTAAGTGACAAAAAAAAAATTTAATATTCCAATTATCTACAAGCTAATTTTGGAATATCACAAAAAGTAAGAAGAAGTGGAGAAGGATATAAAGAAACCAAGTGAAGTGACTAAGGAGGCTGATCATAAGACCATTGAAGTTCTTCTCAGTCATGTAGAGGACTTATAATAGCAAGAGGAAGATTTTTTGATTAGATCACCAAATAAGACCATTGGGTCTTGTGATTTCGAGATTAATAATTTCACTGTGTTTACAAGTGTTGCAGAAGGCAATCCATCTCTTGGAATTGTCTTTAATGAAGTTTAGAATTGTCAAGCAAAGTACGATGATGATTATCTTTTAGATGAAGATCAATTTGAGTTATTGTAGCATAAGGAGTTCATAAATTCCTTTCTTAGTGAAGAATGTATCTCCATGGAAGGTGAGACAGTTATGTCTCATATGAAGGAACTTGTTATTGTTGAGGACAGGGAAGAATTGGCTTATCTGATTGACCTAGAGAACACTATTGGATAGACCTCTAAAGCTGTCAGAAAGATAAAGGATCGAAATTTTATTCTAATTGAGAATGAAGAAGTAGTGTCACAAAGAAATTGGAATTTCGACAAATGAGGGAGTGAGGATTATATATAATTTTTGGAAGAAGTTCCAAGTGAGATGACAGATTTGTGGCATGAGCTAAGTCTTTTGGAGAATATACTAGCAAGTCCGAGAATGAATATTCTGAAAGTACAATTTAAATTGGGCAAAGATGAGGCAAGCGTGTTTCATGCTAAAGAGGAACCAGTCTTAGAACTGAAGGAAGTTGAACTGAATACCAAGATTAGTCAAGGATTTGAAGGACAATCACTGAATTTTGTAAAGGAAGAGGAAGAAAGATATGTTGGAATTGATGAAAAGCATAGTGATGAGGTGTTTGAAAGGAGTCAAGTAGAAAGTGAATTGCTGAACTATAGGTTGAAAGCATCTGAGTATGATTTTTTTCTCAAATATATTGAACAGAGGCTATTTGGAGATGAGATGAAAGCTCAGAAATGACAAGAGGATAAGGATGTAAGGGTGATAGTAAGAATCCAATAACTTCAAAGAGATGATAACAAACAACATTTTGAAGATGAATGGACAGAGGGCAATAACAATTGGCAGAGTGAGTACTAGTTAGGGGATAAACTGGACACGAAGATTAAAAAAATAAGAAGGTTGATGATAAAGGTGTTTTAGAAGAAGACAACAACAAGGAAGCAAAGCAGCAGTAGCAAGAAAAAGACAACAAAAGAATGTCAGAGCATAGATAGTGGGGCAATGCAACATAAAGTATGGAGACCTGGAGAACAACAACAGACAACATCATCATCAACCAAATACAGATTACATAACGAAGTCTGGGTTCCAGGAGGATAATTATTAAAGACACACAATCTGGAGATCATGATTATTTTCGCCTAGGAAGTCTGATGCAGGAGCATCTTCTCTAAGTCAAAAGTCCAAGTAGAAATCAGATGTTAGGGTCTTGACATTTGTTCAAGAAGGGACTATAGTAAAGAGACATTGTAAAACTCATGTAAAAAATATGTTATTTCTTAGTGAGCATTGTAGGGAATATGATTAGTTGTTAGGTGTTAATGAGTGTTGAGTTAATGTAACAAATTCCATTAAGAAGTGGGATATTAGAGAGAAGATATAAAAGTCATAAATTGGGATTTCCTTACAATAGAAGTGGTTACGAGTTTGTAGGATTTGAGTGAGGGCAGATAAGATCTGAATTGTTATAAATTAAATTGTAAGGTTTGAAGAAGAGGAGGGAAAAATTAAAAAAAGAAGATTAGGCCAAGAGGTAGAGGCAAGAGACGAGAGATAGAGAGGGTTCTTTGAAGAGAAAAAGAGCCATGTAAGGGTGCATCAGGCCAAAGATAGATTGTAAATAGGTTTTTTTTTATTTTTACATTTACTTAATTAATGAGAAATTGAATTCATAGTGACTATTTGTAATTCCTTTTACGTGCTGAGTGATCCATAACTGAGTAATTATGGTTTCTGTGTAATAAACCATTGTTGTATGAATTCTGATAATCGTTAATTGAATGAATAAGTATTTCTGAGTGATAAAGGTCTTAATGGCTGGGTAGAATCATGTGTGATTCCAGTCTGGAGCGATTAAATGTGTATGCAGGTTGAGAGAAAGAAAAAAAGCCAAATTCTGGATTCAGAGAAGTAATATAGAAGGCTTTTCTGTATTCGGGATTGAGAGAATGTGCTAAAGCGTGCGGAAATATCAAATATCTGAACAAATGAATAGAAGTTAAAGCATAGGAGGGATTAGCGCAACTAAATACCGAACAATCTAAAGAAGGATAACATGAAGGAAATAAATATATAGAGCGGTGGAGGTTAAAGAAATATGGGAAAATATTAAGGAATTAAATCCTTTAAAATATTTCCAAGGGAATGGAATGGACAGCATAGATTAAATCACAAAGATCAGTTAAAGATTAAACAACATATATCTCATTGCAAGATAATTTAGGAAAGTTGAGAATAAGAGCCACGTGTAGAGCGGAGGTCCAAGCGCATATCTCATAGCGCATGTGATATGGTATAATGGTTAAATGGTGGAGTTAATAGGCGCGACATGCGAAATATTAAAATCATCGGCGTGAAAAATGCTACACTCGCCTAGTTGTGAAGTGGACACGTGTCGGTAGGAGGATCCAGGCGCACATCGCAATCAGTAATTATTTTAGTTACATGTTAAGACTTAGCAAGGTAAGCTATTTGAGTTACGATAAGAAGAATATTAGTAAAGGCACATCGAGACCGTTAGATGTGGTATAGATCAATGGTGTAGATTATGTCATAGTTGAGTGAAATTTCGCATCGACATTGTGATTATTTATTGATTGGCAAGTTGTATGCTGTTTTGTGTGACATGCGATGTCATGTATGCTGCAATCCGCAGTGAAAGTAGAAATTTATGTGCTCCTGATGTTTTATAACATAAGTAATTTGGAATTAAACCGAGGTACCAAAAAACCTGTGTAATGGTGATGGTTTGCGGGAAAGTTAATACTTCCTCTTAAGTAAATCTTGGGAACGGGCATACATATTAAAGTTTCTGCGTATGTGGGTGTGAGCGGCCTTTTGGCTTGCTATCAAATCTACTAGAAAAATTCTTAGGTGTACTTTCAAGTTATTATATCCATTTGTGCATTCAAAAATGCAGTTTAAACAATGAAAAATTACATGTGTTATATGTATATATACAACCATGATATATTCATTTTGAAGGGGATTAAATCTCTTGAGGTGAAAACCTTTATTCAAGTTTGGCACTCTAGAAAAGGTTTGCATATCGAAAGAATTGATCCTTATAGGTGCTTAGTAGATCCGTTGTTAAAGCACTAAGAGTGATCAAATCTCTCAAGGTTCAAGCTTTTTTTCAAGTGCAAAACTTAGGGAATTTTTTTCAACTACATAAATTTGATTCCTCTTATTGTTTAGTAGATTAGTAATAAAAATTGATCTATGTTGGTTCCTAATAATATTATTCATATTATATAAATCATATTCTTTATATTATATAAATTTCACATCTCTATATAAAAAAAGTATTTTCCATTTTAATTATAATTTTATTGAGCCCTTAATTTAATCTCTATGAAACATCTATTGAAATTTTTTAGTAGTAATGAAAGTAGAAGGTTTAAATATTTCTCAAAAGTAATTATAATATCTTTGATTTTAGATTTAATTAAAAAGATACTATAAAGTTAAATTAAAACAAAATTATTTGACTATGAAATGATTAATGGTGGACTTGAAGTACACCTTAAAAATTCTTCCTCTTAGCTAAGAGCTTGTAGTCCTTGGACTTAAGTCCTCCTTGGATACAAACATGTTAATGACCCAAGACCTAGAGGCATCTAGTAAGAGTGAAAGCATGTCCCATTATGGACCACCAATGGATTATTCCAAGTGGCATTATTTTCCATGAATAATAATGATGAGTCAACCCCATTCAATAGTGATGGGTCAACCTGCATTTGTGAATAGAAACTACTGATGATTTTCCCCACTACTACTTTGACAATTAAGTTATAATAGATTTTAGTTATGATTTTTGGACATGTGGTATTGATAATCCGTTATATTAACCCATAATATTATTAAAAAAACACAAAAGTCAACAAAAATCAATTAATTTTCATCTACCTAAATTTGAAATGAACATTTAAAAAAACCTTTCGAACTTAAAAATAAACCTAAAATAAAAACAACAACCTTTTAAACTAACCTTAAATACAATTATAATTTTAACCATATAAACCTCCATTTTAACAAATCTTGAAAATTAAAAATGTCGCAACTCCCGATAGCTAGTAGAAGTTATGACAAGAAACACCGTGTAATAATGCAAGACAAAAGAAAACTATGTCATACATTGTGATTATATTCATTTCATTGTCGCGTATTGGGATACATGTCATTCATCCCAGCATCACCCATGGGAAATGAGCATAAACACGATTGGCATTGGTAAGGCCGAGACAGATTAAGCTATGGAATTTAGAATTTGAAATTTGTTTGGAATGTGGAGTGGAAATTTGATGATGGTAATTTGTAGTGTTGTAGTTTTATTTATTTTTTATATAGATGTAGTGTTGTAGTTTTATTTATTTTTTATATAGATTAATAAGTGTGAGGTAGATTTCCTTGAAGTTATATTTAGAATAAGAATATTCTAACCACAATTTATTAGTTTATTTTTATAACACTAACTATTTTTTTTAATAAAATGTATATCTAGGTGTTTTAGCAGTGTTAACAATTACTTCAATTTTTCTTTCTATTCTTTTTTTTGCTTATAAAAATCTCATTTCGAGTAGATCCACGAAAACATAGTGATAATAAATTACTCACCAAATAATCGTGAAAAAAACTAAATCAAGAAATTTGTTTAAGTTATTTTCTGAATTATTTATTAAAATTTAAGGTGTCAAAATTTTTTAACGTGTCATTTCTTATGTATTAAATTTTTTTCATATAAATAAATATGTTTAAAATATAAGAAATGTTTTTATCACACATATATATGACACTACAACACAAAGGGGGGTTTTAAGACAATATTTAAGAAATATTTTTGGTAAATTGTCTTAATTTAATACAAAAGAAAACGTGTGCATTGTCTTAAATATTTTATTTAAGCGGATGTCTCAAATTATAGCACAAGCTTTTTTGTATCTGTAGAGATCATTCCCTTTTCATCTCTCGAGAGACAATAGTTGGGAAAGACATATTGTCTTTAAAGAGACAATGTCTTTGATCCTGTTGATCATGTCAAACCCCTATTGAATTTTTGGCAGGCCATTCCATTTTAACCCTTCAAAATTCTTTTGATAGCCTGGAAAATCAATTATCCGCCTATCGTCGCCTTCTCCCAGCCTCAGAATTGCATAAAAGGGCCGAGAAACCCACCTTTGAAAATACATCAGGCCTTAGCCCCTTTGGCCTAGCCCCTTTGCTCCTTTTCCTCCACGTGACCGAAAGCCAAAACCGGGCGCTGGCCCTATAAGCGCTTACCACAGATACATGTTGGGCGCGTCTATAACCGTCGATCTATACAGATCAAACGACATTCGCAGTGCTCCATCGCGCCCAGACCCCACTCCGTTCACAGCTCTGATAATCTGTCCACCGTCCGATTAGCCTGCAGATCAACGGCTATAAGCTCACCCGCTCCAGTGGCCCCCACACCGCACTACTCCAAAACCGGGTGGTATGTATCGCACCGCCTTTCGGCGGTAGGCGGTAATTCTCCTTGGGCCAACGATTCCATACATTGTCTGCCACACGTCCGAGTGTACGGTTCCAAAACCGCCGTTCATCGCACGCTATTGTTCAGCAAGAGATGCACAGCGATATCGCTGTCAGCCGTCGGATCTGGAGACCTTCATCGAACGGTCATCGCGCATCGAAGATGCATGAGTTTTAATCCACAGAAAATGTACCCCTGGCCCACTGTCAATTGCTCCCAATGCCTTTTCGACCGTCGATCTCCCCGGAGATCAGACGGTCCAGATTTAGTCACACGCCCGCCATTGACCTCGTACGACCTCGTCATCCTTTCCACATAGTCTTTCGTACGTCCACCACGTCATTATCCCACGGGTGCGTCGCATTTCTCCTCCGCCCATTACATATGTCAGTCACAGGTCAAATTTCATTGTTTTTCGTTTAAAACTTTCACTAATTCGCGTACCATTATTTCCACTGCATTTTCTTCGTCACCACCCTGCATGCTTCCTCCATTTAATCATGTTGCTTCACTACATAATCGCCTCCATTGCATTGTCGTCCCCCATGCATTTGTTTTCTTCACAACTTTGTGTGTTTTGCAGGTTTACAGCGATAAAGAATTATCATAATTTGCAGCATCCATTACAAAAGCCGAGAACGCGTCAAAGGACTAGTTCTTCAGAGGCGAAATTTATGAAGAAAGTCCTGGGTAGCTGCTGTGACAAGACATCCATTAAAGAAACAGGGTTACACTTTGGCAAGATTCCCAGGGACATTCAAGGCGATGATTTCACAGATGAAAGCATTAATGGGGCAGCGGAGGAAGATCAGTGGATGAGTGAGGAATTCAGCGTTCGGCGTTGAAGTTTTTAAAGCTTAATTCAGAATTGGGAAGGCAGAGGGTAGAAGGCACAAGAAAAAATATCTCAAGGCTTTCCTTTCAGCACCATATCCTTTCAGGAAAGGACATAATGTTTATATGATTTTACTCCTTTACCGTGTTCTTGAAGAGATCTTCATCAAGTGCATTTATTTCAGAATGTCGGCCTCATAATACACACAGCACTTTAGAACCATTCAACAGTATGAGCGTGCACGTCTTCGCGATTTTGTTTTAATGATACAATTAAATGTTCATCACCCACTTTCTTTATGAGTCCTCTTTGTTTCCTATAAAAACCAAAAAGAACAGATAGTTTAGGGTTCCAGATTTTATCAGAAAACTATGCAGTGAAAGGCTTTTTGTATACATTATTTGTAAAGCTCTTGTATGAAGGCTAAGAGCCCATAGGGTCTCAGTGAGGAGGAGTTCTATATGTTAAAGAGGATTCTGGTCTTTAGTATTTCATAGTGTGTAACATTTTCTCTTATGTGTTTTATTAATAGATCATTTCATTTCATCCATGCTTCTTGTATCATGTTTTGGAATGCGAGTGGTTCACTGATTTTTGGTATGGATTCATCCTAGTTGATGCCCATGCTTGGATCAGTCAAGCGCTTTAAATATGGCTCATGCATGATATTTTGTTCCATTATTCATCTTAACCGTATTTCTGCTATATTAGTTTCTTTGGGAGGGTGCTTTTAAAATGCTATTGTCATGTATGGATTCTTAGATTGGTAAGCCCATGCATGGCGGTATTGTATATCTAGGTATCAGCTCAATGTTGACTAATATATTCTCAATATTTCTTTCATTACATACACCTTCTGATAACTTATGTCTATGAAGTATTTCTAAATCGGTCCACTTTGCAGTAAACTGTCTCTGAATTGTCTGATGTTTTGTATTAGAGTTTTACACCTTGTCTCTGCAGCATTTCTTTTCCTGTATCAGTTTCTGAGAGTTTGGTCCCATTCTAGTTTATTTCCCTGTTTACAGGAGATAGCATGTGAGCCGAAGTTGACAACTTAATACATTATATTATACACTCCTTGATATGCTAAGATGTCCTAGGCACTAGTCTATCACAACTCTAGGCTATCTCTAGGAGCGACAACATCTTTCTGGCGCCGTTGCCGGGGATCGAAATTGAGAAAATTAAAATCCCTGGGCCTCGACAAAATCTAATTCACTCTTCAAGTAGGTGAGTATGGAGAGTTGAGAGTTGTAGATCCCTCACCTTGGCAACTCCACGTTTGTTTATTTGATATATCTATTTGCAGTCCTGGATCCTCGTAAGCCACACCTGAGGTCAGATACGTCTAAGCCAAAGACACCTTCAGTGTCTGACCCTGAAAAGATCACACATAGAAGAAATTGGAGGGAAAGAAAATCAGTCTGTTCTGAGATTACCGAGTTCTCTCAGGAAGACTATCCATCCTCTTCCTCTCAAGAAGTCCAAGTAGAAAATCCCTACTACACTGAGGAAAATCCCGAATATTACTCAGATAGTCCACCCTGGGAGGGTATCAGAAATAAAAATAGTCTTCATCCTACTCCTGAGGTTGAAGAGGTCAAGGAAGTAACCGAAGTATCTGCTGTTAACAGACCTTTGTTCCCCTCAACCCCTCAAGCTGCAGTTGAGTATATTCCTATTATCATTCATACTCCACTTCCACCTTCTCCTCCTCCTCTTACTCATCAAACTATTACACTACCTCCACCTCCTCCAATGGCCAATGTTTCGGCCTTCTTGATGAATAAATATGCTCCCCTGGCATTACCCCAAGTGTTGAATGATATGCGCCAGGATTATCTGAAGATCTTGCCCAGATTCAATGGGGAAAATGAGATTGATGCTCAAAAACATCTTGAGACTTTCTTCTCCTTTGCAGAAAAATTTAGTGTTGAACATTTAGATGTGGTCTTAAGATTGTTTGTGCAATCTCTAGATGGTGAAGCTTGAAAATGGTTTAAGACATTGGCTGGCCGTTCTATTACTACTTGGGATAACATGGAAGACACTTTTCTCAGGAAATGGGGAGAGAAGAAAGATCATGGAAATTGTCTCATTGAGTTCAATACACTAAAGAAAAGACACAATGAAGGAGTGTCAGAATTTATCAAGAGATTTAATAAACTATATCTAAGTCTCCCTGCTGATATGAAACCTCATCAAACTGCTGCTAAAGTTGTTTTTGTAGCAGCCTTTGATTCAGATTTTGGTTTCTCCCTGAGAGAAAGAAAGCCCGCTACTTTGGAAGATGCCCAGTCAGATGCACTAGAGTTGGAAGAAAACTTTGCCTCCACTGGCAAATCAAAAGGAAGACCTGAACAAGATAGCAGAAGAAGGGGCAAAGAAGAGGTGTCTACTTCTAGCCAAGACAGAGACTCCAGTACTACCATAATCGAAGAAATAAAAAAAAAGATTAGCAGCCTTACTAATAAGCTGGCTAAGCTTGAATTGGAGGCCAAGAATTTAGCTTTCAGGAATTTCCAGAATGCTCCAAAAAAAGGTTACAATCCTTAGTATAGGAAACCACCCTTGCAAATATTGCCAAGGGAAGCAAAAGAGCAATAGGATCAAGTGCCGCACCCATTGTACCTGGAAGGTCCAGCAGATGATTCTACTGAAGACATTGCCTATGGACTGGAGGATGAAAATCTTGCCTTTTCAAATAGTGATGAAGAGGAATGCCCTTTGTAAGGGAATTATGGAGCTGGGTGCTCATTGCAAGAAGAAGAAAAGACTAGAGACACAGAAGAAGCAGAATTTGATCATTATTGTAAACAATTTGATGATTTCATGCAAGCACATTTCAATAGAAGATATGATCTCAGATCTTATAGGAAGAGGACTTGTACCCAAGAGAAAGAAGAAGAGCTACCCCAGAAGGAAGCACCTTCTCAGAAGGAGGCTACAATGCAGAAATTCGCAGACAAAGGTAAGGGCCCTCTAAACAAACTTTTGCAATCTAATGATCAAATTCCTTTCGCTCCAAAAGTAGTCATTCATCCTAATACCGAGTCTGTGTCAAAGGAAGTCAAACCCCCAGCTCAAAATAAAGAGTCAAAATAGGTTGTAATAGATAAATCCCCCCCAGTTTTCAGTTTGCAAAAGGAACTTCAAAAAGTCAAAATCCCAGTTCCCTTGACTGAACTGTTGAAGAAACCAGCATACCAAGCTCAAGTCACCTCATTTATGCTCCCTCCAGAAGCATCAGTCATCCCAGATAGTCTCAACCTTCAAGAAGAAAGACCCATGGTTGTCTTTGGTCCACATGTTGACGAATTAGATGCTTCTACTCCCCCCTTTTATGTGTCTCTAGTGATTCATGACCTGCTATTACATAATTGTTTGTTAGATTCTGGAGCTTCCCACAATCTAATACCTCTGTCAGTCATGGAACAACTAGGATTACAAATCACCTGTCCATACAAGGACCTATATTCATTTGACTCCAAAAGAGTTAAATTCTTGGGGATGATTAAGGATTTGGTGGTCAATTTGGCTCAAATCCCAGCAAAAAGTGTAGTAATGGACATCGTGGTGGCTGACATCCCAGCTCGTTTTGCTATGTTGCTGTCAAGGTCTTAGGGAACAAAAATTGGTGGATCACTCAAGATGGATTTAACATATGCCACTATCCCAGTTTTTGGTGGCCAAGAGAGGAGATTGTACAGGGAGACTAGATTTGTCAAGATGGTGACTAAGGCTGACAACTCAGTTAATTCTCCAGTCTACAGTAAAGAAGGAGATTTCTCATTGATGCTGGAAGAAGATCAAGATTATGCTCATAAACCATCCTTTTTCCAGATCAAGACTGAACGACCCTCAGAGAGCGATGAAATAGGAATCTGGACATTCCATTTTGATGGAGAAAATTCTAAAGAAGGTAATGGGGCTGGAATATTATTGATTTCTCCTGCAGGAAAATGGATCCCGCTGTCCTTCAAACTAGAATATGAAGCCACTAATAATGTGGCTGAATATGAAGCACTTCTGTTAGGGTTGTAGACAGCCAGGAGCATGAACATACAAAGCTTAAAAGTTCTGGGAGATTCAGAACTGGTGGTTAGACAAGTCAGGAATCAATGTCAGACCAAACATCCTAGGCTAAGGGCTTATAGGAATGAAGTTTGGGACATGGTAGAAAATTTCTTCTTGGCATTCAATATCCAGTTCATGCCCCGATAACAGAATAGGATGGATGATTCCCTTGCTGTAGCTGCTAGTACATTTCACCCACCTCAAAACCCACTCTTAAGATATGAAATTGAGGTGTGTTACCGACCATCAATCCCAGATAACATCAAGCACTGGCAGGTATTTGAAGATGAAGAACAGATGAAGAGATTCCTGGAAACAGTAGGAGAATTCTCCAATATGGAGATTGATGCTGATGAAGAAGAGGGTGAGACCGAGGAAATTCCAAAAAGAAATTGGGAGGAGAAAATGGCAGGAAATAAAGTGTTTCAATTGAAGGGAAACATTATACCTAGAGGTTTGGTGCCTCTAGAAAGATTATTTGATAAGAATGATGTCCCATTGTAGCCGAGCAAAGTGGTAGAAGAAAATCAGGTAGAAGTCCTGAATCTGGGTACTGATGTTGACCCCAAAATTGTCAAATTGTCCAAGAGAGTCCCAGAAGAATAGAAAAAGCTATATCAGAAGTTATTTTAGACCTAAAAAGATGTGTTTGCATGGTCCTATCAGGACTTCAAAACATTTGATATCAGTATTATGCAGCACAAAATTCCCCTAAAAGGAGATGCAAAACCTCATAAGCAGAATCTCAGACAAATCAATCCCCTGCTGCTTCCTTCTATTGAGAAGGAAATTAAGAAGATGTTAAAGGCCAAAATAATTGTACCATTGAGGTACTCTGAATGGGTGGAAAACCTTGTCCCTGTACGAAAGAAGAATGGAGAAATAAGGCTGTGTGTGGATTTTAGAAATTTAAACAGAGCATCCTTAAAGGATAATTATCCACTCCCTAAGATGGATCACATCTTGCAGAGGGTGGTTGGAGCTTCTAGAATGTCAATGATGGATGGATTCTCTGGTTATAATCAAGTGGCTGTACTTCCAGAAGACCAAAAGAAGACTGCTTTCACCACACCATGGGATACATTTATGTATGCCAGGATGCCTTTTGGATTGATTAATGCAGGGGCCACTTTTTAGAAGGCCATGGACATTGCTTTTGTTGGGGAGCAAGACAAGTTCTTGGTAGTCTACCTCGATGATATCACTATATTTTCCAAAAATGATGCTGAACACATTGAACATCTGCGGAGAACTTTCGAGAAATGCATAAGGTATGGCCTCTCTCTGAAACCTCAAAAGTCTTTATTTGCATTAGAAGAGGGAAAGCTTCTAGGCCATATTGTGACTAAAGATGGGGTGAAGATAGATCCTAAGAGGGTAGAGGTTATAAATAATATTGCTTTTCCTAGAAATAAGAAAGAGGTACAAGTATTCCTAGGGCGTATTAATCTCTTGAGAAGGTTTATTCCTAACTATGCTGAAATAGTTAGATACATAAATGACATGCTGAAGAAGAATAATGAAGTTAAATGGTCCCAGGAATCACGAGAGGCATTCACCAAAATAAAAAATGCTTTTGCAGAAGCCCCTGTGCTAGCTGGACCAGATTATGATAAACCTTTTATGATTTTTTCTTTTGCATCACCTCATACAATAGCAGGAGTTTTATTGCAGAAAAATGATGAAGGGTATGAGCAGCCTATTGCCCTTTTCAATCAGGTGCTCCGTGATGCAGAATTAAAGTACAACATATTGGAAAAGCAAGCATACGCCCTAGTGAAATCCCTCAAAGCATTTTGTGTATATATCTTACAGTCCCATATCACTGCATTTGTGCCTGCAGCTGCTGTAAAAGATATTCTTATTCAGGGGGATAGTGAAGGAAAAAGGGGTAAGTGGATTGCTAAAATACAAGAATATGACTTAGACATCCGCCCTACTAAGCTGATCAAAGGACAGGGGCTTGCTAAAATGTTATCTGAATCAAACTATCAAGCTCTGGGCATAAATTTGTCCATTATAGCAGGTGTGGAATCTGAAGAGCTAGAAGAGTGAAATGGAATTGGAGTAGCTACTCCAGAAACACATCTAAAGTACCTCACCAGTTCGGGGTACAAAAAGATAGTAGAATATCTCCTTACACTCATCTGCCCTCCAAGTTGTGATAAAACTAAGTACAAAGCGCTGAGATTGAAATCACAGAAGTACATAGTCGCAAATGGCCGGCTATACTGGCGAGATCCCTCAGGCATCTTACTCCTGTGTCTCACAGAGAATGAAGTCGAGAGTATTATAGCAGAATTTCATGAAGGGATTTGTGGAGGTCGCTACAGCTGGAGGGCCACTGCTCATAAAATTCTGAAAGCTGGTTGCTATTGGCCAATGCTTTTTGTAGATGTTTTTGCCAGAGAAAAAGCATGTGAAAAATGTCAGAAATTTGCTGAAAGGCAGAAGTTAGCACCTCTTCCCATGATTCCTGTGCACGTAGAAGAACCATTCAAACAATGGGGTATTGATTTTATAGGTGAGATACATCCCCCATCAAGTGATCAACATAAGTGGATTTTAATGGCCACTGATTATTTCACTAAATGGGTGGAAGCCATACCTGCGAGGAATGCAACAGATACTGTAATCATAAAATTCATGGAGGAAAACATCATATACAGGTCTGGTTGCCCTGCCAAAATAGTGACTGATAATGCACAGGCCTTCAAGTCTGCAAAATTTATGAATTTCTGCCAGCAATACAATATCATACTGAGTCACTCTACAACTTACTATCCACAAGGAAATGGCTTGGCAGAGTCTTCAAATAAAACTCTGGTGAGGGCCTTGAAGAAGACTATCAATGAAAATAAGAAGAATTGGGATTCCCAATTGAAATTTGCTCTATGGGCTAATAGAATCACCAGCAAGAGAGCAACTGGGAAATCTCCCTATGAATTGGTATATGGACGAGAAACATTTTTTCCTATACAGCTGGCTTTACCAGTGGCCCTCTTCATGCAAGAAAGCCAGGAGGAACTTGATGATATGATCAAGAGAATCAATCAATTGGTGGAATTAGAAGAAACACGGGGCCAGGTGAATCAGAGGTTAATAGAATATCAAGAGAAAATGAAACACATTTTTTATCAGGATGAAAAATACAGGAAGCTGTAGATTGGTGATTTAGTGCTCAAATGGGATATCCAAAGAGCTGAAAAAGGTAAACATGGTAAATTCGACCCCCTCTGGTTTGGTCCTTTCAAAATTGTGGAACAAGGGGGAAATAATACTTTCAGGTTGGGGAATTTACAAGGCGACTTGCTGGATGCCCCTGTAAATGGTCAATTCCTTAAACCCTATTTCTAGTTCTGACTCAGGCCAAAAAATCCTGTTGTATTATATTGTATATTAGTTTGTTGTTTCATCTTTGTTCGGATAATGTGGGTGTTATTAGGAACCGTTAAATGAAAAGCAAGGTTGCTGAAGAGCTGAGTTTGCACAGAAGATGATCAGAGGGTTTGCGAGTTCTCGACACGTCCGGGGATGAACGTGCCATCCCCAGGTGGAGCTGATGTTGATCATGTCAAACCCCTATTGAATTTTTGGAAGGCCATTCCATTTAAACCCTTCAAAATTCTTTTGATAGGCTGGAAAATCCATTATCTGCCTATCGTCACCTTCTCACAGCTTCAGAATTACATAAAAGGGCCGAGAAACCCACCTTTGAAAATACATCAGGCCTTAGCCCCTTCGGCCTAGCCCCTTTGCTCCTTTTCCTCCACGTGACCGAAAGCCAAAACCGGGCGCTGGCCCTATAAGCGCTTACCACAGATACATGTTGGGCGTTTCTACAACTGTCAATCTATATAGATCGGACAGCATTCGCAGTGCTCCATCGCGCCCGGACCCCACTCCGTTCACAGCTCTGGCAATCTGTCCATCATCTGATTAGCCTGCAGATCAACGGCTATAAGCTCACCCGCTCCAGTGGCCCCTGCATCGCACTACTCCAAAACTGGCTGGTATGTATCGCACCGCCTTTCGCTGGTAGGCGGTAATTCTCCTTGGGCCAGCGATTCCATACACTGTCTGCCACGCGTCCCAGCATACGGTTCCAAAACCGCCGTTCATCGCACACTATTGTTCGGCAAGAGATGCACATTGATATCGCTGTCAGCCGTCAGATCTGGAGACCTTCATCGAAAAGTCATCGCGCATCGAAGCTGCATGAGTTTTAATCCATGGCAAATGCACCCTTGGCCCACTGTCAATCGCTCCTAATGCCTTTTCGACTATCGATCTCCCCTGAGATCGGACGGTCCAGATTTAGTCACACGCCCACCATTGACCTCGTACCACCTCGTCATCCTTTCCACATAGTATTTCGTACGTCCACCACGTCAATATCACACGTGTGCGTCGCATTTCTCCTCCGCCCATTACATATGTCAGTCATTGGTCAAATTTCATTGTTTTTCCTTTAAAACTTTCACTAATTCGCCTACCATTATTTCCACTGCATTATCTTCGTCACCACCTTGCATGCTTCCTCCATTTAATCATGTTGCTTCACTACACAGTCGCCTCCATTGCATTTCCGTCCCCCATGCATTTGTTTTCTTCACAACTTTGTGTGTTTTGCAGGTTTACACCGATAAAGAATTATCATAATTTGCAGCATCCATTACAAAATCCGAGAACGCATCAAAGGACTAGTTCTTCAGAGGCGAAATTTATGAAGAAAGTCCTGGGTAGCTTCTATGACACGACATCCATTAAAGAAACAGGGTTACACTTTGGCAAGCTTCCCAGGGACATTCAAGGCGCCGATTTCACAGATGAAAGCATTAATGGGGCAGCAAAGGAAGATCAGTGGATCAGTGAGGAATTTAGCGTTTGGTGTTGAAGTTTTTAAAGCTTAATTAAGAATTGGGAAGGCAGAGGGTACAAGGCACAAGAAAAAATATCTCAAGGCTTTCTTTTCAGCACCATATCCTTTCAGGAAAGGATAGAATGTTTATATGATTTTACTCCTTTACCGTGTTCCTGAAGAGATCTTCATCAACTGCATTTATTTCAGAACGTCGGCCTCATAATACACACAACACTTCAGAACCATTCAGCACTATGGGCGTGAAAGTCTCTGCCATTTTGTTTTAATGATACAACCAAATGTTCATCACCCACTTTCTTTATGGGTCCTCTTTGTTTCCTATAAAAACCAAAAAGAACAGATAGTTTAGGGTTCCAGATTTTATCAGAAAACTATGCAGTGAAAAAATTTTTGTATACATTTTTTGTAAAGCTCTTGTATGAAGGCTCAGAGCCCATAGGGTCTCAGTGAGGAGGCGTTATATCTGTTCAAGAGGATTATGGTCTTTGGTATTTCGCAGTGTGTAACCTTTTCTCTTATGTGTTTTATTACTAGATCATTTCATTTCATCCATGCTTCTTGTATCATGTTCTGGAATGCGAGTGGCTCACTGATTTTTGGTATGGATTCATCCTAGTTGATGCCAATGCTCGGATCAGTCAAGCACTTTAAATATGGCTCATGCATGATATTCTATTCAATTATTCATCTTAACCGTATTTCTGCTATATTAGTTTCTTTGGGAGGGTGCTTTTAAAATGCTATCGTCATGTATGGATTCTTAGATTGGTAAGCCCATGCATGGCGGTATTGTATATCTGGGTATCAGCTCAATGTTGACTAATATCTTCTCAATATTTCTTTCACTACATACACCTTCTGATAACTTATGTCTGTGAAGTATTTCTGAATCGGCCCACTTTGCAGTAAACTCTCTCTGAATTGTGTGATGTTTTGTATTAGAGTTTTACACCTTGTCTCTGCAACATTTCTTTTCCTGTATCAGTTTCTGAGAGTTTGGTCCCATTCTAGTTTATTTCCCTGTTTACAGGAGATATCATGTGAGCCGAAGTTGACAACTTAATACATTATATTATACGCTCCTTGCTATGCTAAGATGTCCTAGGCACTGGTCTATCACAACTCTAGGCTGTCTCTATGAGCGACAACAGATCCTAACTATTGTCTCTCAAGATACAATAAAGAATTACATTCAAAGATAATACAACATCGCTTTTGTCTGTTTAGAGACAATATAAAATAATGAATCTAGAAAAATGTCTCACCATTGAAATAAACCAATATTAAAAGTATTTAATTAAAAATAGATTATGATAGAATTGATTAATTAATATTAGGACACAATGGAATCGAACCATTGACCTCCTCTTTATAAAGCAGGTGTTCTTCCATTGAACTATCATCATTTAAACAATTATGTGAGAGTTATGGTAGTCATGGGAATTGCATATATAGGCATTGATTTAAAAAGAAATCCTCAACACATAACGGTTTAATCTTTATAAAATCTAAAATCATGGAACCCCTATTTTTTACTTGATAAAAATAACTCAATGGAGTTTGTTCAATGTCACACCCATGTAGCATGGCTCACACAACAAGTTGATAATATACAATAATTTATAAAATATTTAATCTAATAATACAAAAAAAAGTAACTAGAATTATCACAAGCCTTCAATAATATATTGCCACAACTATTGAATGATTTGTGTTTAGCATGTTTCCACTCTTCATATATTCCAACAATATGAATTTTTTCAAGGAATTTTTCACATCAACTAAAGATAAGGTACATATAAATTGACATAGTCATCCTCCTATCTATCCCTACATTTCTATCCCTCAAATTTTTGCAACAAGTTAGATAATTTAGCACAGTTATCATTACCTATTAGTAATGCTGAAAATTGAGAATCAACAATGTCCTCATATTTAACTTGTACCATATAAGAGAAGGTTATTATACAACCAGCATCTGCTTGGCCATTTAATGTAACCAATCCTAACAACTTGCTATGCAATTACACTACCAAACAGGTATAAGTGTGGATTATGGACATTTTTTTCCTTAGGGGAAGAAGCCTTAAATTTTTGGCCATGATAACCAATATTGGTGTTGTTTATGCCTGAAACCACATGTGGAATTTTTCTTAGATAGTCGAGACATAAAGTAATATTGCATCAATATAGAGCACCTACCTAAAAAATAATGTAATTATGTATATCCATCATAAATGAAAATAAAATTTAAAGAGAAATGAAAAGATGACCTCATAGGGTAATGTGATGGTGGCATTAGTCATGTTCAGCCAAATCAACATGTGTGACAGTTGTGTCCAGTTATAATGGACCTAGTCATGTTCAGTCAACTCATCATGTGTGGAAATTGTGTTAAGTGAAATGGCTTTAGTTATGTCCAGTCAGCTG
Source organism: Pinus albicaulis (assembly GCA_034641835.2). Classification (NCBI taxonomy): domain Eukaryota; kingdom Viridiplantae; phylum Streptophyta; class Pinopsida; order Pinales; family Pinaceae; genus Pinus; species Pinus albicaulis. The sequence continues at coordinate 469,252,887 of CM076576.1, forward strand.
ACCAAACTACTTTTTTTCGTATGATCTAATATATGCACAAATGGTCTAGTGGCGAATCAAAAATTTGTTTTGGCATGCATAGAGTTCAGAAATAATACCAACCTTAATGCAATTTCATGAAATTAGACCATCCTTAAAGTAATTTCCTGTGTAATTACAAAATTCCATGAGAAGATTAATTTTCCTTCCTAATTTAAAGTGGCCACTCTGCAATAGAAAATGAAAAAACAAAACACTACATTACTACCAAACATTTCAAATTCTGTTGTAATTTTTCTGAAAATAAAAATTAAAGAAAAATATTAATCTTGTAAAAATTGAGATCAAATATCATACCCATACGAGTAGAGGAAGAAACCTTGTATGGAAGGGCACAATTATAGTACACAATAGATAACAAAAAAATGCATCCAAGAAATATTTTTTCATACTCTGTAACACACATAAATCCAACATGAAATTTCCTTAAAACAACAATTCCAAAGTCAGACACATTTGTCAAGTCAAGAAAAAATGTGTGCAAGGGGCTAGACTATAAAAGTAGCACAATTGCATAGATGAATTTCATGAGGTACAATTCATAACAGAGATGTTTTGGGGTGCATAGTCCTCTGATGTACACCAATTATTATATAAAAAAATGTCAGGACTTCCAATTGGTGAACATTGTGCAAGAAGGGAGACGAACCAACCTAATATTAACTTTCTTCATACTCGAACAAATAGCCAATATCTGTGCCTCACAATTGAACTTCAAATTATCCATTATAGTCACAATATTTTTAAGGGTATTTCATGGTTTTCTGTTGCCCCCAAGAAATTCATTCCTATTATAAATATTAACAATCCCATTGTTTGTCTGAGCAGCAGATACATTACTGTTGGGAGAAACAACCAAATCTGAATTGTTAACACAAAGCTCATTAGGCCCGTTATGAATGCATTTCCTCATTCCAAGATCTCAAAGATATACATGTTCATCTCACCACAAAATTATCAATCGTCTTCCATCATCAACAAAACAATGTGCATGAATGCTGCATTCATTTTCAGGGTCCCAATAAACTATTTAGTTGTTTTTGAAAGCAATATTATATAGCCAATACTCCAAAGGAATGAAATAATGCTAGAATTTATTGGTTGTAGCATCTAGGTGGCTCCACCACTATTCATCATGTGTTTTCAAAACATATGTCATTCATGCCATTGTAGAGTGAATACATACAATGTCATTGTCCAATTTCTCACAAAAATGATCCAGAAAATTACTTAGGAACTCCACTTAAAAAAAATGCATCTACTTCTACACTGACCCGCAAAGAAATAAGTCAGACAAGTAAGAAGATAGAATACAATATGCTTAGAAATTCTATCTTCTAAAAAATTCAATTTGTCGAATTGAAAAGGGTGTGGTTCTAGAGTGCCTTTTGTGAAAGTTGTACCACGAAAGTAATATACTAACCTAAGTCGAAAGAATTAACCAGTTGTGGCTAGTTATCATTTGCAAGTGAAATATGGAAACATGTATTGGAATAATGGTATCAGTATGAACATAATACATGCGTTTGTCTTTGGTTGAAAGTAAATAATCCTAACATGACCTGTTTCAAATTATAAATTTTTCACAAATGATTGGTGTGATTTCCACGTGTTTCAAGATGTTCTTTTGATCTTGTTGATTGTTTAATACATGCATAATGAAAAATGTGAAGCCATTAATAACTGAATATTTAGGTCTTTCTGGTTATATAGGCCTTTTACACATGCCAACATTTTCACTAAAATCAACTATTCAAGAGAGCATAATTCTATCATTATGCCTCTTACAAATAGGGTGCAGGTTTCCTATAAACTGCTTACAAATAGATATGACAAGCATATACTCCTACAATACAAATTGAAATGGATGTGCTATGATTCATATGTTATTAATTGTCTTCTTTTTATCGTTGGAAACTTAATATTTATGGATTATGTAAATTTATATTATTTAATTGAAATAAAGAACAAATCATTTGTAAAATTGAGACAAATATTTTGTCCTGTGTTTTTCTACAGTTTGAAGAGCCTTGCAACCTTTGTCACTACACACCAAAAACATGATTTTGGCATATTTTTGTATATTAGAAGGAAAATGTTGAAAATATAAGGCTACCTCCAGAAGTGTTGATTTCGTTTTTGGGCTTAATATGGTTCAAATTTATTCTTAGGAAATTTTATTGACAAAAAAAATATCAGTGTAAATTATACAAATCATATTATGTTGTATCATTCAATGGAAAACGTCTATAGAATACTCTGATGTTTCCTTAAAAAGACCAGAAAATCACGTTATCTAACCTGATAATCCTTGTGTAATTCATAGAAATAATGCAATAAAAAACTTTCCTATAAGCTCCAACACTTTTTCTAAATATTTTTCCAAATATTTTTCCTCTACAATGTCACTTTGTTGAACTTATTCTTAAAGTATTCACACAATATAACTTAACAACTTTATAAAAATTAATAAAATGTTATCAATGATTTTCTCATAAACAAAATATTTATCACACTTTCCCAGAGATTTCACAACAAATGTCATCCCAACAATGTCAAGGATAGTGCCAGCACATTTAAGTTCCTCTTCTGAAAGGTTATCATAGTATATTTTTAGTATTTGCTACCAAGTATTCGAAAAGATTATTCATAGAATATTTGACAAGGTGCAATAAAGGAAGAAGAATCACTTAAATTTGTAAGCTTATATTATCTAGTATCTTGATGCATTCTCTCATGCTCGATCACACTAGACATAATCCTAGTGGTAACTTTCCCTTTGGTTCACCCTTCAGGATCATCATTCTTGTTCTTGTCACATAGTTGATTATTTATTCCCTAAAAGTCTGATTGGGTGGCACAGGTGGATGGCCATGGCAATGTGAAGGATCTAGGATATCAAGATCCATTCCCCTTCAAAACACATTGTACAACTCAGATTCTTATATTTCTCCCATTATCTTCAGTTTGGTAAAGGCACAAACATATCCACTATACACATCCATAAAAAAATTAACTCTTCCTGATTAGATAATGCCAACAATTTTTAAAGTTGGTCTCTATAAACAGCCAATGAATAAAAATCAACATAGAAAGAAGCGTGAGACATTTTGCACTGAGACATACAATTTAATAATTGTTGACTTATTAAATACTAAAGGAAAAAAATCAATTTCTTTTGCATTGTCCCATACTATTTAAATAAGTTTCACAAATATGTTTGATATATTTGGATGGCCATATAATTCCATGTATGTGATTATTGGAGACAATAAATTTGCGGGGGCAATTTTTTTGGCATTTTAGCTCAAGATGAGAATAAAGGTCTCATAAAAATCAAGAACATAAGTGTACTGTAATTTATTGTGGTAAAAATTGTCATAATTTGCCCAAAATAATATCATCCTTATATAACAGGTGGGTTAAGAAGAATTTTATTATATGCCATGTTAAATGGACATACATCAATATGTAGAATATGTGGGAGATACCATTAATGTAAGAAGAATAGATGGTGAATATTGAATAGTGTGCATATATAAATAAGATGATTTTATATAGAAGAATGAATTAATTTATAATGAAATAATAAATTCTTTGTTTTAGATTGTACGGATTTGTCTCATTCCAAAGTAATTGGTATCAAACTTTTTGTTCTTGACTTTTGCAATAAAGGCAAGCAGACTAGCTTTTTAAAGAAGTATCATTAGGGGAAGTTTGAGGTATAAAATGGGCCTCCTAAGGAAATTATAAAATAATAGTGGAAATAATAAAAGAATATTTGATTACATCATGAAATTTTAGAGGGAAAAAAGAAAAAACTACTTTTTCAACTCGTATTTTCAACTTGTCTCCCAATTTATTTGCTCAAATTTAAAGCAGGAGTAGTCTTTGGATGAAAAATTTAATTCCTCATCCAGGGAGTACCCACGTTGCATACTTTCGATGGATCATTCTACATGAAAAGAGAAATACATGAAAAACGTGATTGCAATCATGCTTTTTCATGTAGCATGGTCCATCAAAAGTATGAAATATGGGTACTCCTTGAATGAGGAATCAAATTTTGCATCCGACAAGTACTCCCACTCTAAATTTGAGTAAAAAATTTGGGAGATAAGTTGAAAAATTAGTTTTATTATTTTTATTATTTTTAACCTTTTTACCCTTTTACTTAAAAAATGGTGAATCATCCCCCATGGTTGACATCATCATCTTGAATCCTATTTTGGTTGTACAGGAGGCCCATTTCAGACCTCAAAATTCCCCTAATGGTTGTAACAACCTTTTCTCAAAAAACTTACCCTTGAGGTGAAGAGATCTTGTTAATTTGAAATATAAATCTAGAACACTGATGATCACAACTTCAATGAATAGTTATTCCCCAAACGACCCTTCCAATATCACAAAAATTTATCATCAACCATTATAAATATAAACTAGATCTCCATGATGAAGACAGAGAGGAGTACTCAAGCCACTCCTTCCTCTATAAAGAGTTAGATTATTAATATAAATAATATCAATTATAGTAACAATAATTAATATTGTTTCTTGAACTGACTACTACTACTACTAATCCTAAATAAATTTGACAAGGCAAAATTCAGCAACCAATAAAGCCTCCACTAAGCTTACCAGTGTTGAGGTTACTAGACCCTAACCTTAGAATAATATTTATACCTAGAGCTATCTTAAGAGGAGTATGGATATATGATGATCGTGGAGGAAAGGATCTTAAGAGGTGGATATATTTATGATGGTGGAAGAGGAAAGGATGGTGTAGAAATTGGCACAAATGTTGTTAATATGCCCGAGACCCTTCCACAATGAAAATCACAAGTTAAGAAGAAAGATTAAGATGATGATAGAAAAAAAAAACATGAGAATGATAGTTCTATGATGATGACACAAAAAAGTATGAGTATGGAAAGTCTCCTGACATGATTATGATAACTCTCCTCCACTGCCTCGAGAGAACAAAATTATACAATCAAAACCATGGCATGAATAACTAACAATGATCCTCATCCACAAACAGATAATCAAAAACAACATGGATATACTCCTAAGTGATTTCAATTAAAAAAAAAACACAATGATATCATTTTTATATCCATATTGGATGATATTTTCTCTTCATATTTTAGTCCTCATGATGAATAACATTAATTGGTTCAAAACATGTTGGCAGTCAATGCTTTTATGTGATGGATCCCGAAGACATATACCTAAATAATTCTACTCATAGAAGCCTCCATTCATATATCACCTTTATTCTCACATAATCCAAAGAAGAAGTCATTGAACTAAAAAGTTATACCAAACATAAGCTAACTCGTAAGGAGTTTCTTAATAAATTGAACAAATATTTTGTTTTTACTCCTGCAAATGAAACTTATGCTCGAGATGGATAGGTAGAATATACAATGTAAAATATGTACTAGGACCACCATAATTATATGTAGAACCAAAGCTACAAGAACCACCAAACAATTATCTATTTTCATGGTTTCCGAAAACCAGAGCTAAAAAAACCACAAAACAAAGATTATTTTTTATGGCTCCTCATCATTAATAGATCATGGCATAACATGGAAAGGAAGCCCAAATATAACAAGAAATCCAACGATAAGGGGTACGTTTAGCAACGATTTACTCCCATCACATTTTCTAATGTCCTCCCTGAACTGAGAATAAAAGAAAGACTATTTCCATCTAAAATAGGAAGAAAAATTATACGAATTCAGAGAAAAAGGTATAGGAGGTCAGAGAGCTTAAAGAATAGTAAATAGTAAATTTAAACTAAGAAGAAATTTTACAGGAGTTCAGAGTGCTCATAGAATTTTTGAATGGTAAATTTAGAAACAATATTGAAATAAAATGGATTAAATATTAAACATAGATTAAACAAACAAAAAAATATGTAGTTCCACATAAATTGAGAGAATCATATCATGTAGGTGTTCATCTCCCTAACCATAGGATGCAGAAAAAAATCAATTACAAGTTAAAATAAAGGAGTTAAAAGAAGCTAAGATAAAGACTTTTAGGAAATTTTTTGTATTTAAAACATCTCCCATGCCATAATTCTATCATGAATAATCTCCAGTGAAGGTTGAGCCAAAGAAGGTATCTCTTACCCGCCCAAAACCCCCCAAGTTAGGGTGGAGATAAAGCTATGCTAGTGTAGAATCTAAAAGTGATCCAAATTAATTATGTAGAACATATGTCTTTAGTTTGGACCTGAAAATGAGCAATGGGTATGTGCAGACATGAAGACAAGTGCAGATAAGGACATGGAAGAAAAGAGAATTTTCGTGAGATCATTAAAAAAGGAATATTCTGAAATATTTATCATCAAATACCTTTTAGCCTCACACAAGAAATTTCAAACAGTCCAAAAAATGGACCTGTCAATGAATCTTTCAAGGATGGTAATGAAATCACAAGAAATCATTAAAAACAATATTCTATAAGACATGATAAGAATGGATTAACTCTACAGAAATTCGAATTTGTTGAAGAATAAAAGGAAAGAAAACCTTTATATGGGCATATTGGAATTGGAAACACTAGAAATGATAGAGATAGTGAACCTTTGTTGACATCTGAAGTTGTTGAAGAAGAACCATTTAGGACTGAATCCGTAAGTAGGAAGAATAATATTGCAAAGTTTACTTAGGTGAGCCTATTTGTGTAGAAGTATGAAGTTTTTGAAGAATTGATTGAAGATAAAATATTACAAGGGAAGGATGAGATGCCAGAAACTAAGGTTCATGGTGACATATTGGAGGCATTCATGTTCTATGATTTAAACTTTTGAATGTGGAAACAACACATCAGGCTTTGTTACATGGGTGTTAGATGAGACTTTGCAGGTTATAGATGGCTTGCATTTGGAAAGTGAATCACACTCCTATGTTAATCGAGGTAAGGGGCAGATCCAAGGTAACAAAAGTGATATGAAACAGATGGACCCAAACTCTGTTCAATCATCTCAACATGGTTCAAATAAAGAAATTAATGGGAAGGGAATTAAGAATCCTAAACAAGAACATGTTAAATTTATGAGGAAATTTCAGGAATACTTTTCCTTAGTACCTAAATTGAAATTTCAAATTTATTGGAAAATTTTTTACTTTAAAAATAATTAAGAATGTGGCTATTTAAATTTTTAATGCCTCCCACCTAAGACATTCAAAGTTCACTTAAATATATAATTAGAGGGAAATATTTTGTTTTTTAGATTCAATTTTAATGGTCGTCTTCAAGATCGGCTCACCGAAGAGATGAAACCTTTCAACTATGTCAAAACACTATATATACGTCATTGAGGTGCTCCACAAAAATTATGAATTTGGATCTACAATTTCAGGTGGCTACCTCAAGAATTTCGGATGAGTTTTTTTTCTTTGAGTGTGCCTTCGTAATTTTGAATGGTGTTCTCTGTGGTTTCCTTAGGATGACTCTTACTTCTTTGTGGTTCGATGAAAATTTTTCACTGCAATCTCAGTAAGTCTAGTACTCACACTTAGTGTGAATGGGACTGTTTTGGTTAGGGTTCTAGGCTCAACAAGTCTGAGTTCAGGAGCATATATGTGTTATGGTTTATGGCATGTTTATTTATTATTTATTTCTAGTTCAGCATGGGTTTCTCTCTCAGCAGCAAGGCCACAGCTAGGAGACCCTCTTACAGTTGGGCTACAACCCTAGAATCACCTACTCAGGAGGGCGAGTTGTTGTAGCAAGCCACAGACATAAAATTCTAGTAATTTGATGGTTGTTAGAGGTGATTTTGATACCTTAAAGTAGGTCAAGTAATTTGAACCTTCGATATTGATCTACAGTTTCCCTAACCATATGATAGATTGGGTCCAAGAGTAGTGTTATCAGACCTTAATATTTGAAAGTCATTCCGATTCTAAATTATTGTACTCTCTCTCTCTCTATTTAACATTTAATTTTAATAATAATAATATTCGATCAAGGTTTTAACCCATCTTGGGGTTTTTCACTATCTTGAGCCAATTTTGTGTTGTCTTGTATTGGCTTGTCCTTTGTGATAATTATTTAGGTTTTTTCCTCAGTTACTGTCAACATAATAACGATTTATTTGATTGCAATAAAATGGTGAATTGGGATAGTATGATTCACTAATGTAACTAACCTAAGAAAAGAACGTGTTACCTGAAAATTAACATGGTATCAGAGCTCAGGTGAGGTCAAGCAAAAGCAAGAGTAAAAGCAATCGCTAAAGGTATATCAAAAGAAGATATAATAGTCTCTCTTTGAAATTTCATATAGAAATAAGATCATTTCATATATAAGGATGAATTAATTTACAATGGAATAATAAATTCTTTATTTTAGATGGTAATCCTTTATCCCATTCCAAAGTAATTGGTATCAAATTTTGTGTTCTTGACATTTGCAATGACAACAAGCAGACTAGCTTTTTAAAGAAGTATGTTGTAAAAAACCTTTTCCCAAAAAACTTACCCTTGAGGTGAAGAGATCTTGTTAATTTGAAATAGAATTGTAGAACACTCATGAAAAAAAATTCAATGAATAGTTATTCCCCAAATGACCCTTCAAACATCACAAACATTTATAACCAACCATTATAAATATAAACTAGATTTCCATGATGGAGACAGAGAGGAGGAATCAAGCCACACCTTCCTCTATAAAGAGTTATATGATTAATATAAATAATATCAATTATAGTACCAATAATTAATAGTTTTTCTTGAAATTACTACTACGACTACTAAACCGAAATGACTTTGAAAAGGAAAAATTTAGCCAGCAACAAAGCCTCCACTAAGCTTACTAGCCACTGAGGTTACTAGCCCCTAAACTTAGAAAACTATTTAGACCTAGTGCTATCTTAAGAGGTGGATAGATATATGATGATGGAGGAGGAAAGGATATTAAGAGGTGGATATATTTATGGTGGCGGAAGAGGAAAGGATGGTGTATAAATTGGCACAAATGTTATTTATGTGCCCGAGTCCCTTCCACAATGACAATCACAAGTTAAGAAGAAATATGAAGATGATGATAAAACAAAAAAGCATGATAATGGTAGTTCTATTATGATGACACAAAAAAATACTAGTACGGAAAGTCTCCTAACATGATTATGATAACTCTCCTCCACTTCCTCGAGAGAAAAAACTTTTATAATTAGAACCATGGCATGAATAAAAAACAGTGATCCTAATCCACGAATATATAATTAGAACCAACATGGATATACTCCTAAGTGATTTCAATTGAAAAAAAAAAACACAATGATATCCTTTTTTATATCCATGTTGGATCATATTTTCTCTTCATCTTTTCATCCTCATGATGAATCACATTAATTGGTTCGAAATGCGTCACCAATCCATGCTTTTATGTGATGTATCCCGAAGACATATACCTAAACAATTTTATTGACAAAAGCCTCCATTCAAATATCACCTTTGTTCTCGCATAATCCAAAGAAGAAGTCATTAAACTAAAAAATATACCAAACATAAGCTAAATCGTAAGAAAATGCTTAAGAAATTGAACCAATATTTGGTCGTCCACTCTTGCAAATGAAACTTATGCTCGAGATGGAAAGGTATAAGATTCGGTGTTAAATATCGTGTACAAGGAATACCCCAATTATATGTACAATTAGAGCTAAAAGAACCACCAAACAATGATTTTTTTTCATGGTTTCCGAAAACCAGAGCTACAAAAACCGAAAAACAAAGATTTGTTTCGATTTTTCCTGGTCATTGATAGACCATGGCATAGCATGGAAAGGAAGCCCAAATATAACAAACAATGCAATGGTAAGGGGTACGTGTAGCAATGATTTACTCCCATCACATTTTCTAATGTAATCCATGAACTGAGAATGAAAGAAAGGTTATTTCCATCTAAAGCAGGAAGAAATCATATAGCAATTCAGAGAAAAAGGTATAGCGAGTCAGAGAGATCAAAGAATAGTAAATAGTAAATTTAAACTAAGAAGAAATGTTGCAGGATTTTAGAGTTCTCATAGAATTTCTGAAGAGTAAATTTAGAAATAATAAATATATTATTGAAATAAAATTTAGTAAATAGTAAATATAGCTTAAAAAAACACAACATATGTAGTTCCACATAAATTGAGAGAATCATATCATGTAGGTGCTCATCTCCCTAACCATAGGGAGCGTAGAAAAATCAATTACAAGTTAAAACAAAGGAGTTGCAAGAAGCTGAGATAAAGATGCTTAGGAAAATTTTTTCATTTAAAACATCACCCATGCCATCATTCTATCATGAAGAAGCTCCACAGAAGGTTGAGTTGAAGAAGTTATCTCTTACCCGCCGAAAACACCACAAGTTAGGGCAAAGATAGAGCAATGCTGGTGTAGAATCTAAAAGTGATCCAAATCAAGTCTGTAGAACATATGTCTTGAGTTTGGACCATAAAATGAGCAATGGGTATGTGCAAACATGAAGACAACTGCAGATCAGGACATGGAAAAAAATAGAACTGTCGAGAGATCATTAACAAGGGAATATTCCGAGAAATATTTATCGTCAAAGTCTAGTGAAATACCTTTTAACTTCAGAGAAGAAATTTCAAACAATCCAAAAGATGGATCTATTGATGAATCTTCCAAGGTTGGTAATGAAATCACAAGAACTGATCCAAAAATATCTTTTGTAAGATGTGATATGAATGGATTAACTCTACAGAAATTTGAAGTTGTTGAAGAATAAAAGTAAGCCAAACCTTTATATGGGAATATTGGAATTGGAAACACCACCAATGATAAATATAGTGGAACTTTGATAACTTCTGAATTTATTGAAGAGGAGCCAATTTGGACTGAACTTGTAAGTAGGAAGAATCAAATTGTAAAGGTTACTGAAGTGAGCCTATTTGTGTAGAAGTATGAAGTTTTTGATGAACCAATTGAAGCTAAAATATTACAAGGGAAGGATGAGATGCTAGAAACTAAGGTTCAAGGTGACATATTGGAGGTATTCAGCTTCTCTGATTGAAACTTTTGAAGGCAGAAACAAAAAATAATGCTTTGTTACATAGGTGTTAGCTCAAAATTTGCAAGTTATAGATGGCTTGTATCTAGAAAGTGAATCACACTCCCATGTCAGTCCAGGTAAGGGGCAGATCCAAGGTAACAAAACTGATATGAAACAAATGGACCCCAACTTTGTTCGATCATCTCAACATGGTTCAATTGAAGAAACGAATGGGAAAGGAATTAAGAATCCTAAAAAATAGCATGTTAAATTTATGAGGCAACTTTAGGAATACTTTCCCTTACTCCCGAAATGAAAATTCAAATTGGTTTGCAAAATATTTACTTTGAAAATAATTAAGAATGTGTCTATTTAAATTTTTAATGTCTCCCACCTAAGACATTCCAAGTTCTCTTCAATATATAATTCGAGGGAAATATTTTACTTTTTAAAATCAACTTTAATCAGCTTCAAGGTCGGCTCACCCAATAGATGCAACCTTTCAAATATGTAAAAGCACTATATATACCTCATTGAGATGCTCCTAAAAAAATACGAATTTAGATCTTCAATTTCAGACGAGTACCATAGGAATTTTAGATGACTTATTTTCTTTGAGTGTGCCTCCGTAATTTTGAATGGTGTTCTATGTGGTTTCCTTAGGATGACTCTTGCTTCTTTGTGGTTTCATGAAAATGTTTCCCTGTAATATTAGTAAGTCTATAACTCACACTTAGTATGAATGGGACTGTTTTCGTTAGGGTTTTGGGCTCGACAAGTCCGAGTTCAGGAGCAGATATGCGCTATGATTTATGGCATGTTTTTGAATAGGTTACATATAGTTCATCATGGGTTTCTCTCTCAGAAGAAAGGCGTAGCTAGGAGACCCTGTAAGGTCCCTATATTATTAGTGTAGTCCCTTATTGTTTTTAGTGTAACCCCCTTATTGTTATCATTGTACCCTTGTAACCCCAATATTGTTATTATTGTGCCCTTACATTATTATTGTTAGGTCGGCAAGGATTATATTGTGACCCCATGGACTCCTATATATAGAAAGAGGTTTTTGCATTTGTATCATCCAAGAATTTTCTATTTATGTAATGTAAATGAGGTTTCCCACTCAAAGTGGCTTATTTCTAAGGCGTTGATCACTCTTTTCTTCTATTTTTGGAGATAGTTTCATAACATATGGTATCAAAGCTCTGGATTGTAGGGTTTCATTGATCTAAACAGGTCATCATGGAATTCTTTCCATAAATTTTTTATATGATGTTTCAGAAGCTGCAATTTTACAGAGAGAAGCCCAAATCGTAAGGAACGTTGTGTAAAAATTTCAATCTTGGTTCGTAATATTTTCAGAGATATCACCTGTTGAAGTTAGGGTTTTTTGAGGTTCCCAAATTTCACAGAAAAGAGGTTAGCGTGGCATTGGCACAATAAATTTTTTTCTATGAAGTTTCAGAGGCTGAAATGTTTACGAAGACAAGCCAAAATCCTAAGGAACTTCCTGTAAAAATTTTAGATCTTCGTTCGCAATATTTTTGGAGATATGATTTGTGGAAGTTAGGGTTTTTTCAGGAGCTTGAATTTCATCTAAAAGAGGTGATCGTGGGAAAACAATCATAACTCTCTCTTTGAGTGTCGGATTAGAATTATGTAAAAAATGGCTGCAAGTACACGGAATTTAGTTTCCTTTGTATCAATTTAGAGCGAAAGGAGGAAACACTGACACGTGGCCAGTTTTACAATTTCACTCTACTGAACTAGTCCATAATTAGGTCATTGTGAGAGATTGGGGATAACTTTGCCTTGAAGAAACCAAATCAGGTTAGACCTATGGAATTTGAAAGAAAATTGAGAGGGATACTACAAGGCCAAATTTAAGATATTGAAGATCCTAAATCACAGAGATAATTCAATTTCAATATCGAGCTCCTCAAAAGCAAGAAAAATGTGTGTATTTGTTTTTCGAATTGCATAAGTCTTGTGTAAAAAATCAGTTTTAAGTGATTCAAAAGGCATATTGAAGCATATATATTAGTATTTGCTTCTAAAATGCCACCTAAAAATAATCGAACACCCATTAAGCCTTCATAAGGCTCTACTATGACTCATGAAGAGGAAGAAGCGCAACATGACATATCAAAATTACAAGAGAAAGTGCACCAAATTTCTCTCCTGCAAAGAGCAACAAAAAATTAAATGGAATTTTTGAAGAAAGGCATGGAAGCTAAGATGGATGACATGGAAGCTAATATCGATGAAAAAATGAAAGAAAAAATGGAAGACATGAAGACTGATCTAAAAGAAGACATGGAATGTTTCATGACAAGGTTAATACAAGAAACGATTCCTAATGGCAGAAATATAGTAGAGCAAACTCATGATGAGAACAAAATAAATGTTAATCATGATTTCATAAACTTTAATGTTGGACTGAACAACCACCATATTCCAAATATGGATATGTGGAAGTTTGATGGAAAGGATCATGTAAGATGGATACTACATATGGAGCAATAGTTTGATCTCAATAATGTGAAAAACACACAAAAGGTACGCATTTCAACTTTACATTTAGAACAAAATAAATTTTTATGATATCAATGAATTTTCTCCCGTAAAAAATTGTCACTTGGTTAATTTTACAGAGGAAATTATAGCACATTATGAGGATAAAAGGAGAAACACCTTCTTTAGCCAATTGATAAATCTCAAGCAACATGGTTCAGTGCTGGATCACATTAAGGACTTCCAAAAATTGAATATAAGGGTAACTGATATTCCAGAGGAACATAGGATTGATGTCCTCATAGGGACTTTAAAGGATAACATTCAACGTGAAGTTCGTGTTTGGGAACCTGATTCATTGGAGAAGGCATTAAGGTTGGCGACAAAAATTGAATTTAAAATTATGGTGACAAGGAAGCCTACCACTCACATCTATAAAGATGGAAGTGTTGCTACTCCTATACTTTCACAACCTACAAGGTTGACACCCCAACAATTGGAAGAAAAAAGAGAAAAAAGGCTTTGCTATAGTTGTGATAGCAAATATAGTAAGGGTCATAAGTGTGCCGAGAAGAAATTACTTTACATATATTGTGAAGAGGAGGAAGAAAATCAACAAGAAACTTCAAAGTAAGAGGATATACACCAGAAACAACCCTAGAAGAAGAAGAAATGAGTCTGACCATATCGTGTAATGCATTGGGAGGAATTACCACTCCTTAAACTCTCAAGATAGAAGGACATATCAAGAAGAAAAAGGTAATAGTGTTGATTGATTCGGGTAGTACCCATTATTTTGTTCATTGTAAGGTAGCCAAGGAATTGAATTGTCTCCTATACCCAACACTAGAATGTAAAGTGACAGTTGCAAATGAAGGAACTATAAATTTCTCTCGAAAATGCCATAATATCAAGCTAACAATGGGGAAATTGTATTCAATAGTCCAATGCTTTACATTCCAATGGGAGGTGTTGATGTTGTACTAGGAGTACAATGGTTACAATCTTTAGGGACGATAGCTTTTAATTTTCAAGAACCTTTCTTGAAATTTTTTTCGGAAGGAAAGGAAATCTAATTACAGGGTATCGCAGGGAAGCCAGGAAAGTTAATAAGCACTAATTTCATAACAAATATTCTAGAGAAATAACAACGAGGCGTAATTGAACAATTATGCTCACTAGAAGTTCCATCATCAAAACTGTATATTTCTCGAGATATCCAAAAAGTCTTGGACAATCATTCCAAGGTGTTTGAAACTCTCAAAGGACTCCCACCTATTTGTGATCATGATCTTGCTATTCATTTGATTCCGGGAAGTGTTCCTCCAAACATCAAGCCTTACATATATCCTTATGTCCAAAAGATCAAAATTGAACATATGATTGCATAAATGTTAGACTCTGGTATAATTCAACCTAGTCAAAGTTCTTTCTCTGCTCGAGTATTATTGATGCATAAGAAGGGTGGATCGTGGCACATGTGTCCAGATTATAGGGAGCTCAATAAGCTCACTATTAAAGATAAAATTTTCCATTCCTGTGGTTGATGAATGATTGGATGAATTACATGGAGAAATTTATTTTACCAAGTTGGATCTTCGTTCAGGATATCATCAAATTAGAATGAAGAGTGAAGATATTTCGAAAACAACATTTCGAACTCATGAGGGTCATTATGAATTTTTGGTCATGCCTTTTGGCCTGACCAATGCACCTTGTACATTTCAAGGGTTGATGAATTCAATTTTAAACTTTTCCTTAGAAAATATGTGCTAGTATTTTTTGATGACATACTAATCTACAACAGGTCGTGGAAGGATCATGTTCAACATGTTGACAGGGTGCTCAAACTATTGGAGGAGAAACTATTATATGAAAAAATATCCAAATGTTTCTTTGGAGTACAAGAGGTGGAATATCTGGGTCATATTGCATCTCACGAGGGTGTTAAGGTAGACCCTAGAAAAAAATAAAGCCATTGAGGAATGGAAAGTCCCCACAACCATAAAGCAGCTGGGAGGATTTCTCGGGTTAACAGGGTATTATCGAACGTTTGTTAAGAATTATGGGAGAATATAAGCATGTCTAACAACATTTTTGAATAAACATGAATTTTCATCGACTCCTTAAGAAACTGAGGCCTTTGAACATCTTAAAAAGGCAATGTGCCTAGCACCAGTCTTAGCTACGCCAGACTTCACAAAAACATTTATTGTGGAATGTGATTCCTCAGGAAATGGAATTGGTGTTGTTTTAATGCAAGAAGGAAGACCCGTTACTTTTGAAAGTCATCCAATTAAAGGAAAGTATTTACAGAAAGCTATTTATGGGAGTAAATGTTGGAAATACTACATGCACTAAAGAAATGAAAACCTTAGCTAATGGGAAAGCACTTGAAGGTAAAAATTGATCATGATAGTCTTAAACACTTTTTGGAACAAAGACCATCTTTAGAAGAGAAGTAAAAATGGATCACAAAGATGTTTGGTTATGACTTTGAGATTATCTACAAAAAATGGGAGCTAGATTTTGTTGCAGATGCACTATCAAGAAAGGATGAAGAGGTCGAAGCATTGATTTGTGCCATTTCTATTATCCAACCGGATTGGCTAACTGAAACAAGGGATGAATGGAAGAAGGATGAAGAAGTGTGGAAAGTCATTCAAAATTTGCAGCAAGATCCTAGTAAATATGATACAATTAGTTGGGAAAATGATTACTTATGGTACAAAGGTCACTTATATATTTGCAATAATTCCCAACTAAAACAAAATATTCTTTTGCAATTTCACACTTCTCCTTTAGGAGGACACTCAGGATTTTTAAAAGCTTACAAAAGGGTGAAGAAAGAATTTTTTGCGATGGCCTTAAATATGATATTCAAAAATTTGTGTCAGAATGTTTGGTTTTCCATCGAAATAATGTTGAGACAATTAATACCTCGGGTTTTCTACAACCTTTATCCATTCCAAGTCAACATTGGGAGGAGATTTCAATGGATTTTATCACACGTTTACCTAAGTTCGAAAGAAATAGTGTCATCATGGTTGTATTTGATATAATTACCAAGTATGCACACTTTTTTGAATTATCTCATCCATTTAAATCAAGTACAGTTGCTACTAAATTTATGTAAACAATTGAAAAGCTACATGGAAACCCAAAGATTATTGTAAGTGACAGAGATCCCATTTTACTGGAAATTTTTGGTCAAAATTATTTTCTTGTTTTGGTACTCAACTAGCTCATAGCTCATATGATCATCCTCAATCTGATGGTCAAACTGAGATAGTGAATAAATGTTTGGAAGGATATCTTCGTTGTTATTTTCTGATAAGAAAACACAATGGGTCAAGTGGTTACCTCTCACTGAATGGTGGTATAACACTTCCTTCAATAATGAAGCAAAAATGACCCCATTTATGGCACTTTAGGGATATCATCCATTGTCCATCACATCTTCTTTAAGATAAAATTCTAAGGTTCAAGCAGTGGAACATCACATCGAGCATCAACAAGAAGTTCTCCAACTCGTAAAGGATAACCTAAATTTGGCACAAAATTGAATGGAACAACATGCAGATCAACATCGCAGCGAGAGAATTTTTGATGTAGTAGACTGGGTATTTTTATGGTTACAACCATACAAAAAAATTTCCCTCAAGCAATATAAGAAGGATAGTAAATTATCGCCAAAGTACTATGGTCCTTACAAGGTGTTGCAAAAGATTGGTACTATGGCATACAAATTCGAGCTTCGTGCTTCTTCTCGAGTGCATCCAATTTTCCATGTTTCATGCTTAAATAACGTTATAGGGGACAAAATTCCAGTTCAAACAATATTTACAGAACTTGATGAGGAAGGAAAAATCATATTAGAACCTGAAGCAGTCAAGGAACTAAGAACTTGACAACTATGAAATCGATCAATTTCAGAGTATCTCATCAAATGGAAGAACTTACCCACTGAAGGTTCTACATTGGAGGATGAGAATTTTATAAAGAAGCATCCGAGATACTCAAGTATTGAGGAAAACACTTTTTTGAAGGAGAGGGGAATGTTAGGTCCCTATATTATTAGTCTAGTCCCTTATTGTTGTTAGTGTAACCCCCTTATTGTTATTGTTGTACCCCTGTAACTCCAATATTATTATTATTGTGCCCTCACTTTATTATTGTTAGGCCGGCTAGGATTATATTGTGACTCCATGGACTCCTATATATAGAAAGAGGTTTTTTCATTTCTATCATCCAAGAATTGTTCATTTATGTAATGTAAAGGAGGCCTCCCCCTCGAAGTGGCTTATTTCTAAGGCATTGATCTCTCTCTTCTTCTATTTTTGGAGTTGGTTTCATAAAAGACCCTCTTACAGTTGGGCTACAAGGCTAGAATAAGCTGATTAGGAGGCTGAGCTATTGTAGCAACCACAATACATAAAATTCTAGTATCTTTGTGGTTTTTGGAGGTGATTTGGATACCTTAAAGAAGATCTAGTAATTTTAACCTTCTATAGTGATCTGCAATTTCCCTAACCATATGATTAATTGGGTCCAAGAGCAATGTTATCAGACAATAATTTTGGAAAGTCGTTATGACTATAAATCATTGTACTCTATCTCTCTCTCTAATGAACATTTCATTTTAATAATATGAATATTTGATCAAGGTTTTTCCCCATCTTGGGGTTTTTCACAGCTTGAGCCAATTTTGTGTTCTCTTGTCTTGGCTTGTCCTCTGTGATAATGGTTTATGTTTTTTCCTTAGTTACTGTCAACATAATAACGGTTTTTTTTATTGAAATAAAATGGTGAATTGGGATAATATGACTCACTAAACTAACTAACCTATGAAAAGAACATGTTAACTGAAAATTAACACGGTATCAGAGCTCAGGTGTGGTCAAGCCCAAGCAAGGGTAAAATCAAACGCTAAAGGTATATCAAAAGCAGATCTAAAAACATCTCTCTGAAATTGCATTTCACCTATAATGAAAAGTTAATGCATGGATCAATCAAAGGTTTATGATTATTATACATTGCAGAATCTGACCATTATCGCGACCAACGTCCAGCCAGGAATTTTTACATGCATTGAATCTGTCTCTTTATTGCATAACTCATCTCTGTACATTTCAGAAGATCCAGGGAGATATAAATTTCATATGACGATGATTGGCATGTGTTGGGCCATGAAAAAGGTACATTTCACCCTCATAATTAGCCCAATTTATTACTAAGTTTCATATGTTTACCTTCATTTTGGAAATAAATCTAGAAAAAACAATTGTAAAAGAAGGGTAAAATTAATTATCTACAAAATATGTGATTATTGGCATAAAAACCCGATGAACCCTTCACTAAACTGAGAGGAGGGGGGGGGAGGTGAACCAGTTTAGTACATTCATGGACATTTAAAACTCTTTAAATTCAACTCATTTACATCATCATTTCATAAGCAGCTTAATACATATTGAATCAACAAGCTTAATGTGTGGACAAAAAGTAATTAGATAGATTAAAACATCACATAAGTACATAATCATCAAGCACATAGACATAAAGTATAAGTGGAAACCCATAAGTCAAAGAAACCACATCTTGTTATTGTTGTGATGCAAAGGCAAGCTCCAACTCCCTCTCACAACTGATTTTCTGTAGGCTCCAACCTACAGGAGGCTACTACCTCAATTTCTGCAAGCTACAACTTGCACAGAAGCTCCAACTCCCTTCTATTTTCTGTGGGCTATAACCCACAGGAGGCTTCTACCTCAACCAACTCCAACTGGACATCTATCAAGCTACAACTTAAAATGGAAGCACCAATTCTCATGTATTTTCTGCAGGCTACAACCTACAGGAGGCTCTTACCTCAACCAACTCCAACTGGATATTTATCAAGCTAAAACTTGAAAGGAGATTGAAATCCCCTCACTCAACATGAAACTAGAATTCTGAGTTACCTGGATATCAGCTCTGTTATACTCCTTCTCCATTGCTGCCTATTTAGAATTCATATCTACTTTATGTCAGTTCCTGATGTGCACAAAATTTCTAGCACCTCTCTCTAATTCTTCCACTCTCCAACCATCTGTAGCTCTCTTACATTCTTCCACTCACATCCATTATGTAGCTATCTAACATACTTCTTCTCTCTTGCATTCTGCAACTCTATAACCTCTCTTTGCACGTTGAAATAACATCATTTATAGAGATAACTTCATGGATTTTTTCATTCTATATGGGAATATGAAGTGAGCAGGCATGACTCTTTGCCTTCCATCCATTCGATTCCTTACACTTCCGTTCATGTTATTACATTAGTCATAATAATTACAACACTCATGGAATTTTTCGTATGCCTACAGAGATTTCCCTTTGCATCAAAAACAATATAAAATAAATCAATATATTTACATTTACACAGAAATTACAACTCAACCCTTCCAGATTCTTTTCTTTCTGTGAATTTTTCCTCTTCTACTTGCTATGTATTTGTCTTTTATGTATTTGTTGTTTTATTTCAACTGCACTGCAACATTATTGTCTTAGCACAACTTGACCTAGTTATTACGTTTCAAACAGTGTCATTTTAACTGTCTTTTTCCCGACTCTGCCTATTCTCCTTTTCCCACAGGGTTCAACATTTTGATTAATAGACTGCTGCAATACCTTTACTCTACAGACGAGTCACTTGCCCAAGTCTCCTCCTCCACGTTCAGACTTTCTTTTATAGCTACAACATTTAACCTTCTTGTACAGGTTGTCGAGTGTCTCTACTCGAGTCCATTTTCCATGCAAT
This sequence comes from Pinus albicaulis, assembly GCA_034641835.2. Classification (NCBI taxonomy): domain Eukaryota; kingdom Viridiplantae; phylum Streptophyta; class Pinopsida; order Pinales; family Pinaceae; genus Pinus; species Pinus albicaulis. The sequence continues at coordinate 469,273,261 of CM076576.1, forward strand.
CAAGCATTTCCTTTGTAACTCGAGTCGACCTCTGCTTCCAACATTTCCTTCATAAAAACAACGCAAACACATTAAACTTGGACATGAAATATATTAGAATTTGCCTCTGACGAGTATCGTGTTCGGGCCCATTTCGCATTTCAGCAACTTCCTTTGTTATTTGTTTATACATTCCTTAGCAATTATTCCGATGCAATTTCTTAAGCAAATGCCCGTAGCCTTGGAGTTTAAATTCTTTAGAATTAAACGCTGAGCCACATTGCGTCTGCTCCACTTTGCACTTCGCATTTTGGTGTTGCTTTTGTGTTTCATGTTATATGCACATGTCGATCTTCCAATGAGATTTATTAAGGAAATCTACATAGCCCCAGGCTTGAAATAATTTAGAATTGAGCTCTGTGTTGCATCACGTATGACCCATTTCACATTTCTCATTTCGGCAGAATCAATCTGAACTTTTGTGGTCTCAACCTTCTGACTTTGCGATTTACGATTCCTAATTTGGTCTCACCGCTTATCGCAATTTCCATGTCACAATTTTCTCAAACAAAATGTTATCACCACTTGCGAAATGTGATTTTTGATTTGTGGTATAAGGCTTCGGGTCCCACCGGGGTTGCCACATCACTGCCACATAACCTACCACGTCGTCTACCACATCACCTGCCATGTCATCAAGATTTATTTGTGATTTGTGGGGTTAGGTCCATGTCATCTTCCACGTCAGTAGCCACGTCACTTGCCACGTCAGCTTCCATGTCATCTCCCACACTTCGCATCTTTAATAATTTCAAAATATTTGTGATTTTGTGATTTCGTAAATCGGCCCGAAAACCTTATTGCATGTCACACCTTTTAGAATTTACCATAATGGGTTTTCCTTATTTTTTGCAGTATGCGATATACTTCGCATCATAACCTAAAAGAATTGAACTTGTGATTTCTTAACATGTAAATGTAAAATTGACCGATTGCGATTTGTGATATCTTCGAACACTGTTCTGTATGTACATTTGCTCAACTTGACCCTAACCTGTGCATTTTTCTGAATTTAAATAAGCATGAGTCTAACCTTGACCTATGCACCGTTCTGGACATAAAATAAGCACAACTCTGCCCTTGACCTTCGCACTGTTCTAAACGTAAAATAAGCACGACTCTACCCTTGACTTGCGCAGTGTTCTAAATTTAAAATAGCATGACTCGACACTCTCTTCACACTTTTTCTTCATTGCTACACGAGTTTATTAATTTAATTAGGCACGTTCACGACTTTGCCCACTCGTGCACGACTTGACCTAACACGTTCACAACTCGACCCAAACTTGTTGCGTTTGCTCCTTGATAAATATTTGAATGTTGCTCCTCTCTGCTCCTTTACCTTTGCTGAAGGTCTAATATGCTCCTTGCCTCTCTACTATTCCTCTGTCTCTCTTTTATGATTTATCACTGCATCATTGCATGATCTGCTCCTTTGCCTTATTGATGATGCTTCTCTGTTCCATTGCCTTAATGATAATTCTGGTGTTGATCCATGCCTCTTTGCTCATGCTCTTCCTTGCTCCTTTGCCCCTAATGCTGCTCCTCTGCCTCACTTTTATGCTTCTCCACTTAAATTTTTCCTTCGTTGCCTTATTGGTCCTTTATACTCCAGTTGATTCTGATTTTATCCTTTGTTCTCACTGATAATTCTGGTGCAGCTACTTTCTACTCCTTTGCCATCAATGACAATATTTCCTACAAAAATAACTTCCGTTGTTTTTATGTGAAGAAAATATGAATGAAATGCTTGTTTTTCAAATCACTGAACAACATCGACCAAGAAAATGAAAACATCATATCATGTTCATGCAGACTAGCGAAAGATGAGGAGGATCACAACTATTTCATAATGCAATCTTCTTTACTACTGTGAAATCCTCACGATTCACTATTATCCGTTTTGTTTTTCCATAGATTATAAAACACTGATAGGTGAAATAGAATGAGAAATTTTTTACCCATATGTTGTAATTTTAGATTTTTCACATTTATTCAAGACATAGTTTTCGCACTCAGTGATGATGTACCTTTATTATTGAATTTAATGAAAACAATAATGGTTCCTTTGTAATTGTGTTTTGAATATATTCTGGAAGAGACTTTTGGAGGCTCTGGGCCTGGGCACTAGGATCTCTACTACTTTTCTGTGTTATATTATTATTTTCTCCTTTCTGTAATTAATTATTTCTATATTTCGTAGAATTACAACTATTTCAATTACCGTTAGCATTAAGTGATTGCTTTTCCATTCATTTGAAGTCTTAGTCACTTTTTCCGCCTTAGTGTTATTATTTCATTTACCATATTTATTCAAGCATTTTTGAAGGATTGATATTCATTACGAGTGATGCTATTTTGTTACTTACTACTTGTTCAATTACCGCAACATTCCATTTCTGATTAAACAGACTGCTATAGACATCAGCTAATGATTCTGGTTAAGTGTGGATTCTTTAATTCTTGCATTTCAAGTTTCTTCCTACATAGAGTTAATCATGATTAAGTTAAGTTGATTGATTGAAATTATTTAACAGTTTCTTTCAAGATTATCTTGATTGAACTTCGAGAATTAGATATTACTTCTTGCAATGATTTGGAATTGTTAACCTCTGATTTCACTTACATAAACTTTTACAAACATTCTCGAATAAACAGACTTACCCTGGGTTGATAGTGAATGTAGGTATTAGGATTACTTTTAAATAGTCACCTTAATGTACCAACATTTTGGTGTCGTTGATTGGGAGTGTGTTTAAAGGTGTTTTCTTTTCATTTTCTTTTGTTGTAAAAGAATTGGGTATTGAAAATGGGAGGTAAGAACCTGCGTGCCAACAAGTAAAATGCTTGCCTATTAGCCTTCTTTTCAGAAAATAAATAGAGGTTAAATAGGAATAGGTGTTTTTTATGAATGACTAGGAAGAAAAATATAGAAATAGATCTAAACCAGCCATCCAAATCCACGAAACCCAAGGGACTGGTCACTCTCGAAAGAACAATGTTCATAGATTAAATCATAAGAATAACTCAATCTCAAGCATCCATAGGACCCAGGACCATTTTCGAAAAGAGTCATACTATAATCCCTCAAGCAATAGGCTGAACATCTGTAGCTCACACCGAGATCCAGAGTGAAACAAAAGGGTTTTAAAAAAGCTTTCAGGTCATAGAAAATTTTAGTCCTGACCCTTCACAAGAGTGAAATTCTTGCAACTTGCAAGAATAAGAGGGAGAAACCAGTGGTTCTGTAAAAAACAACCTAAAATCGCCAAATCCTAGATCTCCTAAAATATTGGTTGAGGAAAAGACGCTGAATATCCCAGATCTTTGTAGAGATATAAGACCTTTTCCAAATCCGTCTTCTAGTCGATTCTGAATTAATTTCCCAGACTAGGAAATTCCTAAAGGTTATTGGCACATCTTTGACCGGATGGTACACAATCAGCCCTAGGGAAAAACATTGACATTGGAGTACCGTATTGTTGACCCAGTTTCTAATTCCCCCATGAAAGCTATTCCATTGTAGAATATCCCTATTTTCCATGGATTAACATTGGAAGATCTAGATGCTTTCTTGTTTGAATTTGACATTTTATGTAGGGGATACGATTACACCACCGAACCTCATAAACTAAAACTATTTCCTTCTACATTGAAGGGAGAAACTTTGTGCTGGTTTCTGGTGCTCAGTGGAGGGACTATTAACTCATGGGATCAAATGAAAAACTCCTTCCTTACTAAATATCAAAACTATTGCAGGACTAGAGAATTAAAAGATAAAATCTTCAACATGACTGCAAAATATAACGAAACACTAGATGAATATGTTGAACAGTTTCAATATAATCTGCAAAGGTCTCCTTATGCCACATTATCGAAATATGTTTTAAAAGTAACTATGATAAAATGAATGAAAGATGAATGGATATAAATGCTAAATCTAAAAGGAAAAGGAGATATCTATTAGCAAATTTATGATGATATTATATCATTGTGTATCAGGTGCTCTTGAGGTAGCACGCACATCAGGCTAGTCAGATGGGATGTAGCTGCCAAGAATAATAGAATTTTAGGCGGTAGTTTAACCTGAACAGAAATTGGCAATCTCTTGGGAGATTTGGGGACCAATATTCTGGGCACCCTCACAACACAATTGGATGTCTTTCAAGCCAAGAAAAAACAAGCGTTAGAAGAACAAAACATGGCCACCTTCTGCCCACACTATCGAAAGAAGCACAGCCAGCGGGAATGCCAATTAGACATGGTCCAAATGTGTGCCATCTGCACGAAAGACCACACCACTGAGCAGTGCCCGTCATTTCCAGTGTTGAATGAAATTTTCAAGGAAGCAAACGAATAAACAAAAATTGTATATTTAATGAATCAACCTCGACAATGGAAACCCTGACCTTCAGGTATGTCACAAGACCCATCCTAGTTCTTTCCTTGTTCACAATTTAGTCAACACAAAACTCTGGAATAGCATGGAAAGGCCAATCACCTTTCTTTTCTTGGTCATCCCAACCCATTAGGGGAATTGTGAGGTCTAAAATGGGCCTCCTAAGAAAAATGTACAATCAAAATTCACTTTATGAGAACCAATCACAATTTAGGGGATGACATCATCCCTAATGGTTGAGGTGGCATTACTTGAGTTAAAGGTACTTACTTGTCGCATTCTCAATGGTAGATAAAAACTCATGGTTAACCATGGTAGTGCTCTAAGTACTTTTAAATTCAAATTAAAGTACTCATAATAAATGTCATTTCACACTTTTTGAATAAAAATATATTATTGTCATTTCATATTTCTTGAAAGAAACCATGCATATCCATATACATTTATTATATTATATTAATTTATTTTATTTTTATATAGTATATTAATTACATGTTAATATACAATTTAAATAATATAGATTTTAATTAATAGCATATAATATAATTAATAATTTATAAATTTATATTTATATTTTATTTTAAGTTATTTAAGTACAAAAGACAAATGCATTAGTTGTTCAATGATAATGATTTTTTCTTGAAAATATCATTCTTATTTATAGTCACATCATACAATTTTTTTATTAATTTTATTTGGTACAACTTTTGAATTGAATTTAACTATGGTTACATGGATTGTGGTGCAAAAAGTGAATTAAAAATTCATAAATATTATTTTATTGGTTTAGCTATTATTTTATTATTTCCTTAGGAGGTCCATTTTAGACCTCAAAATTCCCCTAATGCATTCTCTATGCCCCCTTGGATGACCTAATCCTTTCGAGGTAGTGGCAAGCCAAATTCTTCTTTTTCTCCACCATTTTGGCAAAAAAATCCGTACCCATCCAATTGACCTACCTCAACTTCACAAAATCCAAACTAGTCTCAAGAATGGGAGCGACCCTTGGGAATAACCAATTCACCTATGGGAGTGTGTCCTCAACCTTAACCCACATTACCAGCTCGATATCCTTTACAAAATAATTCTTAGCCTCTTATACATACTCAACTGCTAGCTCAACCGAATCCAAACCCTAATAATAGACCGGTTCAACTAATATAGATCGTGGAAAATACAGACCTTAAAATCGAACAAAAAAAATGCAGTGACCTTAAGATGAGATCGGGGCTTGTTATTACCCCCGAGGAAAATGAAAACCTGCAACATGATAAGCCAGAACCCCCAACCATAATTAACCCATCAACTGTGATCAACATAGAAATAAAAGAGGGAGAAGACACAGTCGCACAAAAAGATATTAAAAAACTTATCATTACTTCTCCCCCATTCCCTAAAAGATTAGTGATAGCCAAGATAATTGTTTATCTAGATTTTTATCTCTTATGGGAACTCAAAAATATTTGTATTAAAATTCCTCTCCTCCAGGTCATTCCAGATATACCTACCTATGCTAAGAGAATTAAATAACTATGTGCGAAAAAACCTGTGAGGAAAACAAAAATTTCACCAACTGTCCATGTCGTAAGGACCCTGTCTGATTTACTTTTGGGAAGAGAATCAAAAGCAAAATATGAAGATCAAGGGAGTGCCATAGTTACAGTCAAAATATATGGCCACTCTTTTCTGAACACACTGGTTGACTTGGGTGCATCCATTAACATTTTAACTGTGGAAACCTATGCAACACTGGGTATTGCAGCTTTGGAACCAACCACCACCTTAATGGAACTTCTTGATCGTTAAGTTGTTAAACCAGAAGGAAATTTACAGGATATCATGGTTTCTGTTGATTCATGGGAGTACCAGTGGATTTTCTAGTCATTAACCCAAAACACCGATTAGATGGATGCCCTTTAATTCTGAATTGACCTTGGTTGGAAACAGTCGGTGCTTACATAGGTTTTCATACAGGCAACATGACCATTACTAAGGGAGATGTTGTAAAAAACCTTGTTCTATACCCCCCTGCTAAACAGAGTCTTCCCATTGTAAAAATTCATAAACACCCACCCTCAGACCTCGAAGAAAATATATGTTCACCACTTACAGTAGCAGAAGCACTTGAGCTCAGAATCAGACTGAAGAAGATGTAATTAATAATTTTATTAGTCAACAAGCCACTATAGGAAATGTAAAATTCCAAAATTTAAAAGTTATTCTTGACAATGAAGCCCACGAAGATCCTTTAAAAGATAATTATGACCATCACATACCCACAACTATCGTTCATAACAGTAGACCTGTTGAAATTGAACCAGGAAAAATTATAAACATCAATGAAAATCTAGATAGTGACCAACAATAGAAGCTAATTAAAGTTTTACAAAAATATAAAGGGACCTTTCATTGGGACTATCCAGACATGAAGGGCATAGATCCCCAACTATGCACACATCATATTTACACAAAAATTGGCTCCTACGAACTATGGATTGTTCTATGTAAAATACTCTTATTGCAACCCATCTCTTCTTTTTCTGAAGAACCCCTTCCCATTCTCAAGATTTTCTATTTATCCTCATGGGGAAGATACCTGTCGGAACTCCCTTTACCCTTTTTACCCTGGTTCTTGGAAATTATTTTTACTCATTATTCAACATATTATTCATATTATTTATTTACTTTTCCAAAAAGATAAAGTTTCAATATTACTAACGAATAGTCATATTCATTTAATAATTCAAATATTTTTTAAAATAAAATAACCATAGTTAGGAAATAAATCAAGGTGTTACAACTTCCCTCTCTTAACACAAACACCATTGTCGGTGTTATTTCATCATGAGAACAATTCGGGATAACTTTATCGAACATAATTTTCATCCTCCCAAGTAGCCTCCTCTGGGCCAAAGTGCTTCCACTACACTTTAACTTGGGGCATAACTCGCCTCCAGAGCATTATTTCTCTCTGATTGAAGATACGAAGCTGTTCTACCAGGAATTCGTTGTCCAGTTCGACCTGAAACTAACATATTCACAATTACTTGAATTGAGTCTCCTCTCTTACTTTAAATCAGAATGTAAACACAACTTATATGTACGAGTTGCTAGTGTATCACATGTTTGGGATCGTGTATGTATCGTTTTAATAAATATACATGGAACACATTATACACCAAAATATGACTAGGTAAGGCCAATCGATAAGCCTCTGGTCCTATCCATTGCAAGATCTGGAATGGACCACAGCATTTGGGTGCCAACTTGGCACAATAATAACTCCTCAAGGTGTTTTTATTTGGTTTAATTCTCACGTACATGTGATCGCCCACTTCAAATTCTTGGAAATTTCTTTTCTGAACTGCGTATTCCTTTTGCCTATCTTAAGCTGCTCTCAAATTCTGTCTAGTATATTTCACTTCTCATTCCATTTCCTCCAACATATCTGACCCTAACATCAATCTTATTTCCGGAATACTCCAATTCATATGAGTCTGGCATTGTATTTCGTACAATGCTTCAAATGGGCTCATCTTAAGATATTCTTTATACCCTTTATTATACACGAATTCAACCAGATGTATGTATTCCTCCCATTTTGTGGGTTAATGCATCACATATAGGTGCAACATGTCTTCTACTATTTGATTCGCCTTCTCAGTTTTTCAGTTAGTTTGAGGGTGGTAGGTTGTGTTGAATTGGATTCGAGTTCCAAAACCTGCAAATAGTGCCTTCCAGAAGGTTGATGTAAGCTTCACGCCTCTATCGGAGATGACGACTCTCGGAATACCATGTAGCCTAAATACCTCTCTTAGGAATATGTCAGCTATTTGTACAGTCTTGTAAGTTGACTGCACCGACATGAAATGGGCCACCTTTATAAGTCTATCCACCAACACCATTATTGAATCATTCTGTCTTTTACTCCTTGGTAATATGGTGACGAAATTGAGGGAAATAACTTCCCATTTCCATTCTGTTACATGGATAGGCTGTAGTAATCCGGTTGGGTGTTGGTGGTATACTTTAACTTTCTTACATTCTAAACATTTAGTTAAATAATAAAATATATTTCTGTGCATTCTAGGCCATAAATAATATTTTATAATTATTGTCAACATATTTTGATATCTGGGATGTCCCGCATAAGAAATATAGTGATATTAATCAAATATTAGTTCTCTTAAACTCATCTGATTTGGAATACATAACTTTTTACGGAAAGTTAAAAAAATTTCACCATTAATTTCATAATCTAATGTCTTACCTTGCTCTTTAGCCTCCTTTGCTTGCTGCCAAATGAACTGATACTTAGGATCTCTTTTTTCTGCTTCTATTATTTTCCCCTGGAACTTAGATTCTGCCTAATTAACATAAAGCTCATAAATGCAATGCAATTTTCTGCTTAATGCACCAACAACTCGGTTTTCCTTTCCCTTCACATGTTAAATATCAAAATTGAATTCGCTTAGGAATGCATTCCATCTTCCTTGGCAGGCATTTAAAACTAATTTTTGAAATAGCCGGTAAAACTACTATGATCAATTCTTAATATAAACCTTTTTCCTAGCAAATAGTGTCTCCAAATTTCAAGGGCATGTACTACGACTATTAACTCTAAATCATAGGCAGAATATCTATGCTCATGATAATTCAATTTTCTGGATTCGTATGTTATAACATTACCCTCCTCAGTTAATACTGCCCCCACTCCCTCCTTGCAAGCATCCGTGCAAACTTCAAAACTTCCACTAGGGTCTGCTACTTTTAATATAGGAGCAATAGTTAACAATATTTTTAGCAGTTCGAAATTACTTTGACATTCTGCAGTCCACTTAAACACTGGACCCTTTCGCTGCAAGGAGGTAATAGGGAAGGCTATTTTCGAGAAGCCTTCAATAAACCGTCGGTATTAAACATCCAGGCCCATGAATGAACGTATGTCAACCACATTCCTAGGAATTTTACATTCCATATTTTTTTCAATTTTTTCAGGATCCACAACAATTCCTTCAACATATATTAAATTACCCAAATACTGGATCTGTTCTTTGTAAAAGTCATATTTACAACTTGGCATAGAGTTGGTGTTCTCGTAGCATCTTTAGTACCGAATGCAAGTGTTATTTGTGTTCTTTAACACTTTTAGAATAAATGAAAATGTCATCAATGAAAATTAAAACAAATTATCCAGGAATGGGTAAAAGATTCCATTCATCAAGCTCATGAAAGTGGTTGGTGCATTATTTAATCCAAAAGGTAGCACCACAAATTCATAATGTTCATACTTTGTATGGAAGGTTGTTTTGGATATATCTTCATCTTTAATTCTTATCTGATGATACCTAGATCTCAAGTCAATCTTGGAAAACATTGTTGTTCCTTTCACATGATAAAAAATATCATCAATACGGGGCAACAATTATTTATTTTTGATAGTTAACTTATTTAACTATCAGTATTCCATACACATCCGCATTGTCCCATATTTCTTCTTCACAAATAGTATTGGTGCACCCAAAGGGGACACACTTGGCCTGATATACCCTTTATCCAACAAATCCCGCAACTGCATTTTTACTTATGTTAATTTGGGCACACTCATTCTGTAAGGTGCTCTTGATACAAGTGGTGATTCAGGTATTAACTCTATGGTGAAATAAATATCTTGCCTTGGAGATAATCCTGGTATATTTTCAGGAAATACATCTCTAAACTCTTGTACACCAACTATATTTTCCATCTTTAAAGTCTTATCTTTAGATTTTGAGAACCCAACCTGAATTGCATATAGCTGGGAGCCTTTTCTAATACATTTACGCAGCTGGGATGCAGTAATGGGACACAGTCGCAGTGGCTTCTTGATTCCTTGTAACTCTTGATGAGTTCCATCTTCAGCCTTGAAATGTATAATTTTCTCTTTACAATCTATCAAAGACCAATGTCTTTCTAACTAGTCCATTCCAAATAAAATTTCATATGAGATCAAAGGAAGCATATTCAGTTCTACCATTATTTTTTGGGTTGCTATATCCAATACAAAATTGGATACCTTGGCATTAACTCGTCTTTTTTCTCCTGTAGCTAATTGTACCAGCTAGGGGTCTTTAAATTTTTGGCTTTTCAGGTTACAATTTTCAACTTCTTGAGGGTTTATGTAACTTAAACTAGCACTGGGATCAACTAAAATAGAAACAATTTGAGATTGTAACTTACGTTCCAGTTCCATCATAGTTGGTTGGAAATCCTCTTGACGATCTTCCAATGCAGCATTAATCTGTGGTATATTTTGAGCAATATCTCCCACCGTAGATAATTCCTACAGATTAGTTGTTACTTCATTCCTTCTGCAATGTGGGAAATTCTTGAAGTAATGTGCCTCGCCACAATCCTAGCATTGCAATGATAGTTTTTATTTTGACCAAAGTCTGGTCTACTCGATGCCTCATTTGGCCTTTCTTCAACTGTCCATTTGGATCTTTGCAGTTTTTTCCCAAATTTCTTGTTTGATGAGTTCTTCATAGTACTTTTGTAATTTTCTGATCTACTATTTTTAAAGTTTTAGGAACCTTTCTACACTTTCTTGGTTGGGTAGTTTCTACCAACTTCACCCTTTTCCTTAGACTTCTGATAACACATGTGTGCCTTCCTGATTACTTCATCCATCATCTTTGGATTAAAATATTCTATCCTCTCCTTCATGTGAGAAAGAAGACTACTCAAGAATCACTACAACTTTGATTTCTCATCCCTCAAGTATGGTACATACCTTAATAAGGAAGTAAAATTAGTAATGAATTCATCCATAGATAATTGTCCCAACTTTAAATCATCAAATTCTCAAGATTGTTCATCATATAATCATTTTGTTAACTATTTTTCCTTAAAGCACTGTTCAAATTCATCCCAGGTCACATTCTGATCCTCGATCCCATGCACATTTTTCATTTCTTCCCACCATAATGTAGCCTTCTCCCGTAATTTATAGATTTCCAGATGGGCTTTGAGCTTACTTTTATACTCATATACCTGGAAATACTTGTTCATATTTATTATCCAAGCCTCTCACATTTCTTCAGCATCCTCGTCGAAAGTGGGAGGCTTAATTTTTCTAAATTCGCCTTGTAATTCAAGTTTCTGTTTCTTCAATTCATGTTGATTTGACACATTTCTAGATTCCGCTTTGTTATATTTTTTGCCTTTATTCCTTCATTGAGTATGAGTCACTGCAGGGTTGTCATGAGCTTGTTTTTGTTGCTCTCCTTCCACCTGAGTGTCCCTATCGAGGCTAGGTTGTACAGTGGGAGGATTTCTCTTATTTGAAAGACTCTTAAATATTCTTTCTTGCTACCTCATTAACCTTTCATTATCACCTCAGATACGTATCATATTTGCTCATAGTTGTTGGATTGTTTCCAACAATATGTTGGTTTGTATTTTTTGTTATTTCAGCATTCTATTGCTTTGTTGGTGCTGAACTACACCTAGCAGAACTCACATTTCAAGATTAATCTTGGGATTAGTCTCGGGTGGAACTTCCCCCATCATTCTGGGTGTTTGATGCCAAGATCCCCTCCTCATTAAAGACCCTTAAACAATTTTGTTTTCACTGATCTCTCTGTACAACTAAGAAATGGTTAAGAAGCACTAGAGTTAACTTTGGTGGCCCAACTGGCCCGATGTGTAACCATGCTCTGATACCAATGTCACATACACACATAAACCATATAAGAAAAACTTACCATACAATTTCTATTACACTATACAATGTTTATGAAATCGAAATAAATGATATGTTTACACTACTAACACCTATGCATGCGCTTTTAACAGACTTGACTTTTGCATATATATTAATCCATTAATTATGATTAAATAGCATATTTTTTCTATTGAACATTAATGCAAGCATCAGTAATTTATTGATTTGTGTCTTTGTAAATTTCAATGCTATTATTATAGGTACTTGTTTATCGTTATTCATATCACTCATAGTATGGAGGTTGTATCACACGTGTACATAGTTTAATTCTCATCAATAATTGATATTTCATATTGAACCCCTATAGCTTTACAGGATTTGGAATATATCTTATTTTATTGATTGGATATTGTCACGAGGACAGCTGGTATACAATTTCCCCAGATCTAACTGTATGATTAAACCATAGTTGGTTGATGGCTAGGATGAAAGTTGCAGAAGTTAGGGTAACCACCCCTCTCCCTGCTCCTTGCACCGGTTCATTCTCATGCCACCTGGAGATGAATTTTGCCGCTCTGCAACCTCACGTTCTCGCCATGAAGGTAATGTCTGTCTCTAATCTTGGGTAGTATGTTAGCGATTGGAATAACCGGTACTATATTGTTTTCATGGGAGAATTCTCTGGTTATTCGTTGCCATTTTTTTGCGATTTCTTATATGATTTTCTCCACCCCGAGTCTCACTCCTATTAATAGAAGGACGATGGATACGCTGTCACAACATTTCTTATTGAACTTTCAGGTCGTCATGCTTGTTTTTAATTATTCATGCTTGTTGTTAATTTTATTTCTTACAAAGGGTTTACATGATTATTCTATCCTTGTGCATAAATTTTTTACTTTATTCTCCAGTTTGTTTCTAGGTTTTGAGTATGATTACCGTCTCATTTTTCCTCATATTTTTCGATAATGAGACTAAACTTACAGTTTCCAAACTACCGAAATTGAATTCTTTATCTTATTTAAGGAAATTAATGGGTTTACCTTCTCTCTATGCTGCAAGAGTTCAGATTAAATTCTGATTTCTAATTTGAGTATATGACCTTAATCTATTCCATAGCTATCACTCTTTATGTCATGGTTTTGGGAGGCATGCAATGAGGGAAAATCATTGCCTCATTTTTCCCTCTCTCAAACATCTCAAGGAGAAAACTACAAGTTACAGATTTTGCTCTTTCCGATGTTTTAGTATTTCCTTAAAACATTTTTCATGTTCCTTTGTCTGAGGACTATGTCCCCTGTCTGCACAGGGCATCGTTCTGGTATTTTAGCTCTTCGAGCAACTCTCCTTACCAAGACTCTTAGGAGTTCTTACAAATTTTTTGGGTTCTATGTAATTTACTTAGACTATCTTAAGGTTTAGCTGTGACATTTTTCATGTTGTACACTTATTTGTATTAAAGGCTTCTCAGCCTTGGTTTTAAATCTAATAAACAGTTCTGGGCATTCTTCAAGTTGAAAACCCTCTGGTGATTAAATTGTATTAACTATTATAGTCTCTCTCTGCTTGCACAGTTATCATTTAGGTTTTCTTCTGGGTGATTTGACATAGATTCGATAGATGAACATTTTATTCTATATACTGTAATTTTCTCCTTCATTTTTTTTAATAGAAAACAGAGAATCCAAATTTCGGTTATGTTCATATTTTCCATTGGAATTCTATGATATTTAGTAGACATAAAAAGTTATTTAGCTTTACCTATTCGGGATTCTGTCTCACATATAAATACTTTTCTTAGTTATTTTCCGGCAATTTTGTGTTACGAACCCTGTGTATAATCTTCTGACTATTGACCAGGACACCCTTGACTCAGCCCTGTCACTGCAGGGCTCTGTGCTAAACTCCTGAGTCTGTCTGTAATATGTCTTCCTCTTACAGAGGGTTTTTAAATTTGGGATGATGCCTTTCCTACAATTTATATATGTATACTGTTGTCTCTAAATTTTTCTTTTTAAAATGTATCTATACTTCATCAAGAGAATTAGTACATTCTACCCATCCTATTCATGTAGTAAAATATTTATTCTCTTAAATATTCTAAGTATTGTTTTTGTGTTTGTATAGTTTTATCCTCATTTCACTACACATTTATGCATGCACTCCAAGATACTATTTCTTTATAATATTTACTCTAGATCTTTTTCGGTTTAACTCAAAGTATACTCATACTTTGCATTTCCAATTTCGCACATACTTTCAAATAGAAGTAAATACTTACCTCCAACATGTAAGTACTTAAATGATGTTTCCTTAGAACCTTGAGAGAGGCAATAACGTCCTCTTCTCCCCCGTGCTCCACACTAGGTCTTATGTAGCAGGAAGATTTTCCAAGTTAAGAGACAAGACCGTTGTCTAACATATACTCTATCTGGGTTTTTAGAGCTCCACTAGCTCCTACCAACTCTAGACATGGGTAGCAGGAAGATTTTCCAAGTTAAGCCACAAGACTGTTTTCTGGCTCCTACCAACTCTGGAATGCTCTATTTACAATACTAATATATTGCAACCCATCTCTTATTTTTCTGCAGAACCCCTTCCCATTCTCACGATTTTCTATTTATCCTCATGGGGAATGTAACTGTCAAAATTTTTTCTTTTTGCGACGAGAGGCGCTCTACCACCTAGTATAGGGTAGATGTGTAGATGTAATGTAAGAAGTTTTGTAAGCATTTTTTAATGTTGACTTAATTTTAATCAATATATTTGCAATAATTATCCCTACCTTTTAACCCAAATTTATATTTACGAACACTCAAGAAGGTATGGTAAATAAATAAAACCTATTCGTATACTTACTCCAAAGGTATAAATAAAACCTATTTTTATATTTACTCCCTAAACCTCCTTATATATTTAAGAAAACTCAAAAAATAAGTTTTATTTAGTTGAATCCTGTGGGCCAAATACCATGGAACAAATTATTATTAATAGCATGGGTCAAATACCATATTGAATTAACTAAATATTAATGAGGAATAAATAGGTATGGTAAATAAATATAAATATAAATAAACTAGAGGTATGATAAATAAATAAACCCTCTTTTTAAAATTACTCCATAATCAACATTATATTTAAGGACACTCAAAAAGGATGTTTTATTGAGGTGAAGCCCATGGGCTAAATACCATGGGCCAAATTAATATGATTATCTAATATTCATATTAATGTGTAGATGTAATGTAAGAAAGTTTGTAAACTTTTTTAATGTCTACTCAATATATTTGTAATGGATATGTTTATAATAATAATAACAAAACATAAGTATATCTCTCAATCTAAATCGTGGAAGCATATTAACATTATATTCTATCATTGGTGTGTGATAGGAGGGAGAGATAGAGGGAGGTGGGTGAGAAAGTGAGAGGGAGGGATGAAGAGAGATAGATATGGAGAGAGAAGAGGAAGAGAGACATAGAGCGAGAAAGAGGAAGAGTGAGGGAAAGAGAGACCGGGAGAGGAAGAGGGAAGGAGAGAGAGAGAGAGGAATAGGGAGGGAGGAAGGGAGGGAGAGAGATAAATATATAGATATATATGGAGATATAGTGCATATGTTTGTGGGCGGAGAGAGAGAGAGAGAGAGAGAGAGAGAGAGGGTGGGAGAAATAGAGATAGAGAAGGACATGAAGAGGGAGAGATAGATAGATAGATATATATGGAGAGATAATGTATACATGATGATATAGAGAGATAAGTAATGAGATACATAGGGCGATAGAGATATAGACTTAGGGGAATTAGGGAAGAAGAGAGAGAAAAATAAAATGGGAGAGAGAGAGAGAGAGAGAGAGAGAGAGCATTGACATGTGTTTCAGGGGATGGGATAGAGAGATAAATAAGGATATATGGAGGGAGGTATAGATGTAGATGGTAGGGGGGAGAGGGAAGAAGATAAAGATAGAGAAAGGGAGGGAGAGGTGGTGAGAGAGAGACATGGGAGAGAGGGAGGGGGAGAGAGAGAAGGGGAGAGGAAGGGAGATAGACATAGAATGGAAGGCCAAGAGAGAGGGAATAAGAAAGAGACACACAAAGACACATATAAACATAGAAGTTAGATCTAGAAAGTCATGAATATTTTAGTTTTTCACTAAAATAGATGTATTGATTTGAGTGTAGTAGTTGATTTCTAATCCAATTGGGTCACTTGCACTAGATGCATTGATTTCAAACTAGATGTCGATTTTTAATCCCATTTAATACCTTACATCGTTATTATTCCCATTTTCCATCATTCAACATTGTTAATCACTTTTCATTCAAATACGGTAACAGAGAATAACTAAATGTGTGACAATAAGAACCATAAAATAAAATAGTTTCAGATTAATTGTAATGAAGATTGTTGTAATTGACTTCATTCTTATTACTCACATTTTCTATCATTCAACATTTTTACATTGTCACTTTTCACTTAAATTTTTTATTTCCTCATTTTCATCATTCAAGTTAGTCACTGTCTCATCATTCATCATTAATCTTAGACATCTTTAGCACTTTTAAAATGATCAAAATAATTATATGTTCAACAAATTTTGTATGACTGCACACGAATGAAACAAACTTAGATCCATCTTAACCCCGGATATGTAGAGGGATCAAATATCTTGAGGTGCAAACCTTTGCTCAGGTTTTGCACTCAAAAAAGAGGTTTGCACCTCGAGAGATTTGATCCCTCTCAGCGCTTGATAGATCCGAGGTTAAGATGGATCTAGGTTGGTTACTATTCAGTTAAGTCATTATTCATGATAATTATTCATATTATTTATTTACTTTTCCAAAAAGATAAAGTTTCAATGAAAGTTTGAGTTGTTGTAATACAAAAAATTTCACATATTTAAGAAAATAAATAAATTTATCTCATGGAGTATAACTTAGTTGACAATCACTTTTCTATAAAGTATTATATAAAAACATGAGATTCAAATTTAAAATCTCCTTGAGTTAGGCCAACCAAAAATTAATAATTTTTATCTATTAATTTATTATATTTTTACAATATGGTATGTATATTGTAATTGTATATTCAAATTTCAAATACTAGTTGGTTAGACAAAAAAATAAAAAATATACTTAAGAATTAGTCACAAATATTCTAACTTTTCAAAATGTTATATTTAAAAAAACAATAACTTATTCTAATTTCATATTTAATTAAAAATATTAATGAAAAAAAGAAAAATATAATAGAAATTGACATATGATTAAATTTTATGTGGTTTGAATATCTATTTTCAAAAAGTAACTTATTCTAATTTTATATTTAATTAAAAATATTAATGAAAAGGGAAGGATGCAATATAAATTGACATATTATTAAATTTTATGTGGTTTAATATCTATTTTCAAAATTTTAAAATATGATTATCGACTACTAATGGTTTTGTCTTAATTGCTCACTGTCTTAAATGAGTTCCTCCTAATTGTCATCCTGTAATTGTCTTAAATATAAAATCTTGTCTTAAAATATTTTTGTCTCAAACAACTTTTTTCTTAAAATATTTTTGTCTTAGACACTTTTTGTCCTAAATATACCATTTTGTTTTAAAATATTTTTTTCTTAAATTGTTTTTGAAATATTTTTATCTTCAATATAAAATTTTGTCTCACACTATTTTTATTTTAAATTTTATATTTAATACAATTCAAATAATATTAAATTTTAATGTAAAATAACTAAAATAAATTGTGACTTTTTAACCCAAAACATTTGTTTTGTGTTAAAAAAAAAAAAGTGTTAAAAATACTTTTAGTGTGGTAGTGGGACTAAGTAGAAGCCAAATAAATATGTGTAATTAGCTATATTTTTTTGTTGGCCAAATTTGTGCGTCGTAGTTAGAATTTCAAAACAGATTCACAAGTTAAATTTGACTGCTTTCAAAACATCCTGACTAATCTCTTCATAGTTTGAAAAAAAAATCTTGATAATTTTGTAAATTTTTAAATTATATTTCCCAGGCACATCAACCCGTTACTGTCCATCAAATTCCATTTCTACCCGCTGGTATGAGCTTCCCAACCATGTATGGAAGCCTCAGGAAGTAATCGCGCGCTAAGGTTGTGGGTGAAAATAATGATAAGTAAAATTTTCAATAGTGTGATTCCTCAAAATCCGCTTGGTTGGTGTCCTGTGATTGTCTAATATAGTCACGTTAAAGTCACATGTTATTGATTACATAGTATACGACGAGTCGAATGAACGAAAGACTACCTAACAAGTACGATGTGGATGTCTGAGCTGAACTAAGAATGTGTGTGTCCGGCCCGAATCATCCGGTCATTGATATGTGTGCAGCTGGGAAGGAAAAGGTAGGAGAATGGCCAAGTCATATACTAAATCGGTGTCTAAGGCTTTTTTGGTTTGTTAGGACGTGAACATACTCTAATTTATTTACTTAGTATAGTTTAAACATTGTTTCCCAAAGTTTGGAGATTTTTATAATAATTATATTTAGATAGATGTACTGTCAGAGATGGAATTTGAGAGGCACGTTCAACAATTTTTGTAAAACGTCATTATATCCATTTATTTTCATTGTATTTTCCAGCTACGAGTACCAGATCTGTCGTTGTTGGCAAGTTGGTGTCTACTAGAAAGTTGGAGTTGGCAATGGAGATAAATTCTGAATGCTCACTAAACTCCAAGATTCGATAGCTATAACTTGTAACTGTACAACATAGTCTTCAGGCGGCATCATACTGATTAGCCTCTTCCCGGCGGATCGTAGTGTTTCTTGCAATTGACCACATGGTTTCAATATTCCATTTAATGAATGAATGCGTCATCATGGTTGGAACACAACTCATTGTTGTATTTGTATTCTAAGAAAATTGCAATGTAACGGCCCTAAAAAAAAAGATGGATGCCCATGCTAGAAATACATTTGCATCGAAAACAACTATCATATTTTTATTATCTGATTTTGATAATATAATTTTATTTTTATATTTTATTTAAATATTATATTAAAATTTTAAAAATAAATTTATCGATTTTAAAATACTTTAATCCTAAATATTTGTATTGTACAAGTTTAATAATTTAAAAATATAATTTTAAATATAAAAATAAATTTAGATTATTTAAATTTAATAATTTAAAAATACAATTTTAAATATAAAAATAAATTCAATTATACTTGAAAACTCTGATCCTAAATATTTCAATTATATAAATTTAACAACTCAAAAATACTATACTATATTTAAGAATCCATCCAAAGAGAAGAAAAAAAGAATTGACTATTGTACACCTTAATTAATTTGACATCCAAAGAAATTGGTAAATACAATGCGGACTTGTGAAAAAAAGGGTAAGACAATTGAGATTCGGAACATAAAAGGTGTATGAGGCTAAAGCTTACATGATATAAAAATGGAAAATGTGAATCAAAGAGGAAGTCATTAATTGCATAAATGTTTGTTGGATCAACCACCAATAAATGGATAGCGAACGGGCTGTAAAATGTGTAGATTTGAGTCATGAGAATGTAGACTAGTAAAGCAGTCTTCTTCTCATAATAATTTCCTACAAATGCATTATCTGGTCTATATTTCTCTTAACGTGTAGATGGGTCGAACTCTGAGCGAGTCAATTCAGCAGTCTTGTTCTCCTGCAGTGTCCATACGTTAAGGATCCATGAGTTAAATCACTGATCGACCATTAATATGTATGTATCCATTTCCATAGACTTTACACGACATCACTGGAATGTCAAGGACATGCGTTCAATGTTATAACTGTATCTGTGTATACCACAATGTATACCAAAATACCAATGAAGCATGTAACGGCTCATCAATGTCAAGTTTCGCTTTCATAATTTTTTAAAATCGTGATTTTAAAAAACATTTTTCAAATATATGAATGAATTGCGTTTAAATAAATTCCATCTCTGGTTAGGTGGAATATATATATATATATATATATATATATATATATATATATATATACACTGTCAGACAGAACCCAGCGATTTCGCCGAGAAAGAATTACAGATATATATACTTACTGTCAGACAGAACCCAGCGATTTCGCCGAGAAAGAGTTACAGACACTGCCTTAGGGCCCTAAGTCTCACAGGAACTCTAATCGAAACCTGAAAATTTGATCACATGAGATAGAAAATTAATCTCAACTACCACAGTTATTAAATTGACATGAACCATACTTAAAGTACATTGTTACTCTAGGTTACTTTAACTATAAGTTGTCTCTGCAACTTCAAAAAATAATTTTTTACAGTCATTGATGTTTTGTCTTAATATTTTGTCCCGTATTAATGAATTAAAAATGTATGTTTTGATATAACAAACATCTAAAAGTTTTAGAAATATATGTTTTGATATAACAAACATGTAATTTTTTTTTTTTGTATTGTGGTAAATGTAAATCTGTAAACAAAAAATAAAAAAAGAGTAGAGCATTTTATGATGGGTTTTACTTGGTGAAAAAGCAACTGTGTTTTAATCTCAAATCTCAGCCACTATCTTTTAAATAAAAATCCTCTGTTTTAATTTTACACATAATCATCGGTACCGTTGTCTATAAAACACAATAATGAAAATCTTAATAGAAGATCTCACACCTTGCAATACGATATGTAATTAATCCAATAAATTTCAACCACCACAGGAAATATCAACGGATGATCTCACGCAACTGCGAAAATATTCATAGCCATTATGATAAGCATTTCTTTACCTTATTTTCCGAATTAGGGTCCCCCGGATAGTAGAGAACCGAGAGTGGAAACGCATTCACCTACTAGTGTGTTTTTGCCATGGATTGAGCTAATTCCCCAGCAATGAAAGTGAAATACACTACCGCATTGGGCCATGGAACATTGGAGAGAATAACCATAAGATTTGCTTAATAATCTGCTTTCACAACACCTCAGAAATTTATAAGTACTCAACCTCAAATACACTTTAGGAGCACCTAGGTTAGCTTTCCCCTTCAACCATTAATAAAGCACCAATTATAATATTTGCATATTATGAGTTCTTGAGAAAAATGTATTTTTTAATTTATTTAGGATAATCTATTGTATAAAGAACGGTAATCTTTACTAGCATAAAATAGTAAGGACAGAGAATGTTTGCGCAAGGTTCAAACCTTTACTAATATAAAATAGTAAGGAGAGAGCATGTTTGGGCAAGGTTCAAGTCAGTTGTCAATTATGCTCAATTGACATTGACATTAAATTATCGTAAGAACCCTCAATGATAGAGCAGCATATATAAATGGGATTCATCTTTTAGCACCTATAATCAAAATATTATCACACTAATTTTATTAAGAAAACTGCAATGGTACAAACCAAAATATTATCACGCTAATTTTAATAAGAAAATCGCAATGGTACAAACTAAAGAAATTCAAGTTGCACTGAACCTAGATGAAAAGACATTGGTGCGTTGAATTAGCCAATTGCCATAGCTGATTGTAAGAAAACATCAAATTCGTTGCCTATTGTAAGAAAAAATTAAAATGAGCATCCTCTAGAATAAGTGGATGGAGTGATAGTAACTGCTATTCAAATATTGCAGTTGATTTTTATCACGTCCTCGGCTAGGGTACTTCCCAATTTGGTGCCTTGTATGCACCATATTAGTCTAACAACTTTTTGTTTGTTGATGATTACAAATATGGCCTAATTTGTGTTGAAGATAATGGAAAAACTTAATTCTTAGGATTAAGAATTTGTTCCTATTTCTTAGGTATTAGTTCTAACTTCCCTATAACGATGTAAGCTATATATTGTTTGTATTGGAATGAGAATGCAGAGCGACCAGCGGACACAATCCCTCCTAGTGTAGTCTCTCATTGTAGAGCTAACCAGCATTTTTTAATAAATTAATCCTACCATTTTTATCATGGTATCAGAGCTCTAGAGCTGAATCAAAGCTACAGTTCTTTGATCCCTATGAGTGTCCAGGTGGCAGAAGAGAAGCCCCTGGTGGCCTGAGTGAGGTTGTTTTTATTTGAGAGAAACACTGAGAGCAATGCATTTGTTGGAGGCCTAGAAGAGCCAACCAGCGCGGACGTGTGTGAGAGAAAGGCATTGATCTCTGAAACTAGTGTGGAATTGCATGGGAAGGTCGCGCTGATATGTGAGACAGTTCTGAAACTTTTTAGAAATTTGCCCAGCACGGCATCACAGTGGGTATGGAGCATCGTTGACCTAGCAATGAATGTGAAAGAAGAGCGAGTGAGCTCGTGTCGGAGGAGCCAGAGAGCTCATGTTGTGGAGCACCATTGAGCCAGATAGCTCGTGTGTTGGAGCATCGTTGAGTCAAAGAGCTTGGGTTTGTAGAGCCAGAGAGCTCGTGCCTAAAGAGTGAGTGAGCTCGTGCTAGAGGCGCTGGTGAGCCGAGACAGAGGAGGGAGTAACAGGTCACTAGTAAATTGTGTGAGGATCATTCCAAGCGTAATCTATGATAGAGGAGTGCATGAGCCCATGGTGCAGTGCGCAGAGAAACCTACCACAGTGGTCAAAGATCAGGTACATCAATTTCTTGACATTATTTTTTTGGATCTAGGGTAGATCCGTTTGTAATTGTTGGAGGTTTATTTTTCTTAAAAAGTGTCAAGATGAATAACCAAATGATTGAGGCATACTTGAATGAGAGAAATAATCTCGATGGTTCCAATTATTCTAATTGAAAATTCAATTTGAAGACTACGCTGGAAGGGCATAGTGCATGGGGGATCGTAAATGCCGATGAATCGAAACCTACAGTTGCAGGAGGCAGATCAACAACAACATTTCAGGATTGGGAGAAGGGGGAGAACAAGGAGAAAAAGTTTTCGAAAATGTCAATCAAATATTGCATTATCCCTCACTTCAGAGAGTGCAAATTAGCAAATGAGATCTAGACAACCCTCAAGGATCTGTATGAAATCAGAAATAAATTGTCTTATGTTTCTCAAAAGAAAGATTCTCTCCATTAAAATGGAGGAGAATGAATCAATAGTTGTGTTAATCTCTCGCATCAAGGACCTCAAAGATAGGATTGGTGACATAGGGTAGGCAGTAAGTAACATTGATCCGGTAACAATTACTATGAATGGTAGACTGACGACTATCAGATGTTTATCACACGCTTGAATGCGAGAGAGAAAGCCCCCAAATTTGAAGAATTGACCGAGATCCTGATGCAAGAGGAAGAGAGGCAGATGACACTGAAACGCCAAATTTCAGATCTTGCTTTAATAGCGAAGAAGAAGCCCTTCAGAGGGAAGGAAAATGGAGGAAAGAGAGGTGGAGGTACACCACAAAGAAAATCGACTCCATCTCAAGGTATGTCATCAAACAAAAATGATACATAAATCAAATGTTTCTATTGTGGTAAAGTTGGTCATATGGCTAAACATTTCTAAAAGAAGAAGTTTAATGAAGTTCACCAGAGATACAAGTGACATACAGGACACTTTGATGATGATGACCATAACCAAGACCTCAGATTGTTTATGGCTAATTTTGATGAGAATGATGAAGCAGCTACATGGTTTTTGGACTCGGGAGCTTCCACCCATATGACAAGTAACAGAAAATGGTTTGAAGGCTTCAAAGAAACCAGTAATGGTGCAAAAATATACCTTGGTGATGATAGAGGGTAGCAAGTCAAAGGGAATGGTAATGTTCCTATAATACTACCTGATGGAAATATTAGGCACATTCAAAACATGATGTATGTACCCAGAATTAATAAGAATCTAATTTCAGTTTTAATGATAACAGATCATGACCTTAAGGTAGAGTTTTTTGAATCATATTCTGTTATTAAGGATTTGTTGGATTGTATGAAGATAATTTCAACAGGGATTTGAGTGGGAGGTATTTATAAGTTGAATGTGAGAAGTGCACCATACAAAGCATTGGCATCATCAAGTACAACTGTAGAATATTTATGGTATTAGATATTTGGCCATATTAATTTCAATGAGTTGTTGCCATTTCAAAAAGGAGGCATAGTCAATGGTATCCCTATTTTAAAGCATATTCATGTTGACTGTGAAGCATGTTCTCTTGGGAAGATGCAGAAAGATGAGTTTCATGTAAATGTAGATAGAAAGTAGATAGATATACTAGAGTTAGTAGACACTGATTTATGTGGGCCAATGCAGTCAAGGTCATTGGGAGGTGCTTACTATTTCTTATTATTTGTTGATGATTGTATAAGATTCAAGTGGGTATATTTTCTTAGTAAAAATATTCATACTTTTGAATATTTCAAATAGTTCAGAAGCATGATTAAGAAACAGACTGGTAACTTTGTCAATATTCTCCTCTTATATCAAGGGGGATAATACAGGAAGGCTTATTTCAGCAAATATTGCAAAGACCATGGAATACTACAGCGGTTTATAGTACCTCACACTCCTCAATAGAACGGGGTTGCAAAGAGGAGAAAAAGAACCCCTGTGGAGTGTGCTTGTAGCATGTTAAAAGGTAAGAATATTTCAAATGGATTTTGGGCGAAAGTGATAAATAATGCAATATATTGGAAGAATGGGAGTCCAAAAAAAGTCTTGAGTTTAAAACTCCATTTGAAGTCTTATTAGGTTTTAAACCTGCAGTTAAACATGTAAGAGTTTTTGGCTCCAATGCTTTTGATCATGTTCCAAAAGAGGATAGTAAGAAATTGGATTCAAAGGCCATTAAATGCACTTTTGTTCGGTATTGCACTGAATTTGAATCTTACAATTTGTTTGATCCCTCTACTCATAAAGTTTTTCCTGGTAGAGATGTAGTTTTTCATGAGCAGGTTGATGATGGAAATAATGATAACAACAATGAAGAATGGCACCTTCGTTTGTTTATATGGAAGAAGGGAGCGATGAATCAGGGGACAACCATGAGCAACAACAGCAGATGGTACAGAAGTAGTAGCCAAACCAAGTCTACAAAGGGATGATCATAATAGGTGTGAATCTACTCCACCACTCACGAGATTAGGTAGGCAAACTTAGTTTCCAACAAGATATAGGTAGACTACTTTTATAACTAGCATGTTAAATGTTGTTGAACCCTGTATTTATAAAGAAGGCAGTCAATATAATGAATGGAGGGTATCCATGGAAGAGGAATATGAATCAATACTTAAAAAAAAACTTGGGAGTTAATTGAATTAACTAAAGGAAAACAAACCATATGCTGCAAATGGCTATACTAGCCTAAATTTAAAGCTGATGGAAGTATAGATAAATATAAATCTAGGTTGGTTACAAAGGGGTATTCGTGGAAATAAGATATAGACTATGAGGAAACTTTTGCCCCTATAGCTAAACTAAACACAATCAGAATGCTAGTTTCTTCAGCTACCAAACATCATTGGATAATACACCAACTAGATGTGAAATCTGTATTTTTAAATGGGTAGTTGAAAGAAGAAGTGTATTTAGAGAAACCTAAGGGGCTTGTTAAATAAGGGAAATAACATTTAGTTAATAGATTGAAGAAAGCATTACCTGGACTAAAATAGGCACCCAGGTCATGGTATGATAAAAATGATTCATTTTTCTTGCAACACAGTTATAAAAGAAGAAAAAATGACCCTAATCTGTATATTATGTTTGATAAAGGGGGTAGAATTGTTTTGATTTCTTTATATGTAGATGATCTTATCATTATAGGAAATGTTGATAAACTCATTAAAGAAATCAGAGAGGAGATGTCACAGGTTTTTGAGATGAAAGACCTTGGTGAGCTATGCTACTATTTGGGTCTTGAAGTATGGGGAAATTCATGCCAGAATTTTCTATCATAGGGTAAGTATGTCAGGAGTCTACTGAAAAAGTTCAGGATGGATTAGTGCAATGCTGCAACAATGTATTTATAACAGAATACCAAACTTCAGTGTGATGACGGTTATAAGGAGGCAAATGCAACATTTTATAGACAATTGTTTGGGAGTTTAATCTTCTTGGCCACTACTAGACCATATTTGGCTTATGCAGTTAGTGTATTGAGTGAATTTCTGTCCAAGCCACTTCAGAGTCATTGGGTTGCAGCGAAAGGTATCTTAAGGTATCTTCAAGGAACCTTAGACTATGTAATTATATATATTGATTCTTGTGATATTAAATTGACAGGTTTTTTAGACTCCAATTGGGCTGGAATTGTATATGACAGGAGATCCATAATATGTTATTCATTCAGCATTGGGTCTGGGGTCATTACATGGAGTAGTAAAAATCAGAACACAATATCCTTGTCTTTAGTGGAAGTTGAGTATCAAGTGATGTGTGCAGCGACATCTGAAACAATTTGGTTGAGGAGACTTCTTCATGATGCTAGAGAAGAAAAAAAGGTTGCAACAGTTATTAAGTGCGAGAGTTAGAGCTCCATCAAACTTGTGAATAATCCTGTATTTCATAGAAACACAAAGCACATTGATACATAGTTTCACTTCGTCAAGGAGAAAGTTCAATCAAAATAAATCAATGTTGAATATTGTAATACCTGGGATAATGTTGTTGATATTTTCACTAACTCTCTTGGTAGAATCAAATTTGAATTTTTTAGGGAAATGTTAGGAATACTTGTTAACCCTTTCTCCATTAAGGGGGAGTGTTGAAGATAATGGAGAAACTTAATTGGAGAGAGTCGGTTCACCAGAACCTTAGATTAGGAATTTGTTCATATTTCTTAGGTATTGGTTCAAACATCCCTATAACCATGTAAGCAATATATTTTTTGTATTGTAATGAGAATGTAGAGAAACTTGCGGATGCAGTCCCTCTTGGTGTAGTCTCTCATTGTAGAGTTAACCAATATTGCTTGATAAATTGATTTTGCCATTTTTATCAATTTGTTTGATGACGATTAAAACCTATTTATTGACTCATACCAAAAAAGTTGGAGGGTTGGCTATTAATGGGTCTTCTCAAAAATTCATCAGGAAGAAGTGATTACAAATCTATTAGCAGGTGGTGGAAAGTTGGAGTTTGAGTGTGAGGGCAAGGCAAGTTACAATTTTAGCGAACGGACAATATCAATTGTGTTGTTTCTAATCATCTCGTTCAAATCTATTTCCTCTAGGTAATGAGTGGAGTATCGGTAGTTGTATGTAAACACTACAACAACAACAACTGTAGCAAGTAATAAATGATCGAACTTATTGGTTTCTGGAATATCGTCTTCCCCGGATATAAAATGCAAATATCTTGTATAAATGCGTCATTTATCTATAGATTTTCCAATACATAAATATTTCAAATTAACATAAAGATAATATGAAGTATAAAAATAAGTCTTATGTATGTAAATATGTGAGAAATCACTACATAAGTAATAAGGTAAGAATGTTGTATTTCTAAAAATTATTAATCAAATTTATAATAAAATTTTACTAATTTTATTATGAATTGATGTTTATCTATTTTGTTTAGTCATTTATTTGATTTTCTCAGTATTTTACTACTTATTATAGTTAACTTACATCATATGTATTTTTTAAAATAAGAATATAATTTACATTAATTTAAAAACAATATCAACTCTATTAAAAACATAAATGCTGGCTTTTTGTTAATATTATATTATATAAGAATGTAGTAAAGATATTTCACTTAAATAAAATATTCCAATGTCTATATTAAATAACATAATTTTATATTAATTTTATATAGATAAAATAGTTAAAGGTTAAAAATAAATACTTTTATATTTATTTTATAAATATTTCAATATAAAAGATAAATAAACTCTTTGATTATCTATATTAACTAATATAATTAAGTTCATATATGTATATATGGAGAGAAATTATTTGTGTATGTTCACCTTATCAAAATATTTCAATGCCCCCAAGAAAAAAGTGATTAAAAATAAAATAATTCAATTGTTTTTTAATAATAAGAAAAAATGTAATTCATTTAATTCTTAATAAAAAAATTGATACATAATATTAAAAAGTATTAATAATAATAAAAATATTAAATATGGGATATATATATATATATATATATATATATATATATATATATATATATATATATATATAAAATTATGTCACTATTTTGGTTACATATTTCTTGTAGTAAATAAAATCTAATAAATATTTGTTGGAATTGCAAATTTAAGTACTGTAATATACTCAAACCAAGGGCTTAAGTAGAATTTCAAGGTATTGTATCCATTTTTGCATTCAAAATGCATTTTAAACAATGAAAAATTACACATGCTATATGTATATATAGAACCACGATATATTCATTTTAAAGGGGATTAAATCTCTTGATATGAAAAACCTTTTTTCAAGTTTTTCACTCTAGAAAAGGTTTGCATATCAAGAGAATTGGTCCTTATAGGTGCTTAGTAGATTCGTGGCTAAGATGTATTTATATTGGTCTATATAGCTAGACTAATAGCAACATAGATCTATCTTTTACTTGGGATCTACCAAGTACTAAGACTGATCAAATCTCTTAAGATTCAAGGTTCTTTCCAAGTGAAAAATATAAGGAAATGTTTGCAACCATAGAATCTTGATTCCTCTTATTTCTTAATGGATTAGTAGTTAAAATTGATCTATTTTGATTCCTCAAAATATTATTTATATTATATAAATTATATTATTTATATTATATAAATCTCACATCTTTATACAAAAAATGTATCCTCCATTTTAATTTTATTGAACCCTTAATTTAATCTCTATGGAATTTATATGGAAAATTTTGATTCCTCTTATTTCTTACTATATTAGTAGTTAAAAACGATTTATGTTGATTCCTAATAATATTATTTATATTATATAAATTATATTATTTATATTATATAAATCTAACATCTCTCTATATAAAAAAGTAGTCTCCATTTTAATTTTATAGAATCCTTAATTTAATCTCTATGGAATATCTATGGAAAATTTTTAATAGTAATGAAGATACAAGGTTTAAATATTTTTCAAAAGTAATTATAATCCTTTTTATTTTAGATTTAATTAAAAATTGTTTTAAAATTAATTGAAAATAAAATATTTTGATTATGAAACGAGTAATGGTGGACTTGAAGTATGCCCTAAAATTGTTTCTTCTTAGATAAGAGCTTGTCTTCCTTTGAATTTAAAGAAACTCTTAGTCTTCCCTTCTAGGCCTGATAGAAACAATTTGTTCCACTCCAAACCTAGAGGATGAAAATTTATTTTAAAGTTTATAATTATTGGCGAATCTCACTAGTGTATAATATGAAATCTGTATAATGTTTGTTGATACATTTATAAAAATACGCAAATTTCTAATTATTTTATAGGAAAAGTCCATATAATTTTGGCAATTTTTAGGGTAAAATAATTTTATACTGTAAAATTTTGGCTAATCATTTTTAAAAGAAATGGAAATTGAAGAATCTTTTTTTTTTGAAAAATCATGTTAAATTAGCCCACTTGCTAATATTAGCCCATAAAATTTACCCATGGTATTGTAACAAAGCATATTTACGAGTTAATAATATCAAGGGTAAAGTAGGTGTGAATATCCATGGTTAAGAATATTGTAATATTGCAAGTTTAATGTAAGTATTTTTTAATGTACTCATTAATTACATTCAAATATAAATACAAAAGTTTTATTTTAATTTATATCGTAAAATATATCTTAATTTCTAATTACTATTTACACGCTATATATTCTAATGTGACATGTATATTACAATTTTCTTATATTTAAAAGAGCACCCATAAACAAGGCCATTGGAGATTGTTCATACAAATTTTAGTGGTCCTAAAAAAACATAACCATTAATATGTGAGATGTATTTATGCTACTAACTCATGATTATACTAGAGCAACATGGGTCACTTAGAGAAAAATATGGATCATTTGGCAAGTTTAAAATATTTAAAGATCCACTTAGAATGATATTGATCTAAAGATTAAATTGTTGATATCTAATCGAGGAAGAGATTTTAATTCTAATTATTTTAATAAATTTAGTGAAAAACATGGAATTAAAAGACAATTCTCAATAGCAAGGTCTCCTCAACATAATGGGGTTGTTGAAAGAAAGAAAATAACTATGGAAGAAATGGCAAGAGCCATGCTTAGTAAAAAAAATATTCCACATGCATTTTAGGGGGAGAAATTGATATAGTAGTTTATATCGTAAATAAAGCTCAAGTGAGAGTGAAAAAATAGGAATCCTTATGAATCATGGTAGGTTAGTCCTGCTTAACTCAAACAATTTAACGTTTTCGAAAGCAAGTGCTACGTCAAGAGAATGAACAAAATATAGAGAAGCTTGATTCCGTAGAAAATGAATGAATCATTCTTGGCTATTCATTTAGGACAAAAGGCTATAAGTGCTACAACAAAAGAATTGACATGAGAATAGATGAATCGTTACCCTGAAAATAAAAACAATGGAGAAATGAATATTTAGATGAGATAACAAGAAAAGAGCATGAAGAGAAATAACAATAAGAAAAAGAGGAAGAGGAGGAAGAGATATAACCTTAACATCTGAAGATTCCATCTAAATATGTTCAGAAATTTCATCTAGAAAACAAAATTCTTGGGAGAAAAGAGTCATGGGTTTAGACTAGAAGGAAAATGATAAGAAAATTAAAGCATGCAAACTTTTCCTTGCTTTCCAAAGTAGAACCTAAGAAATTTTCCTAAGTTAGTGAAGATGAGCATTGGATCAATGCTATGAAGGATGAACGAAATCAAACTAAGAAATATGATAAATGGGAAGTTGTGCCTAAACTAAAAGACAAGAATATAAATGGAACCTAGTGGGTCTTTCAGAATAAATTCAATGAGGATGGATTGGTGGTAAGTACTAAGACAATATTAGTTATTAAATGATATGCTCAAGTAGAAGATTTTGATTTTGAGGAAACTTTTACTCCATTTTCGAAACTTGAATTTCTTAGAATTTTCTTAGTGATTGTAGGTTTTATAAATTTCAGAGTCTATGAAATGGATATCAAGTCAGCTTTTCTGAAGGGATAGTTAGAACAAGATGTGTATGTGTTACACAGTTATTTGTCACCATGCTCATTTTCCGGTCCCTCGTCCTGAAATGCCCTGTGACAGATCCTATGCAATTTTTCCACCATCAAGAAATAAGTTAACATATCCCCTTGAATATCCAAATAAGACTGCCTTGGAAGATTACTGAAGAAACATGGTCAAACTCCTAGTTTCCTAGGTCAGTGCCTTTCTTGGTGCCATGATCGTGCTGCTATCCTTTTCTCAATTCTGCCTTAGCGCTGTTAGTACTCTAATTTCTTGGAAAATTGCATTGATCCCCTTCTGGCAGTGCTTCCTCAAATGGAGGAAATCTTTGACCTCTATAATCTCAAGGGCGGCGAGTTGGTTGTTGAACTGTGGTGATAAGGTCGAGCTCTCTGATTTTAGAGCCTTCATCTCATCCATGGGGGTTCATCCCTTAGAAAGTGGGCCTTCCTCCTCGTGTCATGGGTTCCCAACCTCTTCTCCCTTCCTATAAATTCACATCCCTCATTCCCCCAAGTTTAGAGCTTGGTTTATCATTCTCAGACTCGTATGAACTTTCATCCCTTTGCATAATAGCATTGTGATAAAGCCTAAGTGTTTGGTAGAAGGAATTATTTTGATCTTTGTGAAGGATTCATATTTTGACCAACGGATGCCTCCAACATCAAGGCCTGGGTTGTAAGCTCTCCTTTTGTAATTTATCAATAATAAAATCTGATGTTTGCTTTATCTATTTGTCTAAATGTTTATGTAAATATTATGGTATTCCTTGATGTGCTAGATAGCTAAATTTTTCATTTAATATATGTATTGTATCATGTTTGTTGTGGTCTCTTGATCATCCGCATGTATTCACACACCATTAGTAGCAAGAAGTCGGTCTACAAGGATCGTGGATCGACGTCATCATCAACGGACTCAAGCGTGGTGTTGGGAAAAATGTATTTATGTCTCTTTTTCTTGTTGCATTGTAAACATTAGTTAAGATATCTTTACATTAGAAAGAATCTCGTGTTGCTAGATCCACTCTAGGGCTAGAGATATTTCCTTTGTCTGCAAAGGCGATTTACCTTGACAATAGAACTGGCGACTCCACTGGGGAGCTCTAGCCTTTTAGTCCTCCTTCCCTGAACTAATTGTGGATCAGTTTCACCGATTTTTGAAATTTAAATCTGCTTAGGCCTCTGTTAGCTTGTGTAAGGATTTATAGTCACTTCATTGTGTCGGGTCTGGTGTTTGTCTTAGACTCTTTTTATTTTTTCATTGTTTTTAGTGACCAACGCCCTTACTGTTTGCACAATATTTACACAGAATACAAAAGCTGATCCCTTGAATTGGTGTATTTAAAAGAATAGACATTATATTACAAAATTTACAAATATAATTAATGCTAAACACATCAAATATTTATCAAAGAAGAGATAGAACCATTCCGGTCAGTGGAAACCTCTGCAAAGGGCGAGTTACTTGTCTGAAAATGTGTATAGGTTCTAGGCCATAGTTGTTCCAATGGCCAACATTGGGAAATGTGAACAAGTCATATTTTGTGATCTCAAGAATCAAAGAGCCAGGGAAAAAAATTCCCATGAAAGCATCATCAAGAAGATTCGGGGGCAAGCAAGCTACAAAATGGAACTATATTTTAGTCTTCTCAACAACTCTAGTATCGAAAGGTCCAATATTCATTTCAAGACACTATGATATGTGCAGACTCTAGATATGCATTTCAGTTCATAAAGTATGGTGCTTAAAAAACCTTTGCGTTCCAAAAAACCCTAATATATTTCATAGCTTTGACAAAGCCAACTAAGAAAAAAAATCAAATAAGATGTGCCCATGAAACTAAATTTACTATTATACACTATAATATAAAATTTACCTACACATTCATAACCTGTAATAAAATTCATAATTGTCTAGTTTTAATGCCCTTTGAATTACCTCCCTGGAATATGTTGAGAATATGTGTGTAAACTCCACTGGAGATGTGCGAACCTCCTATGTGGGTGTTTAATGCCCTTAATGGGGAAACCTTTCGGTAGCTAAAGTCATTTATTTCATTTAATGGTTGGCGTATATGCCCTTGTTTTGTTAGCCCATCAACCCTTCTTGAAGGAATGCCTCACTTGAGTTGTGGGTAAATAAACAACTGAAACTCTCGCTTGTGTCTTCTCATTCAAGTGAAATCATTCATTCTTGAACTCTCATTTGCATCATCGCATTCAAGTGAATAAATCCATTATTTTCCCTAAAGACACTTGTATTATTTCTCTCTATTGGTGGATCTCTCTTGGTTCTGGGTAAATTATATTGATGAAGTAATGGCATGTGAGCATCTTGTGATCTGTAAGTGTTGATAAATCTCTGCAGTTTCAACTTGTTGGATAAGGATTTGTTAAAAACATCATTGTAGATCTACTCTCTCTTATGATATCAACATGGCATCAGATCTAGTGAGACTCTTTCTGCCTTATCCAATGCTACCTTAAGGTTGCTTTTAAGATCTAAAATTAGGGTTTTGAACACTGTTTGAAGGTTGTTGCAACTCTGAAATTGGGTTTTTTTAGCACCCTATTTTCTAACATCAATATTTTTTAGGTTTTTTTTTATGGCTATTTTCACCAGCAAGCTCCTTGGCCGAGATTGTTTCTTGGCAATTTAAAGGAAAGTTATGCAGTTTTGTGCTCCTTTTTAGGCAGCACATACTTTCCACTTATTTTCAGTCAAAACCTACCATAGATTTTTCACAGAAGTGCTGCTAATGTGTGATCCATGGATGGAAAATGCTCCTCACTTGGGTCTCTGAACAAACAAACAAAAAGTAAAACCCTACAAGTAAACTGCGAGCCCTCCCATTGCTATTTAATAAGGTCCGCACTCTACATTTCTCTCACACATTTCACCTCATCAATTTGAAGATTTTGACCTCAATGTTCATCTTCACTCGACATCATTCCTGTTGCTGGTTTGGATTTCTTGGGCGGATTTCTAGAGTTGAATTGGAGAGTTATTATTTTGGATGGGTTGATTGAAGATATAATTTCGATAATTTCTTGGGTCAATTCCTAGGCTGACTTGGAGAACTTATTGGGTTGTTATAGAGCTGTTTTTTCTAATATTTTGGAGCTATTTTTGAGGAAGCCTCAATCTCATGTCTACTCATGTTGAGGATGTGGAGGATGAAGATTTAGGAATTGTCATATGATTAGATTGTAGAGTCTAGACTCTAGTTACTAATTATTACCATGTTCATTTTTGGACTCTAGAGGCCATTTAGAGCGTCTTTATTTATGTATTTTGGTTCAGATATGGATTAGACTCACTGCTATTTTGGTTAGATGCACCTCTACTTGTTAAATGCATGACAAAAATTTTCATATTCGAATCTAATTGTTTGAATTCACATGAATATGCATGAATTTTTTTAACCAAAATTTTAAATATTTTGGTCAACTAGTTTTGTATCTGGTTTTTTAACAGTTCCAATGCAGTACCATTTTTTGGGGTTTACTGATCCATTTTGCTAGCACTGCTCTTTAGTTGGTCATAGTGACATCTCCGGGCTATGACCAGTCCTCTTGCTACGCCTACATAACTCCTCACCTTCATTGATGGTTTCTCTCGGTTTTTTTCGATATATACTATTAAATCCAAGGATGAAGCCCTCGAGAAGTTCAAAAATTTAATTTCTTGGTGAAAAATCACAACAATTATACCATCAAAACTATCAAAAGTGGCTATGAAGGTACACTTGGTGATGGCTTTCATCCATTTCTCACATCTCATGGCATTATTTGGCTGAAGCTAGCCCCTAAACAAGATGAAGTGTCTCATGGTGGAAATGGCTCACTATGTGTTGCATTTTCATCAAATGGATCTTAAGCTCTAGGGAGAAGCAATGTTTTTGTAGCTTATATCATCAATTAGGCACCTACTCAAGATCTTTGGCAAATGACTCCTTTTGAGAAATGTATGGTTACAAACCTTGTTTCCCATTTTTAAGTCTTTTGTGTTAGTTTGTATAGCTCAAACATGTGATGTTCGAGTCTGAGATGATACACAAGTGGATTAATTTTCTCGAATGGCCAAAAACGTTTCTAAGGAAAATTTTACCTTAATGAAATCAAGAACTACTGGAATTCTTGCATCAAGAAGAAGATAAAGTCAAAACAACACACCCACTCCACTGCCAACGGGGTCATCAAGACTAAATCTAATATCTCTTCCCAACCCCATCGTATCTGCAATCCAAATTCAGTGTTTTCTCATGGTCCTGAAGCATTCACGGCCGCTAACGCTGCTCAGCCATTCTTAGACGTCATACTTGAAGGACACCAGCCACCTAAGAACACCTCCAATGTAGTGAGCACTGGAGAAAACCAATTCTCTGTCCCAGATGTTTTAGAATCAATGCATGAAGAAGGACATGATCAAAATCTGAAGTTTTCAATTGAAACAGACTCCACCAGCAACCATCTGCTTTCTTGTTCATATTTGGGTATTGATTCTACTTCTACCCGTTTTCATGACAACCTCTCTGCTCATGATTTTAAATGTCATATTCTGCACGCTGACGGCCATAATAATTATGAGACTGCAAACACACAAAATCATGGACAGCTGGTACAGCCTGCACCAGTACGGCACCTAATATTACTGAAAGGCAGTTGATGGAAGACGAATTAGAGAATAATATTGATTGCAAGATCTTAGAAGAAAATGAGATCATGATCGACTATTCGCGGTTCACAGCGTCCTCTAGAGTAAGTGGATGGAGAGCTAGTAACTCTTATTCAAATATTGCAGTTGATTTGACCAGGTTGCTTCCCAATTTGTGCCCGGTCCGCACCAAATTGATCTAACGATTTTCGTTTAACGATGACTATAAAGATGGCCTAAATTTGTTTGACGATAATTATCTGTTGGCTTAGAGCGAGGAAGGTTGTAGGGTTGGCGATTAATGGGTATGGTCAAGAATTCGTAAGTATTGCAAATCTATTAGCTGGTAGTGGATTGAGTGTGAGAGCGGACGGACAGTATCAATTGTTTTGTTGCTACTCAAATCCATTTCCTCTAGGTAACGGTGTGTAATATCCATAGTTGTATGTCAACAACGACTGCGGCAATAAATTATCGAATCTCTCGAAATACTGTCTTCCGCCGATATTAAATGCAAATATGTTTCATAAATGGGTCACTTCTCTATAGATTGTCTGCGACTCTCCATAAATATTTCAAATTAACACATAATTTTTTCTCAAGTATCGTTTCAAAGATAATATGAAGTCTACAAATAATTATGTTCTATGTAAATATGCGAGGAAATTCATCCCGGCTTCACCGATGAGAAAAGAGCATAAACATTATTGGCATTTGTAAGGCCCAGACATAAGCTCTGGTATTTGGAATTTCAAATTTCTTTGGTATGTGAAGTGGAAATTTGATGATGGTTATTTGTTGTAGTTTTATTTTTTTATATAGATGAATGAGTGTGAGTGTGAGGTAGACTTTCATGTATTTATATTGAGAATAGGATTTTTCTAAACACAATAATTCATTAATATAGTTTTATAATGTTAATTATTTTTTTAATGAAACATATGTCTAAGAATGTTTAAGTAAAGAAAACAATTACTTCAATTTTTTTTTTGTATTTTTTTTTTTTATCTATAAAAATCTCATTTCCAGTAGATCCACCAAAACATAGTGACAATAAACTACTCACCAGAAAATGGTGACCAAAACTAAGCTAAGAAAATTGTTTAAGTTATTTTCTAAATTATTTATTAAAATTTGAGGTGACAAAAGTTCTTAATGTGTCATTTCTTTTGTATCAATTTTTTTCCATACCAATAAATATGTTTAAAATATAAGAAATAATCTTATTATATATATATGACACTACAACACAAGGGGGGTTTTAAGACAATATTAGGGAGGTTTTAAGACAATATTTAAGACAATTTTTGGGTAAATTCTCTTAGCTTAAGAAAAAAGAAAAGTTGTGTATTGTATTAAATATTGTCTTTAAGTGGATGTGTCAAATTAAATTGTCTTAAAATATTGTCTCTATAAAGGCAATTTATAACACAAGCTTTTCTGTGTCTCTAGAGGCAATTTCATTTTCGTCTCTCCAGAGTCAATAGTTCGGATTAAAGACATATTGTCTTTAAAGAGACAATGTCTTTGATCCTAACCATTGTCTCTCTCGAGACAATAAAAAATTACATTCAAAGATAATACAAGATCACTTTTGTCTCTTTAGAGACAATATAAAATGATGAATCTAGAAAAATGTATCACCATTGAAATAAACCAATATTAAAAGTATTTAATTAAAAATAGATTACAATACAATTGATTAATTCATATTATGACACAATGAAATCGAACCATTGACCTCTTGCTTATAAAGCAGGTGCTCTTCCATTAAGATAGCATCCTTTAAAGAATTATGTGAGAGTTATGGTAGTCCTGGAAACTCATATATAGGTATTGATTTTAAAAAATGCTCAACACATAATAGTTTAATCTTCATAAAATCTAAAATCATGCAGCCACTATTTTTAACTTGATAAAAATAACTCAATGGAGTTAGTTCATTATCACACCCATGTAGCATGGCTCACCCAACAAGTTAATAATATATAATAATTTACAATCTATTTAATCTAATCATACAAAAAAAAGTAACTAGAATTATAGCAAGCCTTCAATAATATATTGCCACAACTATTGAATGGTTTTTGTTTAGCATGTTTCCACTCTTCATATATTCTTGAAATGTGATTTTTTTCAAGGAAATTTTCACAACAATTAAAGATAAGGTACAGAGAAATTGGCATAGTGATCCTCCTATATATCCCTAAACTATCTGCAACAAGTTAGATAATCCATCATAATTATCATTACCTATTAGTAATGATGAAACATGAGAGTCAACAATGTCCTCATATTTAACTTACACCCTATAAGAGATGGTTAGTGTACAACCAACATCTGCTTGGTCGTTCAATGTTACCGATGCTAATAGCATGCTATGCAATTACACTTCCAAAGAGGTATAAGTGTGGAGTTTGGACCATTTTTTCGTTGCGGGCAGAAGCCTTAAACTGTTGGCCATGATAAACAAAATTGTTGTTTTTTATGCCTGAAACCACATGTGGAATTTTTCTTAGATAGTCGATACATAAAGTAATATTGCATAAATGTAAAGCACCCACATAAAAAATAATGTCATTATGTCTATCCATCGTAAATAGAAATAAAATTAAAAGAGAAATGAAAATATGACCTCATAGGGTAATATGATGGTGGTCTTAGTCATGTTCAGCCAGATCAACATGTGTCGCAGTTGTGTCTAGGTACAATGGACCTAGTCATGTTCAGTCAACTCACCATGTGCAACATTTGTGTTAAGTGAAAATCATCTCACCAAACTACTTTTTTTCGTATGATCTAATATATTCACAAATGGTATAGTGGCGGATAAATTTGTTCTGACATGCATAAAATTTATAACTTATACCAACCTTAATCCAATGTCGTGAAATTGGGCCATCCTTAATGCAATTTCCCATGTAATTACAAAATGCCATGAGAAGAGTCAATTGTCTTCCTAATTTGAAGTGGCCACTCTGTAATAGAAAACACAAAAGCAAAACACTACATTACTACCGAACGTTTCAAATTTTGTTTTAATGTTTCTAAAAATAAAAATAAAATCAAAATATTAATTGTGAAAAATTGAGATCGAATATCATATCCAGAAGAGTATAGGAAGAAACCTTGTATAGAAGGGCAGAAATACAATAGACAATAGATAAGAAAAAAATGCATCCAATAAAGTGTTTTTCATGCTATGTAACACACATAAATATAACATGACATTTTCTTAAAAATAATAATTCCAAAGTCAGAAAAAAATTTTAAATCAAGGAAAAATGTATGCAAGGGGTTGTTCGATAAAAGTAGCACAATTGCATAGATGAAGTTCATGAACGTCCAATTCATAACAGAGATGTTTTGGGGTGCATGGTCCTCTGATGTACACCAATTATTCTATAAGAAAATGTTAGGACTGCCAATTGGCGAACATTGTGCAAGAAGGGAGTGTTGGGCCGCTAATATGTTATTATTATTAACACTTTTTAACACCTATTTCATCCATTTCTACTCTTTTTTATCATGTCATTTATCATAATTTATCATATAATTCCATTTTATAATTATTTATGCTCTTACGGATAAATATCATTTCTTCTCCTTTATTTTTAATAAATTGATGATTATGGATGATTTTACCAATTATGGTTTATTAATAAATTTGTTGTAACATCACTCACCATTTTAGCCTCCAAGATATTTTCCAGATTGCAGAGTTGATCTCCAGCTCATCATTAAATATGCCAACTCAGAAATTCGCTGGAATAAGAAGTGACAATTTTGCATTAGACGTATTAGGCAAATGGAGAAGAATCCAGAAAATCTGAAACATGGGTTTTGTCCAAAACAAATCGAATTAACTTTCATCAAGAATAATTTGCCGAAATTCAGCCTGTATTGAGAGAAACAAAAGGTTCTATGTGGATAATTTTCCCAGATTCGTTGTTGCGGCCGTTTTCCAAATTATGTCAATTGCAATACCAAATTCGACTTGTTCTTGTTGAATGATTGATGGAAATATATTTTCTTGTTGATCAAGTTGTTGGGAAAAATCCAATTTTGTTATGAGGGGTCACATTTACTATTTACTTTCTCCTCTTTCTGATTATAAAAGGAGAGCATGTATTGCCATTATTCAGATTTTCCTTTTGGTGTTTTCACTTTGATCATCGACTCTCATTGGTTAAAACAAAGTGCGATTTCTTGTAAACTTCTTTGCACATGATTAATATATAATTCGGTTGTTGTTCCATTATTTGATACTGGAGGAGTTCGGAATTGCTTCACTGGCAGCAAAGGGCCTGGCCCTGGTGGATCCACTTGCTATTTGTACCATTACTTTACAATTCCAGTCCTGTGATGGTTTTCTTTAATTTTCATTTCCCTGAATCACATTGCTTCACAGTTCCCTATTTTATAGTTTACTGTTTCAATATTTTATGAAATCGTTTTATTGCATAAGTTGTGATTGAACCGCGTTGTCGTTCCCTTCCACCATAGCAAGATTACTATCCTTTGCAGCTTATATTGTTATGCTATTCATTTCAACTATAAAGCTTCGCTGTTCATTTCGGATTTTGCTGTTCATTTCTATTAAAAATCTTTGTTGTTCATTACTACTAAATAAGCTTCTTTGTTCATCTCTTTCCTGCAAGTATTTGGTTTTGCTTTAGAATATTATTGCAGTGAGCATGTTTATTCCATTTCCATTATCAACATTATTAATTTAATTTAGTTATCATTTCCAATTAGTTTTTTTGGTGTGGAGTGCAAGATCAACAACTGTAAAGAACATTGGCTATTGTTGTCAAAGCTCTCAGATTGAGGATCTTATTTATGCTTGATTAGTTTACATCAGTTAAAAGAGGAATGAGTTATTTGTATTGTATCCTCGACTGATAATTGCAGTTACTTTTCTGAATGAATGATTTAGTTTTAGAGCATTGAGTTTCCTTTAGTTGCAAGTGGGATTTATTAAAAGCATCCGTTTATTCTTGTATTTGAAAGATCTATACTACAGTTTAAGAAAGATTACTCTATGGGATTATAGCATGCACATATTGTGTACACTCTTGAAATAATACGACTTGCCTAGGTTGATAATTAATGTGGGATAAATAGGAGTTTTAAAAGGAACCTTTTAGCACCCAACAGGGAGATGAGCCAACCTGATATTATCTTTCTTTATACTCGAAAAAATAGTCAATACTTGTGCCTCCCAATTGAAATTCAAATTATCCATTATAGTCACAATATTTGTAAGGTTCTTTCGTGGTTTTCTATTGGCCCCAAGAAATTCATTCCTATTATAAATATTAACAATCCCATCATTTAACTGTGTGGAAAATACATTATTGTACGGAGAAACAACCAAAGGTGAATTGTTAACAAAACACTTATTAGCCCCCCTATGAATACATTTCCTCATTCCAAGATCTCAATGACATACTTATTCATCTCCCCATGAACTTAGAAATTGTCTTCCATCGTCAACAAAACAATGTGCATGAATGTTGCATTCATTTCAAGGTCCCAATCAATTATTTAGTATTTCTCGAAAGTAATACTATATAGCCATTACTCCAAGGGAATGCAAGCATGCTAGAATTTATTGGTTGTGGCATCTAGGTGGCTTCACCACTCTTCATCATGTTTTTTCAAAAGATCTGTCATTCATGCCATCGTAGAGTGAATACATACAATCTCGTTGTCCAATTTCTCAAAAAAAATGATCCATAAAATTACTCGAACTCCATAAAACAAAAAATTGCATATACTTTTGTATTGACCTGCAAAGAAGTAAGTCAGATGAGTAAGAAAATAGAATACAAGATGCTTAGAAAATCGATCTTCTACGAAATTCAATTTCTCGACTTGAAAAAGGTGTGGTTCTAGAGTGTGTTTTGTGAAAGTTGCACCACGAAAGTAATATGCTATAACTTCATAGTCCTAAGTGGAAAGAATTAACCAGTTGTGGCCAGTTATAATTTTCATGTAGAATATGGAAACGTGTATTGGAATAATGGTATGGGCACGAACATAATACCTATGTTTGTCTTTGGTTGAATGTAAATAATCCTAACATGACATATTTCATATTATAAATTTTGCACAAATGATTGGTGTGATTTCCATGTGTTTCAAGATGTTCTTTTGATCTTGTTGATTGTTTCATACATGCATATAATGAAAAATGAGAAGCCACTAATGACTGAAGATTTATGTCTTTCCAGTTATAAGGCCTTTTACATAAATGCCAACATTTGCACTTAAATCAACTATTCAAGAGAGCATAATTCTATCATTATGCCCTCTTACAAATAGGGTGTAGGTTGCCTATAAACTACTTATAGATATATATGACAAGCATCTACTCCTAGAATACAAATTGAAATGGATGTGTTATGATTGATATGTTATTAATTGTATTCTTTTTATTATTGGAAACTTAATATTTATGGATTATGTTAATTTATATTATTTAATTGAAATAAAGAAAAAATTATTTGTACAATTGAGACAAATATTTTGTCCTATGTTTTGTTACAATGTGAAGAGCCTTGGAACCTTTGTCACCGCACAGCAAAAACACGATTCTGGCATATTTTTTTAAATTAGAA
This sequence comes from Pinus albicaulis, assembly GCA_034641835.2. Lineage (NCBI taxonomy): Eukaryota > Viridiplantae > Streptophyta > Pinopsida > Pinales > Pinaceae > Pinus > Pinus albicaulis. The sequence goes on from CM076576.1 coordinate 469,315,722, forward strand.
GAAAAATGTTGAAAATATAAGTCTACCTCTAGAAGTGTTGATTCCGTTTTTGGGCTTAATATGGTTCAAATTTAGTCTTAGGAAATTTTATTGACAAAAAAATATCAGTGTAAATTATAAAAATAATATTATGTTGTATCATTCAATGGACAACATCTATAGAATACTCTAATGTTTCCTAAAAAATACCAGAAAATCATGTTATCTAACCTGATAATCCTTATGTAATGCATAAAAATAATGCAATCAAAAACTTGCCTGTAAGCTCCAACACTTTTTCTAAATATTTTTCCTCTACAATGTCACTTTGTTGAACTTATTATGGAAGTATTCACACTATAAAACTTAACAACTTCATAAAAATTAATAAAATGATAGCAATGATTTTCTCATAAACAAAATATTTATCACACTTTCCCAAAGTTTGCACAATAAATTTCACCGCAATAATGTCAGGGATAACACTAACACATTTAAGTTCCTCTTCTCAAAGGTTATCATAATATATCTTTAGTATTTGCTACCAAGTATTCGAAAAAATTATTCATAGAATATCTCACAAGGTGAAATATAAGAAGAAGAATCAACTTAAATTTGTAAACTAATATTATCCAATACCAAATTTATTTGAATTTTATCCTTGAAGCCTTGAACTGATGAAGCCCAAAAACAATTCTTCCTTTGGTATGTGTCTTGAAGTTGCCTTAATTGAGAAGTTTGGACTTCTACAACTTGATCTGTAACAAGGGACTTTTTGCATCATATACTTCCAATACATTGGCTTACGAGAAATAAGAAATGAAAATATCAATTTGTTCCACCTATACATTCAATAGGAAATCACATGTTATCGAGTTCAGTCCTCTAGTTTTGATTTTGACTATTAGAGTCATTAAGTGACATCCAAGCCTTGTGGCATTCCTTTTTTCTTTAATTCATACTCCCTAGTAAGATCTTCAATCTTCCTTTCATACATTGCTATACATTTGGGAGTTTTTATTCTAATATGAAAACTCATAAACATAATTAATGTTAATCATTCTCAAGAGTATTTAAAAGGAGTATAAGAACGACTCTGCTAACATCTCTCAATACCATGTGTTCTCAGTTTTTGCTAGTCCTAGCTATCTGGAATTGTGCATTCAAATGTCATCTTGAATTTCCTATGGCCACATGAAGGCTACTTTTGAGACAGTTAGGACTTCCTACCATCTGCGATTTCATTTTTGGACTACATCATCCAATTATAATAACAAAACACATTATATCAATTTACCCAAATCATAAAATTTATAATGGTAGTAAGGTTCAGTTGGATCTCCCCAAGCGAAAGAAATCATTGCAATGTTGTTTGAGTTTAACAAGAATTGAGAAATCAAGTTCTTTTAAAAAATTACAGCCAATTGGAGATACCTTATAAATATATTATGATTTCAATAGTGCAAATCCATAATATTACATGAAAAGTTGAAATAAGGAAGTTTTGGTTCCTATACCCCATCTTCTTCAGTTCCTAAAACAGACAAGATGTTAGTGAAACTTGATACACAAGTGGCTTGCAATCATTTTCTCTCTGAAAATATGAATCCTTTGCTCTCATGAAAATGGGAATCCTCCAAACCAAGCAAATACAAATCTCGAGGAAGATGCTCATTCCACTTTTCACTCAACTGCAAGTGCAAATTTAATCAAAGATTATAAGGGAAATTTTGGCAGTGACCCTTCTGGAGTTGTTTTTGGCTTTAGATGTAATGAGAGAGTTGAGAAGCTTAACGTGTTTTTCACAATTCAAAATTCTTTGATATTACTCCTCTTTCATTACCCTGCATTTCATCCATCTACAGAAGGCCTCGACTTCTGCATGTCTCATGTACACACGTTCTTCTGAAACTTCAGTCCAATGCTTGCTTGAATCAGACCCCTGAAATAAATATTCATTCTCCACCAATGACCATGTTGTTGGGAAGCTAAATCCATTCTCTGAAAAATATGCAAAATGCTCTTTTCTTCAAAGGTTATGGTTTGTGTAGCCCCCTTCATAACGAATCACAAGAAATCCTTGATAGAAACAGGCTTTGCAGCTACCAAATATTCCTCCGAAAATTTGGTATGAAATAATGGGCCCTCATTGTCCCCAGAAAATGTAGTCAAATCCCATGGATCAACCCTTAAATTGACATCCCCAACTTCAATCATTACTTTTGGTTCAATATTATGGTCCATTGGAAGTCATAGAAATTAGACCCTTCTCTGATATTAGGAGTGGTGATTTCTTGATGACCACTGGTCTTTCCTCAAATGAAATTTTATTTTTTTGAGTTATCATGTAAATGAGAGTTTCTTGACGCGTTCCCTCATTCTCGATCACACTGGACAGAATCCTAGTGGTAACTTTCCCTTTGGATCTCCATTTCAAGATCATCATTCTTGTTCTTATCACATAGTTGATTAGTGCTTCCTTAAAAGTTTGATTGGGTGGCACAGGTGGATGGCCATGGCAATGTGAAGGATCTAGGACATCAGGATCCATGCCCCTTCAAAACACATTGTACAACTCAAATGGTTATTTTTCTCCCATCATATTTAGTTTTTTAAAGGCACAAACATGTCCACTATACACATCCATAAAAAAAATTAACTCTTCCTGATTAGATAATGCCAATTTTTTTTAAATTTGGTCTCTATAAACACCCAATCAATACAAATCAACATAGAAACAAGCCCGAGTCATTTTTCACTCAGACATACAATTTAATCATGGTTGACTTATTAAATAATAAAGGACAGACATCAATTTCTTTTGCATTGTCCCATACTATTTAAATAAGTTTCATAAATATGTTTGATATATTTGGATGACCATATAATTCCATGTATGTGATTATTGGAGATAAAAAATTTCTGGGGGTAATTTTTTTTGCATTTTAGCTCAAGATGAGAATAGAGATCTCATAAAAATCAAGCACATAAGTGTGTTGTTGTGGTAAATATTGTGATAATTTTCCCAATAAAATACCATCCTAATCTAATAGGTGGGTTAAGAAGAATTTTATTATATGCCATGTTAAATGGGCATACATCAATATGTAGAATATGTGGGAGACACCATTAATGCAAGAAGAATAGAGGGTGAATATTGAATAGTGTGCATATAGAAATAAGATGATTTCATATAGAAGGATGAATTAATTTACAATGGAATAATAGCTTCTTTTTTTTATATTGTAAGGATTTGTCCCATTTCAAAGTAATTGGTATCAAAGTTTGTGTTCTTCACTTTTGCAATAAAGGCAAGCAGACTAGCTTTTTAAAGAAGTAATGGTTGTAACAACCTTTTCTAAAAAAACTTACCCTTGAGGTAAAGAGATAATGTTAATTTGAAATATAACTCTAGAACACTCATGATCACATCTTCACTGAATATTTATTCCCCAAATGACCCTTCCAACATCACAAACATTTGTCACCAACCATTATAAATATAAACTAGATTTCCATGATGGAGACAGAGTGGAGGACTCAAGCCAGTCCTTCCTCTATAAAGAGTTAGAATATTAATATAAATAATACCAATTACAGTAAAAATAATTAATATTATTTCTTGAAATTACTATTACGACTACTAATCCTAAATGACTTTGACAAGGTAAAATTCAGCCGCCAATAAAGCCTCCACTAAGCTTACTAGCCATTGAGGTTACTAGCCCCTAACCTTAGAATATTATTTAAAGCTAGAGCTATATTAAGAGGTGGATAGATATATGATGATGGTGGAGGAAAGGATCTTAAGAGGTGGATATATTTATGATGGTGGAAGAGGAAAGGAAGGTGTAGAAATTGGCACAAATGTTGTTGATGTAACTGAGTCCCTTACACAATGACAATCACAAGTTAAGAAGAAAGATGAAGATGATGATAAAAAAAAAACATGAGAGTGATAATTATATGGTGATGACACAAAGAAATATGAGTATGGAAAGTCTCCTGACATGATTATGATAATTCTCCTCCATTGCCTCAAGAGAAAAAAATTATACAATCAGAACCATAGCATGAATAACTAACAATGATCCTCATCCAAAAATAGATCATCAAAAACAACATGGATATACTCCTAACTGATGTCAATTGAAAAAAAAAACACAATGACATCCTTTTTATATCCATGTTGGATCATATTTTCTCTTCATCTTTTCGTTGTGATGATGAATAACATTAATTGGTTCGAAACACGATGGCAATCAATTCTTTTATGTGATGGATCTTGAAGACATATACCTAAAAAATTCTACTCACAGAAGCATCCATTCATACATCACCTTTGTTCTCACATAATCCAAAGAAGGAGTCATTGAACTAAAAAAATATTCCAAACATAAGCTAACTCGTAAGGAGATGCTTAATAAATTGAACCAATATTTTTTTTGAACTCCTGCAAATGAAACCTATTATCAAGATTGATAGGTAGAATATACAAGTGTAAAATATCGTGTACAAGGACCACCCTAGTTATATGTACAAGCAGAGCTACAAGAGCCACCAATGAATGATATGCTTCATGGTTGCTGAAAGACAGAGCTACAAAAAACACAAAACAAAGATTTGTTTTTATGGCTCCTCATCATTAGTAGACCATGGCATAGCATGGAAAGAAAGCCTAAATATAACAAATAATGCAATGGTAATGGGTATGTTTAGCAACGATTTACTCCCACTACATTTTCTAATGTCCTCCATGAACTGAAAATAAAAGAAAGACTATTTACATCTAAAGTAGGAACAAATCATATAGGAATTCAGAGAAAAATGTATAGAAGGTTATAGAGATCAAAGAATAGTAAATATTAAATTTAAATTAAGAAGAAATGTTATAGGAGCTCAGAGTTCTCATAGAATTTTTGAATAGTAAACCTAGAAATAATAAATATATTATTGAAAAAAAATTGAGTAAATCATAAATATAGCTTAAAAAAACAACAACATATGTATTTTCACATAAATTGAGAGAATCATATCATGTAGGTGTTCATCTCCCTAATCATAAGATGCAGAGAAAAAAAAATTACAAGTTAAAAAAAAGGAGTTGCAAGAAGCTAATATAAAGATGCTTAGGATTTTTTTATTATTTAAAACATATCACATGCCATAATTCTATCATGAAGAAGCTCCACCGAAGGTTGAGCTGGAGAAGGTATCTCTTACTCGCCCAAAACTCCCCAAGTTAGGACGAAGATAGAGCTTTGTTGTTGTAGAATCTAAAAGTGATCCAAATCAAGTCTGTAGAACACATGTCTTTAGTTGGACCAGAAAAGGAGCAATGGGTATGTGCAGACATGAAGACCAATCCATATAAGGACATGGAATAAAAGAGAATTGTCAAGAGATCATTAAAAAGGAATCTTATGAAATATTTATTGTCAAAATACCTTTTAGCCTCAGACAAGAAATTTCAAACAGTCCAAAAGATGGACCTATCAATGAATATTCCAATGATGGTAATGACATCACAAGAAATCATTCAAAAAAATATTTTGTAAGACATCATATTAATGGATTAACTTTGTAGAAATTGGAAGTTCTTGAAGAATAAAAGGAAACCAAACCTTTATATGGAAATATTTGAATTGGAAACACCACCAATGATAGAGATAGTTAAAATTTGTTGACTTTTCAAGTCGTTGAAGAACAACCAATTGGGACTGTAACTGTAAGTAGGAATAATTAGATTGCAAAGATTACTGAAGTGAGTCTATTTGTGTAGAAGTATGAAGATATTGAAGAACCTATTGAAGATAAAATATTACAAGGGAAAGGATGATATGCCAGAAACTAAAGTTCAAGGTGACATATTGGAGGCATTCAGGTTCTCTAATTGAAACTTTTGAAGGTGGAAAGAACAAAATAGGCTTTGTTACAAGGGTGTTAGCTAAAACATTGCAGGTTATAGATGGATTGCATCTCGAAAGTTAATCACACTCCCATGTCAATCTAGGTAAGGGACAGATCCAAGGTAACAAAAGTGATATGAAACAAATGGACCCCAACTCTGTTTGATCATCCTAACATGGTTCAATTGAAGAAATGAATGGGAAGGGACTTAAGAATCCTAAAAAAGAGCATGTTAAATTTATGAGGCAAATTTAGGAATAATTTCCCTTAATCCCCAAATTGAAAATTCAAATTCATTGGAAAAATTTTTACTTTAAAAATAATTAAGAATGTGGTTATTCAAATTACTAATGCCTCCTAGCTAAGACATTCAAAGTTTGCTTCGATATATAATTAGAGGGAAATATTTTATTTTTTAAATTCAATTTTAATGGTCAGCTTCAAGGTCGGCTCACCCAAGAGATGAAACCTTTCAACTATGTCAAAACACTATATATACCTCATTGAGGTGCTCCTAAAAAATTACGAAATTGAATCTGCAATTTCAAATGGCTACCTCAGGAATTTCGGATGACTTTTTCTTTCTTTGAGTGTACCTCCATAATTTCGAATGGTGTTCTCTGTGGTTTCCTTAGGATGACTCTTGCTTCTTTGTGGTTTCATGAAATTGTTTCAGTACAATATTAGTAAGTCTAGAACTCACACTTAGTGTGAATGGGATTGTTTTGGGTAGGGTTCTAGGCTCAACATGTCTGATTTCAGGAGCATATATGCGCTATGGTTTATGGCATGCTTTTTAATTAGTTATGTCTAGTTCAACATGGGTTACTCTCTCAGAAAGAAGGCAACCGCTAGGAGACCCTCTTACAGTTGGGCTACAAGCCTAGAACCACATGCTCAGGAGGTCGAGCTGTTGTAGAAAGCCACAGACATAAAATTCTAGTAATTTGGTGGTTGTTGGAGGTGATTTGGATACCTTAAAGGAGGCCTAGTAATTTGAACCTTCTATAGTGATCTACAATTTCCCTAACCACATGATTGATTGGCTCCAAGAGCAGTTTTATCATACCTTAATATTGGAAAGTCATCCCGACTCTAAATCATTGTACTCTCTCTCTCTACTAAACATTTGATTTTAATAATAAGAATATTCTATCAATTTTTTCCTCATATTGGGGTTTTTCACTAGCTTGAACCAATTTTATGTTCTCTTTTCTTAGCTTGTCCTTTGTGATAATGGTTTATGTTTTTTCCTCAATTACTATAAACATAATAATGGTTTATTTGATTGCAATAAAATGGTCAATTGGGCTAATATGACTCACTGATGTAACTAACCTAAGAAAAGAGCATGTTAACTGAAAATTAACATGGTATCAGATCTCAGGTGAGGTCAAGCCCAAGCAAGAGTAAAAGAAATATCTAAAGTATATCAAAAGCAGATATAACAGTCTCTCTTTGAAATCACATTTGGCCTATGATGAAAAGTCAATGCATGGATCAATTAAGGGTTTATGATTATTATACATTGCAAAATCTGACCATTATCTCAACCAACATCCAGCCTAAAATTTTTACATGCATTGACTCTATCTCTTTATTTCATAACTCATCTCTATGCATATGAGCAGATCTAGGGCAATATATATTTCACAGAATGTTGATTGGCTTGGTCTCAGGGGTTACTTTTAGAATTGAGTAATTTTTTGCAGTTGAGAGCCAAATCTGAACATTTGGGTTCACATCAAATTCCTTTATTTCTTGTTGGTAAAAAAACCACAATTTTAAGCACAAGACAACCGAGCATCTCTGAGTTGGAGGTCTGAGTTTCTCACTATAAAGGAGAGTTTCATTTACATAAATAGGTGTGTAGTTACTTCTATATTTTTGGTTGAGTTGAGCGCAATGAAGGGCCAAAATATTATTACATCCCATGGACATGATCATCCAATTGAGATTGTTGAATATGATGTCAAAAATGGCCAAGGGCATCCTTATCTGCTGGTTGAGTTCTATATAAAGGTCTGAGACCAAAAATAGATTAGAAGGATGATACCTGTATCTTTTCCTGGAAGATCATGTAGCCTATGTATGTGATTATTCCTCTATCATCAAATAAGGAACATATTGCTAGTTGAAAGGTTGTGAAAATAGCCTTGTTCATGGAATAAATTCTTTAGGAGATAGGGGTTGTACTCACAGTCATTTTGGGACTGATAATCCCAGATATTTTACAACTAGAACCACTCTACAAGCACACAACATCATCCTTATTCACGATGATGATATGTTTCTATAAAATACTCTATGGGAGATGGGATAAATAAACTGATTGAAGTGATCCACTATGAAATTTCATAGATGATATGAAATCAGTATCAGTGCAGTAGTTAATATTTTTCATTTTCTATGAAGCATTATGTTGTGCACCAATGAAATATAAGTCTTGCTGTAAAATGTGAACAAATATCTTATGATCTAAAGCTTGAATTTGTGGAATTCAGTTGAAATTATGAAATCTCAGTAACATAGCTTCTTATGAAGAGGATTTGTAGATGAATCAAGGAATACCCCTAGTGCATTTATGATAATGCATATAGAGTTGCGTCAGTATGGTATGTGAAATTTTCACCGTGATTACATTGAATTAGAACTATAGGCCATCACTTTATATCTGCACGCATTGCATCTACAACTAACAAAGTTACAGTAACGTGCTATTATGATAACCTCACAACATCTATGTTGAAATTGTGTGTTCATTTATAATTATATGGGCCCTTGATAATCATACCAGTATGGTTTTGCCAATTGGAATTTAGAAAGGTCATGTTTATTTCCAAGTCGGTTTCCTGTCTAGGATAGAATTTTCTTAATGATGAGCTTCTAACCAATTTTGGTGGCATATTTTATTGCCCGTGATATAAGAAATACATATTATCCTACTTATGTCTTGGTAAGGACATAAATATGCTAGAGTAGAGAAGGAACATCACGAGTATGGAGATATGAAAGAAATCCTCTCAATCAATAGTAGGCAGAGTGTGAAAGATTCCATCTATGGGCACACTGCGAGCAACAAGAAGTCTTCAGTGTGGGTTTCTTCATTCAACTGTAAAGGAAAAAATTGTAACTGTTTTCACGCTACTAGGGTTTTCCTTTTGATGAGAAGAAACACAGAGAGAGTAAGGCTCTCTCTAATAGAGACAAAATAGTTGTGAGATGTACAAAATAAAAATGATTGTGCAGAAATAGAATAGTAGTATGATAAATGAAGAGAGACAACAAGAGAAACAATAAAAGAGGATGTCATAGATAGTTAAAGTGTTAGTGTTAGCAGAAAATGTTGACTACAGAAAGCTACTAGCATCAGTATGCAGTTCAGTATGGAATCAAATGGAACATAAACTCATGGGTAATAACCTCCTTGACAGTTATATGTGGCATCAGTCCTATGTATAGCATCTCAACACATACAAGTCAACATCATCTATGGAAAATTTAAATTTATCTATGTCAATATATTCTAGTGAACATAATATTGTTTATGTAGGAGAGTAGGAACTCTCAAAACTTCCCAGTAGTACTCCTCCTTGTTTAAAATATCAAAACTTTAATCCATTTCCAACATACGAGAGACCAACTTCAGCTAAAGAAGGAAGAGAAATACAATACTAACTTATTCTTATCAAGTTTTTTCCTAGTGATGTAGCATAGACAAATGAGTTTTGGTGGAATAGAGATAGTTGAATTAGATCCATATTTCTTCTTCTTTTATTTTATGAGATAAGAAGACACATAAATTGTAACTTATGGACATGGGTGGTACTACATTGAACATATTAATACATGGGACTTAATACTTATTCATAAGAGCGTGGAAGCTAATATGTATGGTTTGAAGAAATGCATGGAAGCTAAGATGGATGGTTTGAATAATGGCATCGAAGATAAGATGGATGGTGTGCAATATAAGATGGATGGTATAGAAGGAAACATGGAAGATTTAAAGAAATAAATGGAAGGTTTGGAAATTTTTCTACAAGAAAAGCTTCTTAATGGCAAAAAGGTAGTAGAGGAAACACATGATGAGAACAAAATAAATGCACAGTGACTCTCAAATAAATTTACTCTTTTTATTTTCCATAGTGTAGGCCAATAAGTAATGATTCTCAAATAAACTAACTTTATGGCTTAGTAGTTTTTTTTGGGTTCGTAAGTAAATGGTCTTGTTTCTTAGTGATAGATTGGTCCAAAATGCAAACTCAAACTTGTGGTTTTGGTTTTAAATTACTAAATGTTCTCCCATTGTTAAACAAATTGTCTAGTTTCCTAATAGCAGAAGAGGGCCAAATACAAACTCATGATTATAAAGCAATATTTATAAAATTACTTTACTTCAAGAAAAAGAACATTTTCCTTTTATAGATAGTAGGTTATGATATAATTGTATTATTCCAATTAATTGATAATTTCAACTTAATTAAATTATTTGTAAATAATAATAAACACCACTTCCTCATATATACTTCAATTTTCTAAAATTAAAAAAATCATAAACTAAATTATATATTTATTTCAAATGATTATTATAGTTATTTTAATTATAAAACTAAATTTATTACTTATTAATCCAAAATATTCATCTCTATTATATCATGGGCCAATACTACAACAAATCAATATCACATGTCAAAATATATCCAACAAATAAATATCACATGTCAAAATATTTTATATATATTTTATTTTAACATAATTTCATAACATTTTTTTAACTAAATTGAAAGGTCAATATCTAGTAACTACTTTTTAGTTTTCAGATAAATAACTAAACTCTTTATTTTAGATGACTATTAAAATTATTTAGTGAATTATTTATAAGGTTAAATCCTTACCATTCACATATTAAGTAATCATAATTAAATTAAAATTCTACAAGTAGCTAAATATATAAGGCAGGTAATTAAGATGCACATTCTATTACCACTAAAAGCCATGTAATGAAAATCATAATATTGCACAAGAAGCACATTCTAAAAGCCACATAATGAAAATTATAATATCATTCTATTAGGGCTATGTGTGCCACGTAATTAAAAATTATAAGATTGCACAAGAGGCACATTCTATTAAGGCTATGTGTGATTTTGTCCATGCTTAATCTAGTGTTAACAAGGGTCCCTCTTGAAATACAAATGACATATTTTCTAAATAGAAAAAGAATCTTTGATATTATAAAAAAATAAAAGTAATATATCGATTTAATTAATCTGAATAAAAGGCACAATAAAACATAATATCTCAAAATCCACGTGCCATAATATAATTTGATTAAAAGTAAAAATAGGTGGGATAAAGATATGATACAATATAAATTCATATCAATTTTAAAAAAAGAATGTATTTGGAAGTTAAAAAAAAGTGAGTGAGATATTTAAACTTTATACTTATAAAAAATATTTGAACTATATATTTAAATAAACTATTTGAAGACATATTTTAATTAACTTGTCTCATACAAATTTAATATATATTTATATATATAATGAAAATGTTAAAAGGAAATATTTTAATATTTTATATAACAGAATATTCAATATGTAAATAAAAAAGTAATTATAAATTTAAAAATAAAATTTTAAAATATGGAAATGTGTAATTGATTCAATTTTTAATATAAAATTAATATGTGACACTTAAAAATATTATTATTAATAAGAAATCAGTGTGGGTTACCAATAAAATATTTTAATATATTGAAGTATATTTAAAAATGTATTAATAAAAAAAATATTTTAATATAAACAATATAGTTCATAGATAAAATTTCTCAATGCACATATTATGTAAATATTTTGATGTAACTATGTATATATTGTATATTGTTTCAAAAAAAAAAGTATATATATTATATAAAACAATTGGAAAAGAAAATATATATGGTTAAATAGTTTGAAGTAATCTCCCTATATTACAATTTTCTGTCAATTTTCTATTAAATCCCACAAAGATTTTATGGGTGAAGATATGTACTCTATATAACATTCAAAAATACAATTCAAACAATGAAAAATTAGACACTGTATATACACTCCATAAGGATATACTTTTATTTTTAAATCTTACACTATTAAAAAAATGTTTTCACATAAAGAGATTTCTAGACTCATACTAAAATTATACTTGAACATAAATCAATATTGTTCTTTTACAATATCGTTTTGACCAAACATGTAAAAATTGATTAAAATTATAAATTTTAATTTTAAAATTTATATAATTTTGGGAAAAAAATACATAAAAATAACAACATTTTAAACTAACACCATTTTAAAGTAACATACATAAAATTATAATTTTAAACATATAAATCATCATTTTAACATTTTTTTTGGAATAATTTAAATACAGTATATTGATGATTGTTATTTGAATTGGTTTTTTGAATATAATATATATGAATTCAATATCTTAAAATATTTCTAGAGCACTTAGATTGTGTAAGATTACTCGTCAAACATATGATTTCAATAAATTAATTTAAAAAAATTTCATTATTTAAAAAAAAAAAAAAAAAATCAAATCTCAATTCTAAAAAATTCGCACTAGATTAACATTGTCAACTCAATAAAAATAAAATTGTGGCATCTGCGGATAAGAAATGGAAGTTATGACCACAAGAAAACACCGTGCAATAATGTAATTAATGTGCCATGGACAAAAGAAAACTCTTTCCGACATTATGCATTATACTGGTTATATTAACTATTGGATTGTTACGTATCGAGTACTGGGATACATGTCATTCATCCCACCATCACGGATGGGAACAGAGCATACACATTATTGGCGCTGGTTATTCTGATCACATCATCACAAATGACCCAAAAGAATGCCCTGTATTTCTTGCTCATGGAAAATGGAAATTTGATGATGGGCATCTGTTTCTGGTGGTTGTAGCGTTTTATATAGATAGGCGAGTGTGAGTTAGCTTTGCAGGTAGTTATATTTGGAATATGAATCTTTTGGCTCGCTTTATAACATCATTTTTTTTTTCAATGAAAGTACTACTATTCTCACTGAAAATCAGCCTATTCTTATATTTACCGAAAAGATGGTTAGAAGAAATTGGTGCATTTCCAACCTATTCACAAAAAAAAAATCTATCAAAAATGAGATGCTGCAACTAAGCAAATGATCTAAATTAATCAACAAAAATTATATGTTGCAACTAAGCAAACTATCTATCTAAATTACTCATTGGAAATTACTGTTTCAAACGTTTCAAATGCAAAAAAAGGTTACGTAGAACGTCGAATTCCAGGCCTGAACACATATATATGACTGTCTTATATTTTTGTTTGCCATGTTCGAGCGGGTATGAACTTCCCAGCCGTGTATGGAAGCCTCAGCTGACATTTTATGTACTCGGGCGTTGCAGTTGTGTGCGATAATAATTACGAGTAAAATTTTCAATGGTGTTGTTCTTGAAAATCCGCTTGCTTGGCTTCGTGTAATGGTCTAATATAGTCACGTTAAAATCACATGTTATTGATTTAATCCGGAAAGAAATGGAGATCATTTGTATACGACGAATCCAATGAACGAAAGACGACCTAAGTGAGATGTGGATGTTTCATCTACACTTTCCTCACCGTGAGGCAGTGATAGATTTCCAAATCATTTCCTTAACCAGTCTTGAACTCTTATCCTACTTCTCTCAAAATTATGACACGTTAGATAGTAGAATTTTTCAACTTATTAACGTCCGATGTTGTCTTCATCATTCGTTGATGCAACTTCTGTGTTGACCTCATAAAGATATGGTGCTTCATGCCATGCTTGAAGAAACTTCAATTCCTCTTCAAACTTTGCTGTTTCTTCCTTGTTGTTGTTACTAACATCTTCACACACAGAAATATTCATGAGATCATCATAATTTAAATTCTATTGAGCTTTGTCTTCTTCTCCCACGTCTTTGTAATCAGCTTCACGTGGCTTGTTTCTCAATAGTTTGTTCCTCTTTACATCCTTCGTGAAGATCAACTCGTGAGTCTTCAATCTCAAGATCTTCATGGCAGATTGTGCCTCTTGATTCTCGTGGTCATAAAAAAAAAACCACATTGTTTTCCTGAAATTTCTTCTCACTCAAAAATACAACCCATGCTAATGCCTCCAACTCGCCACATGAAAAAGAGATCATCATCTGAATAAAAAATGTATAAAAATATAGACATGTTGGGAAAGTCTAGATTTTCTAGTTTTATCTCGCTTCCAGATTTCTTTGTGACTCACCTCCGTCCTCTCATGAGCTCCAACAATCCTGTTACCAGGCAGAAGGTAAACTTCTTCCTTTCACGGCTCTTCAACTGTAGAACCTTGTAGTGTAGTATATACTGTGACTTCTATGCCACGCATGTCTCAGTGCTCTCAGCTCTTATGACGAGCAACAAAACAACCTCTCAACAAGCTGGAAACGCCATCGATTATCCAATTCTGATCCTTTCCACCCAACCAGACTGAGGCATGGGCCTGCGCATTTAACTCTTGCTCCAAGAGGTAGCTCACAAGTTGATAAGGCTATGGCCACGCTGCTCCCGAAAATGATATTATGGATCTCAGCAGGAGGAACTTGCACGTTCAAATCAAGTTCAGATGGATTCAAATCAATAGGAACTTGCACATTTTCACTGTGGTGTATGGGATCTCCACAACCTGCAAACAAATTGCAGACAAACAAGATCTAATCTATGCCCATTTTTTGTTGTTCTGTAAATTTGATTTGCAGGGAATTTTACGGAATTTGCAAAGGATGACATGGATAAATCATCGAGCATATTGCTGGTGCGAGCCCTCTTCTCCTTTGAACTAGGAATTTAATTTACGCAAGCACCTTGATCCACACCGATCCACGCTCGGTCTCACACAACACTCCTCGTTCTAGACGAATCGGCCACCGTCGACGGTGGTAAGGCGGAGCCCTCACTGGAGTCATACGACGATTATAGTAGTTTCAATAATCTTCTGCCACGCAACAACTGTCTGATCTAGGAAGTAGCACGTTTCTCATCTCAAAATAATAGTGCAGATATGAATCTCCTCCAAGCTGTTCTTAATCTTGCAGTAGATCCATGCACACAGCAAAAGTTTCTCCTGCAACACTCTCCATGCAGCATGTCCTCGAGTGGTCCTTCTCAACGTCCAAGGACTTGTTAGAATTAATTTCCAACTGCCGCATAACCGGACAACGAAAAGGACAGCGTAGGCAGAGCCAAGTCTGAGCGGGTCGATGAGGCTAGACCGGCGGAGGTGTGAACCCCATTGAAATTGCTGACGTCGTCAGCAGCGGGGCCCATACATGTTATCCGTTTTAACAAATAGTTGCGGGGTTTAATTTTAATTTCCCATCACACATATTTAAAACAATAGTTGGTTTTAAATGTTTTAAAGTTATTTGTTTTTATTTTTAATATATGAAACACATATATATATTAAAAAGGCCCATGAGGCAAATATTGTATTGCAATATAGAGTAAATTTTTTTTATGCCCAGCAGTATGAGAGAGAGGTGTATTATTTGTAATACACAGAACAGTGAATGTGCACAGCAGTGCGGGAAGAAAAGAACAGCAGTGCCAGCAAGCAATTTGCCATCAATGCATTTTAGAGCGGTGCTGACAGAAGTTATTGAAGCCATTAAGAATTATTCAAGCAGTGAATTTTTCTGGGTGTGTCAATTAATGACATTAAACAGGGCTGAGATATTTTGAGATATTTTGTTTTAATACAGAAAACAGAGTGTTGTATTTTTTAAGTGACAGAGAATGTTTTTATATACACAGCAGCATATTTAAAAACAGAGAGACAGAGAATTGTAATGTTTTTTTTACACAGCAGAGTGTTGTTGTCAAAAAAAAAACAGAGAGTGAATTTGGAATTGCACAACAGTGTATTTTCCAGAGAAACAGAGTATTCACAGCAGTGAATGTTTTAGTGAGACAGAGTGTTATTTTTAAATAACAGAGAGATAGATTTACACTGTGTTTGCAGCAGTTAAACTGTTTTGTAATCCCTCTGAGTTGAGGAAGAATTGTAACAACAATTTTTTTTTATATGGAATATAATTTTTTCTGAGTTGAAACTCTGTCTGTGAATGAGATTTTAAATTTTTTTTCTCTGTGTTAAGAAGGGGAGTTTTATTCTCCAATTCTGTTCTGGAATTTGCAAAATTCCAACATGGTATCGGAGCTAGTCCAAGATATTTGAAGGTCAAATAAGCTGAAGGAAAGGAGTTCTTTGTTGCAGCAGCTTCTCCAGCAGTGTGAAGACTCAGACAAAAGAATCCAAAGGTATTTCTCTATATAGTTTTTGTGTTACTGTTGCAGAACAGTGAGTTAATTTTAAAACACACAGTCAAGTGTTTCTAAATCATAGTTAAGAGTGCAAAATGGCTGGAGCCAGCACTGGTATGGGTATGGGAAATATACATCTCCCAATGTTTAATGGGAAAAATTATGACTACTGGTCAATAACTATGAGGGCTTTATTTGTCTCCCAAGACTTATGGGAATTTGTTGAGGATGGCTTTGAAGAGCCAGAAAATGAAGCAGAGTTTTATGTTTTAACTCAAGCAGAAAAAGAACAGCTGAAAAGCAATAAGAAGAAAGATGCCAAGGCTCTTTTCTTATTGTATCAAGCAGTGAATGAGAGTGTGTTTCCGAGGATAGCAGTAGCCAATAGATCCAAAGAAGAATGGGAAACTCTCAAGACCGCTTATCAGGGTATGGAGAAGGTGAAGACAGCAAAACTTCAGTTGCTGAGGAGAGACTTTGAAACTCTCTGTATGAAAGAGTCAGACACTATTGACTCATTCTTCACTCATGTGATTAGAATGTTCACACAAATAAGATCTCATGGAGAGACTCTTGAAGATAAGAGGATTGTTGAAAAACTCTTGAGAAGTTTACCCTCAAGATTTGATGTGATTGTCACCACCATAGAAGAGACTAAGGATCTCACAAAGTTTTCAGTGGATGAACTTCATGCATCACTGATGACTTATGAACAGAGATTGGGTAGGAGTGAAAACTCATCTCTTGAGCATGCCTTTAAGACCCAGATGTCTTTCGGAAGAGGAAGAGGGCAAGGCAGAGGAAGAGGAAAAGGAAAAAGCCAAAATAGAGGTGGAAGGAACAACCCTTCATAGTCACATGGAAGGTGCAACAGTCAAAGTCACAGCCACGGCCAAGGCAGCCAACAAAGTGGACAGCAGAATGATCAAAGACAAATGTATGACAAATCCAATGTCCAATGTTACAATTGTAAAAAATATGGTCATTATGCTAATGAATGTAGAAAGAAGAAGCAGAATGATATGAGAAGTGAAACTAGTGCAAATTTCACAAAAGAAAATATCAGTCAAAGTAATTTGTTTTTAGCTTGTAATATGGTTGAAGAAAAGAGTGAAGACTTATGGTTTCTAGACTCCGGTTGTAGTAACCATATGACAGGAAACTTAGCAATGTTTTCTATGTTAGATGAGAGTGTGCAGTCACAAGTCACACTAGGAACTGATAACAAAGTTTATGTTATGGGAAAAGGAGATGTAAATGTTTTAACAAGGAATGGTGCAAAGAAAACCATAGCAGATGTTTATTATGTTCCAGGAATGAATTGTAACCTCTTAAGTATTGGACAACTTGTCCATAAGGGGTATAATGTTTTCTTTGATAATGATGTTTGTACCATCATGGATAAACCACCCATCAAACAGTGTATTGCTGAAGTGAAGATGACAAGGAACAGGATGTTCCCTCTTAGAATGAGAGCAGATTTGAAGAATGGTGAAGAGAAAGCAGCAGTTGCACAAGAGACTTTTCAAAGCGAACCAAAGGATGATAATTGGTTATGGCACTTGAGATTTGGACATCTCAACTTTGGAGGTCTTAATTTGTTGAACAGAAAAGGGATGGTAAGTGGTTTACCATTGATAGAGAAACCGGACAACCTTTGTGAAGGTTGTATTCTTGGGAAACAACACAGAGAAAGTTTTCCTTCCGGGAAAAGCATAAGGGCAAAAGCACCCTTAGAGATTGTCCACTCAGATGTATGTGGACCAATGCAAACTCCATCACTTGCAAGCAGCCACTATGTGTTAACATTCATAGATGATTTTACAAGAAAAACTTGGGTTTACTTTTTGAAAAACAAAAGTGAAGTGTTTGAAATTTTTTTCAATTTCAAAGCACTTGTGGAAAACCAGAGTGGGCTGCATATCAAAGTCTTAAGGACTGATAGAGGAGGTGAGTATATCTCTAAAGATTTTCTACGTTTTTGTAGAGAAAATGGTATTCATAAACAGTTTACAACTAGATATACTCCGCAGCAAAATGGAGTAGCCGAAAGGAAGAACCTAACCATAATGGACATGGCGAGGAGTACGTTAAAGGCAAAGCATTTGTCTAATGATTATTGGGCTGAAGCTGTACATTGTGCAGCGTATATTTTGAATAGATGTCCTACAAAAGCTGTTATGAACAAAGTGCCGGAAGAGGCATGGAGTGGCACAAGGCAAGATGTCAAACACATAAAAGTTTTCGGATGTGTGGCTTATGAACACATTCCGGATCAGCTAAGGAAGAAGTTGGACAGCAAGGGGGAGAAATGTATTTTCATTGGATACAGTGAGGAATACAAGGCATACAGGTTGTATAACCCATCCGCCAAGAAGTTTATTGTGAGCAGAGACATTCAGTTCATTGAAGAGGAAGCTTGGGATGGAAGCATAGAGAAAACAGTGAATGTTAAACACTGTTTATCTCATGATGAAAATGATGATGAATTGGCTGAAATACATCCCCAAACAACAACACCAACAAAAGAGCAGCAAAGCACACCCTTGAGGAGAAATGAAAGTGCTTCTCCAAGCACACCACAAGGAGGAAATTCAAGTGCTTCTTCAAGAATTTGTACACCTACTGAAAGAGGTAAGAAATTTAGAAGTTTGAAAGAAATTTATGAACAAGATTTAGCTAATGAAGGTATCAATTCTTTGTTTTCTTTATATTGTCATGTTGATGATCCTGTTCATTTCGAAGAAGCTATCAAGGATGATAAATGGATAGAAGCTATGGATGTGGAAATAAATGCCATAGAAAGAAACAAAACTTGGGATTTGGTTGAACTCCCAAAAGGTAAAGATGTCATTAGTGTTAAATGGGTGTACAAGACCAAGAGTAATGCTGAAGGCAAGATAGAGAGACACAAGGCAAGACTTGTTGTCAAAGGCTATGAGCAGAAACATGGGATAGATTATGAGGAAACTTTCGCACCGGTTGCCAGAATGGAAACTGTGAGAGCAGTGATGTCCATAGCAGCACAAAACAAATGGAAAGTTTACCAAATGGACGTGAAGGCAACATTCCTGAATGGAGTGTTAATGGAAGAGGTTTACATTGAACAACCTCTCGGTTATGAAAAGAAAGGCCAAGAGCACAAAGTATGCAAGTTGAAGAAAGCTCTTTATGGGCTGAAGCAAGCGCCAAGAGCGTGGTACAGTAGGATAGATTCATATCTACTGGAAAATGGTTTTGAAAAGTGTGAGGGAGAACCCACCCTCTACATCAGAGAAAAAGATGGTAAAATCTTGATTGTAGTTTTATATGTTGATGATGTTATTTTTACAGGTAATGATGATTTCCTTATTGAACATTTTAAATCAGTCATGAAAGAAGAAATTGAAATGACTGATATGGGTTTGTTGAAATACTTCTTGGGAATAGAAGTAGAACAAGATGAAAATGGGATTTTTATCTCACAGGCAAAGTATGTTAATGAAGTTCTTGAAAGATTTAACATGCAGGAATGCAAGGTAGCGATCACTCCCACAATGATGGGATTAAAACTCAGCAGAGAGGACAGGAGAAAGGATTTTGATCCTAGTTTGTACAAGAGCATAGTTGGCAGCCTCATGTATTTGACTGCAACTAGGCCGGACATAATGCATGCTGTTAGTTTGATTTCCAGGTTCATGGAAAAGCCAAAGGATGCACATTGGCAAGCAGCAAAAAGAATTTTGAGGTATGTAAAAGGTACAAAAAGGTTTGGTATTTTGTATACTACTTCAGAATGTTCAGATTTAGTTCGATACACTGACAATGATTGGGCTGGAAGTGTTGATGATCGGAAGAGCACTTCCGGTTATGTTTTTCATATGGGTTGAGGAGCCATTTCATGGGCTTCTAAGAAACAACTCATTGTAGCGTTGTCTACAGCAGAGGCAGAATATGTGGCAGCTACAGCAGCAGCGTGTCAAGCAGTTTGGATGAGAAAAATGTTGAGAAGCTTATGTCAAGAACAGGTAAAAGGGACAGTGATATTTTGTGACAATAGTTCAGCTATTGCATTGTCTAAAAATTCTGTTTTTCATAAAAGGAAAAAGCACATTGACACCAAGTTTCATTTCATACGGGAATTGGTTAGCAATGGTGAGATTGTTTTGCAGCATTGCAGAACAGAGGATCAATTAGCAGATATCCTCACAAAGCCACTTGTGCATAAAAGCTTTGAATATTTCAGGAAATGCTTGGGTATGCAGGAAAACCCAGCAGTTGAAATTAAGGGGGAGTGTTGGAATTAATTTCCAACTGCCGCATAACCGGACAGCGAAAAGGACAGCGCAGGCAGAGCCAAGTCCGAGGGGGTCGATGAGGCCAGACCAGCGGAGGTGTGAACCCCATCGAAATTGCTGACGTCATCAACAGCGGGGCCCATACATGTTATCCGTTTTAACAAATAGTTGTGGGGTTTAATTTTAATTGCCCATCGCACATATTTAAAACAATAGTTGATTTTAAATGTTTTAAAGTTATTTGTTTTTATTTTTAATATATGAAACACATATATATATTAAAAAGGCCCGTGAGGCAAATATTGTATTGCAATACACAGTAATTTTTTTTTATGCCCAGCAATATGAGAGAGAGGTGTATTATTTGTAATACACAGAACAGTGAATGTGCACAGCAGTGCGGGAAGAAAAGAACAGCAGTGCCAGCAAGCAATTTGCCATCAATGCATTTTAGAGCGGTGCTAACAGAAGTTATTGAAGCCATTAAGAATTATTCAAGCGGTGAATTTTCCTGGGTGTGTCAATTAATGACATTAAACAGGGCTGAGATATTTTGAGATATTTTGTTTTAATACAGAAAACAGAGTGTTGTATTTTTTAAGTGACAGAGAATGTTTTTATATACACAACAGTGTATTTAAAAACAGAGAGACAGAGAATTGTAATGTTTTTTTTACACAGCAGAGTGTTGTTGTTAAAAAAAAAACAAAGAGTGAATTTGGAATTGCACAGCAGTGTATTTTCCAGAGAAACAGAGTATTCACAACAGTGAATGTTTTAGTGAGACAAAGTGTTATTTTTAAATAACAGAGAGATAGATTTACACTGTGTTTGCAGCAGTTAAACTATTTTGTAATCCCTCTGAGTTAAGGAAGAATTGTAACAACATTTTTTTTTATATGGAATATAAATTTTTCTGAGTTGAAACTCTGTCTGTGAATGAGATTTTAAATTTTTTTTCTCTGTGTTAAGAAGGGGAGTTTTATTCTCCAATTATGTTCTGGAATTTGCAAAATTCCAACAGGACTTAACCAAACAACAGGCCTCTCATCTTGTGCTCTCTGATACCAAGTTAAAAACTGTTATTTCTATTAATCTATGAATTAAATGACTCTCCAAGTGAGATATGTAGAGAGTTTACAAACACTCTATACATGTAGTGACCATTGAGTCAGATGAGTCTCAAATATATAGACTTTCACACTGACGAGATGGTTTCAACCACTCTCTAAATATTAGATTATGAGACCTAATTTTAGAGTCTCCATCCTATCCTCATCACAACAAACATCTAAGTATAGCTTTCTCCATTAATTCCAACAAAACATAACCAAGAATATCTATGTCCGCCCCGAATCGTCCAATCTTTGATATGTTTGTAGCTGGGAAGGAGAAGTGACGAGAAAGGTCCAAGTTTTTTTCATTTGTTAGGAGGATAAATTTGTATTTCATTGTTAAAGTTTAAGAAGTGTATATACTAGATTTTCTTTTGATGTGTTTATAGTTTAGATATGATTTTTAGTTAGGAAATCTATATAATAATTGATATATATATATATATATATATATATATATATATATATATATATATATATATATATATATATATATATATATATATATATATATATATATATATATATATATATATATATATATATATATATATATATATATATGATTTTACCATTATTTGAAATTTAAAAATAAATTCACATTATATAAATTTAACAACTTAAAAATACAATTTTAAATATAAACTCTACTTCTAAATATTTCAATTATACTTAAAAAAAAAATACTATTATATACTCCCCGAATCCATCCAATGACAACCAAAAAGAATTGACTCTACTACAACTTAATTAATTTGACATCCAAAGAAATTGGTAAATACAGCGTGGATTTCTCGTGGAAAAAAGGAGTCAGACAATTGAGATTCGCAACATAAAAGGTGGAAGAGGCGATACTTTACATGATGTTAAAATGGAAAATGTGAATTAAAGAGGAAGTCATTAATGGCAGAATTGTTTGTTGGATCAAACAACAATAAATGGATAGCGATCGGGCTGTGAGAATGTGTAGATTTGAGTCACAAGAACGTAATTTTTGGGTGTATAGTACTATTAAAAAGTCCTCTTTTCATAATAATTTCCTACAAATGCGTTACATGTTCTAGATTTCTCTTAACGTGTAGATGGGTCGAACTCGGAGCGAGTCAAGTCAGCAGTCTTGTTCTCGTGCAGTGTCCATACGTTAAGGATCCATAAGTTAAATCACCGATCGACCATTAATATGTATGTATCTATTCCCATACACTTTACAAGAAATCACTGAAATGTCAAGGACATGCGTTCAATGTTATAAAGAGGTGCATTCAATAACTATAACTGTGTATAGCATACTACCAATGAAGCATGTAACGGCTCATCAATCTCAAGTTTTCTTTCGATAAGTTTTTCTGGTGATTTTTAAAAGCATTTTTGAAATATATAAATGAATTGTGTTTAAATAAATAAATTCCATCCCGGCTTAGCAAGGAGTATATATATCTTTGGACATGTTGTACATATCCCCTTCCCTTATTTAAGTTTCGGCCACCTCCTTCTCCAAAATCCATTTTTAATGTTCTTGGGAACAAAATCCCCTGGGCCCCGTTCAATTCCATCATCTCCGACAGAAAAATCTGCTCTATAACGTTTAAAATGCATATTTTATTTATCGGGCCGAAGCCCCTTAAACCTTAGCTCCTCCCGCTTAAATTTTCATATGACCCAAACTACAGGACCATGGGCCGGGAGAATAAGGGGCTTATCATTTATTTCCCGGGTGCCATAACAACCGTCCGACCCGTGTTCAATCAACGGCACAGATCAAGGAGTGTGGACCCTGCATACGACCCTGGCGCGCAACAAAACCGGTGGTTTTCCCCGCACCATTTTCGTCGGCTGGCGGTATTTACCGCGGGGCCAGCGATTCCACAGGTGTGGTGCCGCGTGTCCTTAGTACGGCGGGGAAACCACCCTCCTCCCGCGCGATAAAGACCGTTCCACGACCGGGTAGCGGAATTTGTTGGGGCCGTTGGATCTGTCAAACCCGATCTGACGGTGGACTTACTCGTGAGTTGCTCGCCCGCTATTTTGACCCCACCATATTGCATGTCATGCCACCGTGTCATTCACTCACCACGACGTCTCTTGTGTGTCCTCCGCTCGCCTATGTGTCTCTTCCCCCCGTGCGCTCATATTATACCCTCGCGCCAATACGTATATATGCGTGCGTTTTATCTGTTTTATTCATAATTCACCGCTATTTTTCCTTTACGACCATATTGTGTCTTATTGCGCCCGTTCACAAAAACCTCCATTGTCTGCTCCCGCACCCCTGTATGTTCCCGCTTTCGACCTTTGTTTGCGTCATTTCATCCATCTCCGCCTCCATCACCTTCCACCTACACCATAGTCAGGTTTCTCTAACATATTCAGGGTTTTTGCAGGTTTTCAAATCAAGCATAAGGGGGCATATCAATCTGTCGCCTCCATTTCAGAAAATCAAGAACATACCAGAAGACGATTTCCTGTGGGCGAAATTAAATAAAAAGAGCTGAAGCCGGTGTATGAAGTGACTGCTATTAAAGAAACATAGACAGAGAGTCTCCGAACCCTCCAGAGAGTTTCGCCCCACATTTAAGATTCAGAATTCAAATTCAGAGCTCAAAGGCCAAGAGTACAGTACCAGAGTTGCAGGCCAGCTCAGGCCCCTCACGGCATCAGATTTTTCTTCAGCTGAGGCATCCCGATGTATATATTTTATTATTTTCGTTTTGTACATAAGGAGACTTTTTTCTCCCGGCATTAATTTCTGTATACAGGTTGTTAGGTATATTCATTTATAGCTAGTCATTCATGAAGAAGGCGTGAGGGTTCCTCGCCTTCCTTTTTCAATTCAGAGTAATAAGTGTGGATACCTACCTCTCCCTCCAGAAGTTTCTCTCCTCTCTATAAATATCAAAAAAGAAGACATTGTTAAGGTTCCGGATTTCTGTAAGCAAGCTGTGCAGCGAGAAGACGATTGTATTCATCTTGTGACATTTCTGTATGAAGTTTCAGAGCCCGTTGGGTCTCAGTGAGGAGGGGTTATGACTGTATTGAGGACTCTGGTCTCTGGTATGTTGCAGTATGTAAGTTCTCTCATGTGTTAATATATCATCCTTTTTCATGCAAACTTACTTCTTGTATCATTTTCTAGAATGCGAGTGGCTCACTAGTTTGCAGTAAGGATTCATCTTAAGTGGTGCCCTTTCTGGAATTAGTCAAGCGCTTTAAATAGGCCTAGAAGTGATATCCTATTCCATTGTTCACTCATTTCATAATTTCTGCTATATTAATGGCTTAAGGATTCGTAAATTGATGCGCCCTTTTGTCAGTAATATCTTCTCATGTTTCCTTCTTGTCCACACTCCTTGATATCTGATTTCTGTAATATATTATTTGAATCGGCCCTCTTTACAGTAAAACGGTCTCTTAGCTGTCTGATGCTATCATACTGAAGTTTTACATGATGTCTGTACTTTATTCCTATCTGTGTATCAGCCACTGAAGGAGAATTGGGACCAATTCAATCTATTTTCAATTTCCTTGTTTAAAAAAGAGATAGTAAGTGAGTCCCTTGGACTGACAACCAAAACTATAAAGGACTCCTTGCTATATTAAGATGTCCTAGGCACTGGTCTATGGAAACTCTAGACTGTCTCTAGGAGGGTGACAAAATCATCCACAACATCTTTCTGGCGCCGTTGCCGGGGACCGAATTCAAGAATAGAAGTTTCCCTGGGTTTTCGACATTTTATTTCACTCTCTAATCAGGTGAGCACAGAGAGGTGAAGAGTTGCAGATTTCTCACCTTGGCGACTCCACTGGTCCTTATTTGATAAATCTCATTAGTAGTCCTGGCTCCTCGTAGGCCACATTTGAGGTCAGATACAGCCCAACTGAAAACACCCTACGTGTCTGACCCAGAGAAAATTATTCATAAAAAAGTCTGGAAGGAGAGGAAGTCAGCCCGCGCTGAAAATCCTGAGTGTTCTGTTGAAGACTATCCGCCCTCTTCTTCTCAAGAAGTTAGAACAGAAAATCCCGAAGTTTATCTAGAAACCCCACGTAGGGGAAATACTTTATTTGGGGAAGAACCTTGTCCTGTTTTCGAGGCTTAGGAAATTAAAGAAGTCACTGAAGTAGCTCCCGTCAACCGAGAACTATTCCCATCCACACCCCAGACCTCAGTTCAATATATTCCCATTGTCATTCACACTCCGCTTCCCCCTACCCCTCTCCCTTCTTTTGTTTCTCAGATCGTTGTGCAACCCCCACCGCCTCCAATGGCCAATGCTCCTGCTTTTCTCCTGAACAAATATGCTCCTCTGGCCTTACCCCAAGTATTGAATGATATGCCACAGGATTATCTGAAGATTCTGCCAAGGTTCAATGGTGAAAATGATGTGGATGCTCAGAAACATCTCGAGACCTTCTGCTCTTTTGTAGAAAATTTGAATGTTGAACATCTGGATGTGGTTTTGAGATTATTTGTGCAGTCTTTAGAAGGTGAAGCTAGAAAATGGTTTAAAACACTGGGAAATCGTTCTGTGACAACTTGGGATCAGATGGAAAACGTTTTTCTCAGGAAGTGGGGAGAAAAGAAGGATTTTGGAATGTGCCTTACTGAGTTTAATACTATCAAGAAGAAACAGAATGAAAGGGTATCAGAATTCATCAAAAGATTCAACAAGCTGTATCTAAGCTTGCCTCCGGAAATGAAGCCAAATGAAGCTGCTGCCAAGATAATCTTCATAGCAGCCTTTGATTTTGATTTTGGATTCTCCTTAAGAGAAAGAAAGCCTGCCAATTTAGATGATGCACAAGCAGATGCTTTGGAACTAGAAGCGAACTTTGCCTCCACAGGAAAGTTAAAAGGGAAAATTGAACCAGACGCCAGGAGAAAAGGCAAAGAGGAGGTTTCTACCTCTAATCAAGAAAAGGATTCAGATAAAATGGATGAAATAAGTAAGATGATAAAGAAGATGGTCAAGATGGAACTGGAAGCCAAAAATGCAGCTCCTAAAAACTATTACAATGCCCCAAACAGAGGATATAATCCTCAGTATAGAAAGCCTCCATTTCAAATACTACCAAGAGAGACAAGGGAGCAGCAAGATCAGGTGCCTCACCCCTTGTACCTGGAAGGATCAACAGATGACTCCACCGGAAATGCAGCCTATGGGTTAGAAGATTCGAATCTGGCCTTTTCAAATAATGAGGATATGGAGTGCCCAGTGCAAGCAGAGGATGAAGAAGCTGAGATTGACCATTACTGCAAGCAATTTGCTGATTTCATGGAAGCCCAGTTCAACGTCAGATATGATCTCAGATCCTCAAGGAAGAGGACCAGAACTCAGGAGCAAGAGGAAGAAATACCTCAGAAAGAAGCATCTGCTCAGAAGGAGTCAGCAACCAAAAATAATGTTGAAAAAGGTAAGAATTTTCTAAATACCCCCTTGCAGTCAAATGATCAAATTCCTTCTTCTTCCAAAACAGTCAGCCCTCCTAATGCTGAGCCAGTGTCCCAAGAAGTCAAGTCCTCAGTTGAGAATAAGGAGTCAAAAGAAGTAATGATAGAAAAGTCCGCATCTGCTTTTAATTTGCAAAAATAGCTCGAAAAGATTAAGATTCCTGTTCCTCTGGCTGAGCTGTTGAAGCAGCCTGTATATCAGTCTCAGGTCACCTCTTTCATGCCTATTCCTGAACCACAAATTGTACCTGATAGTCTAAATCTTCAGGAAGAACGACCCATGGTAGTCTTTGGCCCACACGTTGAGGAGATAGACCCTTCAACTCCTCCCTTTTATGTGTCCCTAGTCATTCATGACCTGCTGCTTCACAATTGTATGTTGGATTCTGGAGCTTCCCATAATCTTATGCCTTTGTCTGTCATGGAGCAACTAGGGCTGCAAATTACAAGGCCTTATAAAGATTTATATTCATTTGATTCTAAAAGGGTTAAATGCTTGGGAATGATTAAAGATTTAGTGGTCAATCTAGCTCAAATCCCAACAAAAAGCGTGGTCATGGACATTGTGGTCGCAGATATCCCAGCTCGCTTTGGCATGCTGTTGTCAAGGTCCTGGGGTACTAAGATTGGGGGATCGATTAAACTAGACCTGACATATGCCACTGTCCCAGTCTTTGGTGGTCAGGAGAGGAGGCTGTATAGGGAGACCAGATTTGTTAAAATGGTGACCATTGCTGATTGCTCGGACAACTCTCCAGTTTATAATAAAGAGGGAGACTTCTCATGTTTTGTGTTAGAAGAAAGTCAAGACTATGCACATGAGTCCCCCTCTGGTCAATTCCAAGCTGAGCAATACAAGGAAGGCCAGGAATCACAGGTATGGACTTTGCATTTTGATGGCGCAAATTCCAGGGAAGGTAACGGAGCTGGGGTATTGCTAATTTCCCCCACAGGAAAATGGGTGCCGCTGTCTTTCAAATTAGAGTATGAAGCTACAAACAACGTTGCTGAGTACGAAGCTTTGTTATTGGGCCTACAGACAGCTAGAAACATGGGCATCCAATGTCTAAAGGTGTTTGGAGACTCTGAGCTAGTAGTGAGACAGATTAAGAATGAATGCCAAACTAAGCCTCCTCGGCTCAGAGCATACAGAAATGAAGTATGGGACATGATAGAAAATTTCTTCCTAGAATTTAATATACAGTTCATGCCCCGGGAGCATAACAGAATAGCAGACTCTCTTGCTGTGGCTGCTAGTACGTTCCGACCTCCTCAGAACCCATTGTTAAGATATGAAGTAGAGGTACGTTACAGACCATCTATCCCAGACAATATAAAGCACTGGCAGGTCTTTGAAGATGATGAACAAATGAAGAGATTCATGGAGACAGTGGGAGAATTCACAGGTATGGAAATTGATGATGATGAGGAAGAAGTTAAAAACATTGCTGAAGGTAAATGGGAAGAAAATATAGCAGGAAACAGAGTATTGCAATTAAAAGGAAATGTCATCCCTAGAGGACTAGTACCTCTAGAAAGACTATTCACTAAGAATGATGTCCCCATGCAGCCAAATAAAGCCGTATAAGAAGATCAAATGAGAGATTTAAATCTGGGTACTGCTACTGATCCCAAGATTGTTAAATTATCTAAAAATATCTCAGAAGAATATAAAGAAAAGTATTTGAAGTTATTTCAGTCTTATAAAGATGTTTTTGCTTGGTCCTATGAGGACCTAAAAAATTTTGATGTAAATATTATACAACACAAGATTCCACTCAGGGAAGATGCAAAGCCATACAAACAGAAGCTCAGGCAGATTAATCCCCTGCTTCTTCCCTCAATTGAGAAAGAAATCAAAAAATTGTTGAAGGCCAAAATAATTGTGCCCTTGAGGTACTCAGAATGGATAGCGAATCTTGTCCCTGTCAGAAAGAAGAACGGAGAAACCAGGCTATGTGTAGACTTCAGAAATTTGAACAGAGCATCTCTCAAAGATAACTATCCACTACCTAAAATGGATCATATCTTGCAGAAGGTGGTGGGAGCATCCAGAATGTCAATGATGGATGGATTCTCAGGCTATAATCAGGTAGCTGTTTTTCCAGAAGATCAGAAGAAGACTGCGTTCACCACTCCATGGGGAACCTTTATGTATGCAAGGATGCCATTTGGACTGATCAATGCAGGTGCTACTTTTCAAAGGGCAATGGACATAGCCTTTGTTGGAGAACAGGACAAGTTTTTGGTAGTGTACCTCGATGACATCACGGTGTTTTCAAAGAATGATGATGAACATATCGTGCATTTAAGAAGAACTTTTGAAAAATGCAGAAGGTACGACCTTTCTCTTAACCCTCAAAAATCTCTGTTTGCTTTAGACGAAGGGAAACTCTTAGGACATATTGTGACTAAGGATGGTGTTAAAATCGATCCTAAGAGAGTTGAAGTAATAAATAGCATTTCTCTGCCAAGAAATAAGTGTACCTCGATGACATCACGGTGTTTTCAAAGAATGATGATGAACATATCGTGCATTTAAGAAGAACTTTTGAAAAATGCAGAAGGTACGGCCTTTCTCTTAACCCTCAAAAATCTCTGTTTTCTTTAGACGAAGGGAAACTCTTAGGACATATTGTGACTAAGGATGGTGTTAAAATTGATCCTAAGAGAGTTGAAGTAATAAATAGCATTTCTCTGCCAAGAAATAAGAAAGAAGTACAGGTGTTTTTGGGGCGAATAAACTTTTTAAGGAGATTCATTCCTAACTATGCAGAGATAGTTAGGCACATTACCAATATGTTGAAAAAGGACAATGAAGTTAAGTGGTCCCAGGAGTCTAGGGATGCATTTACAAGAATTAAACAAGCATTTGCCGAAGCTCCTGTGCTAGAAGGACCAGATTATAGTAAACCATTCATGGTATTTTCATTTGCTTCACCACACACAATTGCTGGAGTGCTATTGCAGAAAAATGAAGAAGGATATGAACAGCCCATAGCATTTTTCAGTCAGGTATTGTATGATGCTGAACTAAAGTATAATATACTGGAGAAGCAGGCGTACGCCCTGGTAAAGTCCCTTAAGGCTTTCAGAGTTTACATTTTGCAATCCCATATTACTGCTTATGTTCCCACAGCAGCTGTAAAAGATATTCTAGTTCAGGGAGACAGTGAGGGCAGAAGGGGAAGATGGATTGCAAGAATCCAGGAGTATGATCTAGACATAAAGCCTACTAAATTGATCAAAGGACGGGGACTTGCCAAGATGTTATCTGAATCTAATCATCAAGCTCTGGGCATTAATCTATCCATGATGGCAAATGAAGAATCAGAAGAAGGAGAGGAGCAACACGGACTAGAAATGGCCACACAAAAGGTACATGTGAAGTATTTGGCTAGTCCATGGTATAAGCAAATAGTTGAATACCTGTTGACACTTAGCTGTCCCCCAGGATGTGATAAGGCAGCATACAGAGCTGTAAGGATGAGATCTCAGAAATATGTCATCGCCAATGGACAGCTCTATTGGAGAGACCCTTTGGGCATATTATTGATGTGCCTCACAGAGAATGAAGTGCAGAATATAATGACAGAATTCCATGAAGGAATATGTGGAGGACACTACAGCTGGAGGGCCACTACCAATAAAATCTTGAAGGCTGGTTTTTACTGGCCAAAATTATATTAAGATACCTTTACTTGGGTCAGAACATGTGACAAATGTCAAAGGTTTGCAGAAAGACAAAAGTTAGCATCTCTGCCCTTGATTCCCGTGCATGTAAACGAACCCTTCCAGAAATGGGGGCTAGATTTTATAGGAGAAATACACCCCCCATCAAGTGGCCAACATAAATGGATACTGACGGCTACAGATTATTTTACTAAATGGGTGGAAGCCATACCTACAAGAAGGGCTACAGATGCCGTAATCATGAATTTTTTAGAAGACAATATCATATCTAGGTTTGGCTGCCCTGCAAGGATTGTAACTGATAATGCTCAAGCTTTTAAGTCTGCCAGATTTGTAAGTTTCTGCCAAAGATATAATATTGTGTTAACTCATTCCACAGCGTATTATCCCCAGGGGAACGGTCTAGCAGAATCATCCAATAAGACCCTAGTGAGGGCCCTCAAGAAAACAATAGCTGAAAATCAGAAGAACTGGGATTCTCAGTTAAAGTTTGCTCTATGGGCAAATAGGATAACAAGCAAAAGAGCAACAGGCAAGTCACCATATGAGCTGGTGTATGGACGGGCCGCAGTCTTCCCTATACAATTAGCACTGCCAGTGGCACGTTTTATGCAGGAAAATCAGGAAGAACCAGACGAGATGATCAGGAGAATTTATCAGCTGGTGGAATTGGAGGAGACGAGGGACCAAGTCAACCAGAAACTAATAGAATATCAGGAAAAAATGAAGAAGGTCTTTGATCAGCACGCAAAGGATAGAAATTTCCAAGTTGGAGACCTGGTCCTCAAATGGGATGTTCGTAGAGCAGAAAAGGGCAAGCATGCTAAATTCGATCCATTATGGTTTGGGCCGTTCAAAATAGTCAAGCTGGGAGGTAATAACACTTTCTATTTGGAAAATCTGCAGGGTGAATTGTTGGACGCCCCAGTGAACGGCCAATTTCTCAAGCCGTATTTTCAATTCTGACCCAGTTTGAAAACACTCCACTGTATATACTGTACATAAATTGTTTTTGGTTTTCTATTTACTATCGGGGAAAAGGGAATGTTATAGTTACACAGAGAAGGAAAAGCGTAGCGGAAATTGAGCAGGCGGAATGCAAATTTGGTATGGTGCGTGTTCTCGACATGCCGAGGCGACATGCCGTCCCCAAGCTGGAACGGTGTTGTACATATCCCTTCCCTTATTTGATTTACGGCCACACTCCTTCTCCAAAATCCATTTTAATGTTCTTGGGAACAAAAGCCCGGGCCCCCGTTCAAATTCCATCATCTGCGACGGAAAAAAATCTGTCTCTCACGTTTAATGCATATTTTATTTGTCGGGCCGAAGCCCCTTAAACCTTAGCTCCTCCCGCTTAGACGTTCATGTGACCAGAGCCACCGAACCACGGGCTAGGAGAAAAGAGGGGCTTACCATTTATTTCCCGGGTGCCATAGCAGCTGTCCGATCAAGGTCCAATCAACGGCACAGATCGTCAGGAGTGTGGGCCCTGCCTACGGCCCTGGCGCACAGTAAAACCACCGGTCTTTCCCCCGCACTGCTTTTGTCGGCTGGCGGTATTTACCGCGGGGCCAGCGATTCCACAGGTGTGGTGCCGCGTGTCCTCAGTACGGCAGGGAAACCACTTTCCTCCCGCGCGGTAAAGATCGTTCCGTGGCTGGGTAGCGGAATTCATTGGGGCCGTCGGATCTGTCAAGCCCGATCTGACGGTGGACTCTCTCGTGAGTTGCTCGCCCGCTATTTTGACCCCGCCGTATTGCACGTCATGCCACCGTGTCATTGTTTCACACCTCCCTGCCTTTCAATTCACTCGCCACGTAGTCTCCGGCGTGTCCTCCGCTCGCCTATGTGTCTCTCCCCCCCGTGCGCTCATATTATACCCTCGCGCCAATATGTATATATACGTGCGTCTTATGTGTTTTATTCACAATTCATCACTATTCTTCCTTTACGACCATACTGCGTCTCATTGCGCCCGTTCACAAAAACTTCTATTGTCTGCTCCCACCCCCTGTATGTTTCCGCTTTTGACCTTTATTTGCGTCATTTCATCCATCTCCACCTCCATCGCTTTCCACCTACACCGTAGTCAAGTTTCTCTAACATATTCAGGGTTTTTGCAGGTTTTCAAATCAAGCATAAGGGGGCATATCAATCCGTCGCCTCCATTTCAGAAAATCAAGAGCATATCAAAAGACGATTTCCTGTGGGCGAAATTAAATGAAAAGAACTGAAGCCGGTGTATGAAGTGACTGCTATTTAAAAGAACATAGACAGAGAGTCTCCGAACCCTCCAGAGAGTTTCGCCCCACATTTAAGATTCTGAATCCAAATTCAGAGCTCAAAGACCAAGAGTACAGTACCAGAGTTGCAGGCCAGCTCAGGCCCCTCACGGCATCAGATTTTTCTTCAGCAGAGGCATCCCGATGCGTATATTTTATTATTTTCGTTTTGTACATAAAGAGATTTTTATCTCCCAACATTAATTTCTGTATACAGATTGTTAGGTATATTCATTTATAGCTAGTCATTCATGAAGAAGGCGTGATGTTTCCCCGCCTTTTCTTTTCCAATTAAGAGAAATAAGTGTGGATACCTACCTCTCCCTCCAGAAGTTTCTCTCCTTTCTATAAATGTCAGAAAAGAAGACATTGTTGAGGTTCCAGATTTCTGTAAGCAAGCTGTGCAGTGAGAAGACTATAGTATTCATCTTGTAATATTTCTGTATGTGGTTTCAGAGCCCGTTGGGTCTCAGTGAGGAGGGGTTATGGCTGTATTGAGGATTCTGGTCTTTGGTATATTGCAGTATGTAATTTCTCTCATGTGTTAATATATCATCCTTTTTCATACACATTTTCTTCTTGTATCATGTTTTAGAATGCGAGTGGTTCACTATTTTTCAGTAAGGATTCATCTTAAGTGGTGCCCTTTCTGGAATTAGTAAAGCACTTTAAATAGGCCTAGAAGTGATATACTGTTCCATGTTCACTCATTTCATAATCTCTGCTATATTAATGGCTTAAGGATTCGTAAATTGATGCGCCCTTTTGTCAGTAATATCTTCTCATGTTTCTTTCTTGCCCGCACTCCTTGATATCTGATTTCTGTAATATATTATTTGAATCGGCCCTCTTTACAGTAAAACGGTCTCTTAGCTGTCTGATGCTATCATACTGAAGTTTTACCTGATGTCTGTACTTTATTCCTATCTGTGTATCAGCCACTGAAGGAGAATTGGGACCAATTCAATCTATTTTCAATTTCCTTGTTTAAAAAAAAAAAAATAGTAAGTGAGTCCCTTGGACTGACAACCCAAACTATAAAGGACTCCTTGCTATATTAAGATGTCCTAGGCACTGGTCTATGGCAACTCTAGACTGTCTCTAGGAGGGTGACAAAATCATTCACAACAGGACAAAACACGAGCACACTAGGCACTAAATCTCATTCTAAACAAGAACTCTAATCGAAATCTGAAGATTTCATCAGCACTCTAAT
The DNA here is from genome assembly GCA_034641835.2 of Pinus albicaulis. Lineage (NCBI taxonomy): Eukaryota > Viridiplantae > Streptophyta > Pinopsida > Pinales > Pinaceae > Pinus > Pinus albicaulis. The sequence goes on from CM076576.1 coordinate 469,350,001, forward strand.
ATGGTGGAAAATTAATCTCAACCACTGGCTATTATTAAAGTGACATCAACCATACTTATTCGCAGGGTGAAGAACTTACCTTAAATGAAATATCCCATTCCCCAACACATGACTAATTAAAGTCAAATGACATTAATTGGTGAGAAGAAATTAATTCCTCAACTGTTATTTACTGTAAGCAAGCTTTGCAAGTTTCAGAAAATCAATTTTGTACTATTGCTCATCGCGTGCCTTAATATTGGGTCTTATTGTGTATTAATTGATTAGAAATGTATGTTTTTGATATAAAAACATGTGAAAGTATTTTGTTTTGCTATGTATTAATGCATTAGAAATGTATATTTTGATATAACAAGTATGTGGAATTATTTTGCTCTGCCATATATTAATGCATTAATGCATTAGAAATGTATGTTTTGATATAACAAGTATGTAGAAATATTTTGTATTGTCATATATTAATGCATTAAAATATACATTTTGATATAATAAACACTAAAATATACATTTTGAAGTATATTTTAATATAATAAGCACGTGGAATTATTTTTTCTTATTATATATTAATGTATTAAAAGTGTATATTTTGATATAGAAAGTATGTAGAATTATTTATCTTGTTAAGTATTAATGCATTAAAAATGTGCATTAAAATGTTTTGAAATAACAAGCATGTAGAAGTTTTTTTTTAGGTAGTCTGGGATGGCTCCACGAAGGATGGAGTCCCGATTGTCAAAGATATATACAGGGGACTTAACATGGAATCATATCAGGGGCAGATTAATAGATCCTTCTATATGTTCTGGCAAAGGAATATCCCCACTAAGATCGTGCTCTTTGGTTGGTTGGTATGGAGGGACAAGGTCCTTACCGGAAATAATTTATTGAAGAGGGGATATTCTGGCCCATTCAGATGTCATATTTGCTCTGGGGATTTTGAATCCACCGAACATCTATTCTTCAGATGTCCTATTATAATTAAATTATGGAGGCTCTTCTTTGTCCATTTTATGGGCCCTTCATGGTCCCCGAATGACTTCATGTCAGTGGCAATGGAATGGGACAAGTTAAAAGGAAAATTCAGATCTCTCCCTTTTTTCTTTATATGGGAGGTATGGCTCGGAAGAAACAAATTGATCTTTGAAAATGTTCCCTTTCAGATTCCATGTATTTATGCTGCTATTTGCAAATGGTTGGAGGATCGTCCTACGAAGATTATGTCTATTATGGACTGCTCCATACACATCAGGCCACATGATGTGGCTATCCCGGCAGTTTATTTTGATGGTGCTTGCATGGATGGCGTTATGGGGTGTGGCACATGGATCAAGATATCTCAAAGGGAAAGGGTTCATATTCACTGGAATGCTGGACATGGTACCAACAACAAAGCGGAAATCATTGCTCTATGGGAAGGCCTGCGTTTTGCTATCTATTTACAGTTGAATGATATTCATGTATATGGTGATTCAAAGACTGCTATTGGATGGATCACTAATCCTCAGGCTAACATCCCTACTGGACTTCAAGGCTGGGTTCTTCGAGCTCGGCGGTTATGGTCACTTCTCAATAGGCCATCTATCTGTCACATATATAGGGACAACAATACTAGGGTAGATGGTCTTTCCAAAAAGGGTTTAAATTCTATTTTTGGCAACATGCAGGTTCAGCTGTTTAGAGATGGCTCTCTTTTCTGGCAATCTGATATTGCCATTCCTTAAAATCGGATTCAGTAGTGGTTTTGTGTTTTTGTTTAGAACTTTTGGTGGCAAAGGTTATTCTATGCAGGATTATTTTTTGTCTATTTCTACTTCTACAAGCGAGCGTGGATATATGTAATCAAGCGGGCATATTGTCTATTTCTCTACTGCAGACGAGCGTGGAAATGTGTATTCAAGCGAGCCGGAAATCATAATATACAGATGGTTCTGCTATCATGTGAAACAACATTATTTATGTTATACATCTCTTTCTATCCCTACAGGTGATCTGGATTACGTACATCGACTACACATGCTTGGATCATCATAATTTCACAAGTTCACTCCTTATCTCTTGCGCGCGGAGGCTAAAGGATTTCTACAAGCGAGCGTGCTAATTATTCGCAAGTGAGCCGGTCCGATCCATACAAGGGAATGCACTGCTTCTGGGTTTCTGTCACTTCATTCAGCAATATCCCTACCTTTGTATAATCACATGCAAGCTATTTACATCTATTTGCCATCCATGTTTTGTCATTATAGCTTTCTGATCCACACATTTCTCATACGCCACAATGGATCGATATCGCTCATCATCCTGCAACTACAATCTACAGAAAACTCTTTTTTATTGCTTATACTCTGGCGCATTTCATATCCTGTTTATATCTTTTGTTCATCTACTGATTCATTATCCTTTTCTATCTCCTTCTTGGTTCATGAGCTGAGCTTTTTGTTATGGACACAATATGTTCTGATATGTGGTGGCCTTATTTATCCTACTCTTCTTCTGGGAGCAACGCTTCATCTTTTGGCCATCTTTGGTTGTATCTCGCTGTTTGGTTTTACAGCTGGAGATGTTCTGATTATGTATTGTTTATATTTATATATAACAGCATTTTTTTCTTCTGAAAAAATGTAGAAGTTTTTTATCTTATCATGTATTAGTGCATTAGAAATGTATCTTTTTGATATAATAAGCAATGTTTTGTCTTTTCATATTTTCATGTATTAATGCATTATAAATTTATGTTTTGATATAACACGCATGTGCGAGTCTTTTGTACTGATGAATGTACCTCATGTTTTAGAAATTATAAACCCAAGTTTTTTTTTTTTGTTGTTGGGCTCACTTACTACGTTTTAATTTGTTCCATTGTGCTTAAATTTAATCGAGTTTTAGCTCCATTTAAGTTGTACAAGTCAACTGAATTTTAATATTTTAATGTCCACCACTGTCTTTTGACAAAGAATCCTCTATTTTAATTTTATAGATAATCATCAGTGGGTTGCTTATAAAACACAATAATGAAAATCTTGATGGAAAATCTCACACCTTGATATATAATTAACTCAATAAATTTCAATAACCACACGAAATATCCACGGATGATTTCACCATCTCACACCACTGTGCTAATATTCATAGTTATTATGATCGCATTTTTGTGCATTATTTTATGAATCTATATGGATAATGGAGTTTTAGGGTCATACGGATAGTAGAGAACCCACAGTCGACACGAATTAGCCTACTAGTGTGCTTTCGCCATGGATTGAGCTAATTCCCCACCAATGGACGTCAAAGACACTACCGTTTGGCCATGGACCATTGGAGAGAATAGCAATAAGAATTGCATGATAATCTGCATCCACAATACCTCAGAAATCTACAAGTAATCAGCTTCAAATACACCTTACGAGCACCAGGTTAGCTTTCCGCTGAAACTCATTAACAAAGAACGAATTATAATACATGCATAATACATTTTCATATTACGAGTTCTTGGTAAAAATGTATTATTTAATCTATGATGACTTATTGTATAAAGAATAGTAATCTTTACTAATATAAAATAGTAGGGACACAGCATGTTTGGGCAAGGTTGTAGTCAGTTGTCAATTTTGCTCAATTGACATCAAATTATCATAAAAACTTTTTATGATAGCCTAGAAATGATATTCATCCTTTTAACAACTTCAATCAAATTATTATTTAGGCTCATTTTTAAAAATAAAATTGCACTTATAGCAACATAAAAATTCTAGTGACAGTAACCCTACATGAAAAGAGATTTGTGCTCCAAATTAATTAGTTAACTTATTCTAAGAAAACATCAAAATTTTCACAAAATTTGTGTAGATTTCAGCTTGGAGAGTACGGTCGTTTTCTCAATATCAATAACTTCCAGAAACTGCAAGAACGAAATGGCGGGAGGAGCCTGTTTTACATTAATTTGTCTGTTAGTGGGAAGTTTCTTCTTATAATATGTGTCAATTTTTAACATATTATATTATTGAAAGTTAATTTTTTTTTCGAGTTTTTATATTATAATAATACAATTTCGTTGAAATTTTTTTTAAACATAACTTGGAATATGAAAACCCAAATCCTAAAAATAAATTTACATGAAAGGAAAAAAAAAATCCAAATTTCAACCTTATTCGGACTTATAATTTAATCCTATAATCTCTTGGGAAATATCCTATGATCTTTTAGGAAAAATCAGATCACATGCTCTAAACTATTAGAGCAACTAAAACAGTAATTAAAAGCAAGCTACCTATATAATTAGTAGGTCATTGGAGGCCTACACGATGAAACTAATCTCGTGATCGCTTTCTTTTTCTTCCTCGTTTGTGTTATCATTTGAATGGATTGCCAGCTGAGCTCTGAGATGGGCACTCACCCAACTCACTCACAGAGCAGAGCAATTGGCAAGTTCAAAATGAGGTGTAGTACACAAGCCTCAACCGCTACACCAAAAGCCCGAACTGTTAGTGAGGGTGAGGGGCCCAGGTGTTAAGGGTGAGCTCAACAGCCCACCGGAGCATCTCGGGACAGGGACCCTCGCGCAGTCCCCCAATTACGTAGACCTCGGCAACGGCGAAGGCCCACCGGAGCCTCAACAGGACAGCTTCCCTAAACAGGAATATTACAGCCCACCACGCTCCGCAGGTCTTGACCTCGAGACCTCGGCTCTGATACCACTGTAATATCCCAAGGATCAAAATTTTAAATAAATCAACAATCTAGTGTTCTAACTAAAATAATTGTGATAAAAAAACACAGAACACAACACATATGAGAAATTGAAGCCCAATTGTGAATCCTGAATGGATCCACCACATAAACATTACCGCGGGGTTTTCGTCTCGGGATCAATAAAAGAACTAGCCAGGCCAGGTTCTCAACCCAAACATAATAAAGTAGATAATCCAGAATGCCCCAAATGCCTAGCTTCTCTCCCCTTTTATAGGCTTGATGGGTCAATACCAACAAGAGATGCCATGGGAAAATACCATCAAGAAATGCCATGGGTCAATACCATGGGTTAATACCATGGGTCAATTCTATCCACTTTGAGGGGATCAAGAAAGGGGATATTACACTCACCCAACTCACTCACAGAGCAGAGCAATTGGCAAGTTCAAAATGAGGTGCAGTACACAATGGCAAGGAGAAAGTGTTTCCCCAACTCGCAACGGGAAAGAAAAGCTAAAGAAAGGTCTTTGGCCACTCGACGAAGATAAGAAACTGACCAACTACATCATGAGAAATGGCCTCATGGGCTGCTGGATTTATGTCACCTAGAGGGCAGGTAAGGACGCACGTCTACTCCAATTTCAATTAGGTCTAACACAATACATGCCTACATTAACACTAATAGTAATGCAATAAGTCTGATGCAATACAAATACACTTATACATACAGGTCTGCAGAGGTGCGGAAAGAGCTATAGGTTGAGATGGATTAATTACTTACGTCCCGGGCTTAAATGCGGTGCATTCTTACTCCAAGAAGAGCGACAGGTCATACATTTGCAATCCATCCTTGGCAACAGGTTTCTATTTTTCCCAATCCACTAGCTTGGAATTTTTTTTTCTATATTAGTTGACTTTATGTCATTTCATTGAACTTAGGTCAATTATAGATTCTGGGAAATGTAGATCAATGAAATTAAAGAACTGAATTTTTTTCCTCTAAAATAGTCATAGAATCTTCGCTCCATAGAATGATGCTTTTCAATATTCATCTCATCTCATTTCATTGCTGACTCACTTGCTCACTATGTTAATGTGCACGCCAACGTTAACCAAGTGGTCTCTGATCGGGGCACATTTGCAGGGACGCACTGACAATGAAATCAAGAACTACCGGAATTCTTGCATCAAGAAGAAGATAAAGTCAAAACACCAGACCCACTCCACTGCCAACGGGGTCACCAAGAATAAATCTAATATCCCTTCCCAACCCCATCATATCTGCAATCCAAATTCAGTGTTTTATCATTGTCCTGAAGCATCCACGGCCGCTAACACTGCTTAGCCATTCTTAGACATCATACTTAGAAGGACACCAGCCATGTAATAACACCTCCAATCTAGTGACCACTCGAGAAAATCAATGTTCTGTCCCAGGCGTTTTAGAGTCAATACATGAATAAGGACATGACTCCACCAACAACCATCTGTTTTCTTGTTCATATTTGGGTATTGATTGTGCTTCTATCCGTTTTCATGACAACCTCTCTGCTCATGATTTTAAATGTCCCATTATCCACGCTCACGGCCATAATAATTATGAGTGTGTTGGAAAATTAATCACAACCATTGCTTTTAATTTTCTCGCAACAAGCATACCACACTAAATATTGTGTTGAAAAATTAATCACAACCGCTCTTTTTAATTTTCTCACAACAAGCATATCACACATGTTGTGGATTGTTTTTGCAGAGGAAGACTTAGCAAAGAACATTTTACCCATTCCACAAGAGATTAAACTATTAAAGTCAAATAGATCTGTTTTATAGGTTTTGGATTGTTTTTGCAGAGAAAGACTTAGATCAAAGAACATTTTACCCATTCCTCAAGAGATTAAACTATTAAAGTCAAATAGAAATTTAAAGCATGGTTATTAAAAGAGTACATGGACAAACATTTAATCCTCAAGTGTTATTTACCTCAAGCAACCTCTGTAAAATTTAGAAAGTCATGTTAGCTCATCCTTTGTATTAAATTATGTTAGCTCATCTTTTGTAATAAATTGTGTTTGTCATGAATTATATGTCTTAGATATATATGTTTTGATTTTACATATAAGTTATAGAGTCTTATGTAATGTGGCTGATGTAAGTCTGGAAAGGTAGACAAGAAGAAGAAAACAATGGAGGAAATGATAATATAAAGTATTGTTAGTTGCCATTAGGTTGTGAATATTTCACCTATGAGTTTTACCCCAACAAACTCTGTTTTAGTCTATTTCACCTAAAATTAATCTCATTAAGAACAATATTTTTACTCTTGAAAGAGCCTCAACCTCCATATGAATGTGTTTGTAGTGTTTTGAATCATAATATAAAGTATTGTTAGTTTTGATTTGGTTGTGAATATTTCACCTATGAGTTTTACCCCAATAACTGAGTTTTACTAGGTTTCACCTAATTTTATTTTCTCCATTACAATTTCCCAGGTCAACATGTTTTAATCTCCCCCACTCTCTATTTAAAATATGGTTCATATGATTCAATTTTAGCAACTCAATCCTCTCGTTTAAGACCTCTCCGCAACTCTGTGTAAACATTTGAATTTTTGCAACTCAATCCTCTTCTTTAAGACCTCTTTGCAACTCTGTGTAAACATTTGAAACTGTGTTGTCTTGATTAAAGTCATTTCTGTAACTCTGTGTGAACTCCTTGTGTTGAGGAAAAAAAATTCCTCTGTCTTTAAAAATTTTCAACATGGTATCAATCGGGTTTAAAATCTCAGTAAAAGGAAGTGTTTCCATAAATCTTAGTAAAAGGGAGTGTTTCTATAGAGAAGTTAAAAAGGAGTTCTAAAACTTTTTGAGGAGCCAATTCTCCAACATTGAGAAAATTTTCACACATTGAGAGAATAGACAGTAAGAAAGTTTGTTTACACAGTGAAAATGGCAGCAACAAGCACAAGCTTGGCTAATCTACGAAAACTTTAGTTTAATGGCAATAATTACGATTATTGGGCTATAACAATGAAGACTCTATTTTACTCACAAGACATTTGGGAATTGGTGGACAATGATTTCCAAGAACGATGGGAATTGGTGGAGAATGGTTTCCAAGAATGAGTAGATGCAGTAGAATACAATTCCTTGACACCATAAGAAAGAGATTTGTTGAGGTACAATAGGAAGGAATTTAAAATTATCTTCTATACTTTTCAAGAAGTCCATGAAAGTATTTTCCCAAGGATTGCAACATCAACAAAGTCTAAGCAAGCATGAGATACCCTCCAGAAATCCTATCAAGGCATGGAAAAAGTAAAAAAACAAAATTACAAAGGTTGAGAAGAGATTTTGAGACAATTTGTATGAAATATTCTGAGAATGTAGACTCATTTTTTACACATGTAATTGAGTAGGTTACCCAAATCAGGTCTCATGGTCAGAAACTTGAGGAAAGGAGAATTATTGAGAAAACTCTCAAAAGTCTACTAGAAAGGTTTGATGTCATAGTTGTGGCCATTCATAGTTTTGAGTGGATGAGCTTCATGCATCATTGATGTATCATGAGCACAGACTGAACAGAGGAACACAATCATCATTGGAGCATGCCTTCAAGACACAAGTTTCGTCTGGTTAAGGTAGAGGTCGATGAAGATCAAATTACAGAGGAAGAGGAAGAAGGCCACATCGAGGTGGAAGAAGCAACCCTTCAAAATCAAGTGGAAGGGGCAATAATCAAAATCCAAGTCAAGGCCCAAGCCAAAATCAAGCACAAGGTCAGAGGTACGATAAATCTCAATTTCAATGTCATTATTGTAAGAAGTATGGTCATTATGCCAATGAATGTGGAAAGAAGAAATATGACATAAGTAACAAACCAAGTGAAAATTTCACAAAGAAAAATCAGAACCATGATAACATGTTTTTAGCTTGTAACGTAGCACAAGAAAAACAAGGAGATGTATGGTTCTTAGATTCAGGGTGTAGCAACCAAATGACTGCAAACATAGAAATGTTTCTGATCTAGATGAAAGTGTAAAATCTGAAGTGACATTAGAGATTGATAGAAAACTCTCTGTCATGGGAAAAGGAAAAGTAGACATTCTAACAAAGAAGGGAGAGAAGAAGTATGTTTCAGATGTTTATTTTGTTCTCGGTTTGAAACATAACCTCATAAGGGTTGTACAAGTCATGTAAAAGGGTTACAATGTGTTTTTAAAGAATGGTTTGTGCACAACCTTGGATAAGCCTCCAAGCAGAAAACTCATTACAAAGGTTCATATGACAAAAAATAGAATGTTTCATCTCAAGCTAAGATCAGACTTGAAGGAAGAAGGTACTTAAGCACAACTGTCAATGAATTCATAGAAGGATGAAAGAAATGTGGCAATGGTCACACAAGAAAACTTTCAAGATGAAATTGAAGATGAAAATTGGTTATGGCATTTGAGATTTGGTCATCTCAAATTCAGAGGTTTGAATTTGTTTCGTAGTAAATACATGGTGAAGGGATTTCCACTGATAGAAAAAATGGACAACCTATGTGAAGGATACATCTTGGGCAAACAACATAGAGAATCATTTCTAGCAGGAAAGTCAATAAGGGAAAAGACACCTTTGGATATTGTCTACTTAGATTTATGTGGACCAATGAAAACACCATCAATTGGTGGCGGCCATTATATTTTGACCTTCATAGATGATTACACAAGGAAGACATGGGTCTACTTCTTAAAACAGAAAATTTAAGTGTTTGATCGCTTACGCCACTACAAAATTCTTGTTGAGAAGAAAAGTGGACACTACATAAAAGTGTTGAGGACTGATAGAGGTAGCGAATATATCTCAAGTTACTTCCTAGGTTTTTGCAGGGAGCATTGAAATCACAAGAAGTTTACAACAAGGTATACACCTCAGCAAAATGTTTTCACGGAAAGGAAGAATATGACCATCATGGAAATGGAAAGGAGTATGTTGAAGGAAAAACATTTTCCAAATGATTATTAGGCTGAAGTTGTCGTTTGCGCAACATGTATCATTAATAGTTGTCCAACCAAAAGTGTTATGAATAGAGTTCCTGAAGAGGGATGGAGTGAAAGAAAACAAAGTGTCACTCACATGAGAGTCTTTGGGTGTGTGGCTTATGCACATGTCCCAGATGAGTTGAGGAAGAAGTTTGACAACAAGGGCGAGAAATGTACATTTTTTGGATACAGCGATGAATCAAAAGCATACAAGCTCTACAATCCATCAACCAAGAAGGTAATAATGAAAAAATACGGTCACTTCATAGAAGAAGAAGTATTGGATGGAATTTTAGAGAATACACTCAATGTGAAGACACGTATGTCACATGAAGACAAAGAGGAATTGACCGCAACAAGTAATTGTTGAACAATGACTCCTCATCCACCTACACAAGCTCAACAAAGCATTCAACATATGACACCCCAAAAAATTATTAGGACAATGTTGTGCAACTAAGAAAGTTCTTCTCGATGCACACCACAAAGATCCACAACTCCATTTACTTCAAGCGCAACACCATCCCATATTCAACAAGCATAAGAAGACCAAAATTCAAAAATTTAAATGAAATTTATGAGAGAGATGGAGTTGATAATAGCGCTAGTATGAATTCATTATTTGCATTATTTTTCCATGTAGATGATTCCATACATTTTGAAGATGCAGTGAAAGAAGAGAAATGAGTTGTGACAATGAATGAAGAGATAGGAGAAATAGAAAAGAATGACACATGGGAGTTAGTGGAGCTTTCGCAAGGAGAAGAAATTATTCGAGTGAAGTGGGTCTATAAGACCAAGAGAAAAATTGAAGGCAAGATTGAAAGGCATAAAGCAAGGGTAGTTGTCAAAGGATACATGTAACAACATGGAAGAGATTATACAAAAACATTTGCACCAGTCGCAAGGATGGATACAGTCTGTATAGTGTTGTTGATTGTCACGCAATAGAAATGGAAAGTCTATCAAATGGATGCAAAATCAACGTTCTTGAATGGAGTGTTGAAAGAGGGAGTGTATGTTTCACAATTTTTTGGTTATGAGATACAAGGCCAAGAAGAGAATGTGTGTAGGTTTCAGAAAGCTCTTTATGGGCTGAAGAAAACATCACATGCATGGTATAACATCATAGATGCTTACTTGATAGACAATGGGTTCGACAAATGTGATAGTGAACCTACTCTCTACATCAAAGAAAATGACGGTAACCTTCTTCTTGTCGTTTTGTATGTATATGATTTTATTTTTATAGTGAGTGATGATTTTCTCATCACTGATTTTTGAGTCATGAAAAGTGAGTTTGAAATTACTCACTTGGGGTTGTTAAGATATTTTTTGGGCATATAAGTGAAGCGGATAGAAAATGGCATTTTTATCTCTCAAGAAAAGTATATTGTAGAAATTTTAGAGGGGTTTAATATGCAGAACAACAAGCCATCACCAAATCCAACTGTCATGGGGTTGAAGTTGAGAAAGGAAGATTGCAGCAACAATGTCAATTCGACATTATACAAAAGTATGGTGCGCAGCCTAATGTGTTTGACCACAACTAGGCCTAACATAATGTATGCAGTGAGTTTGGTGTCGAGATTCATGGAGACACCCAAGGAGACACATTGACAAGCAACCAAAAGAATTTTAAAGTATGTCAATTGGATAAAGGAGTATGGCATTTTGTAGTCTGCAACAGATGATTTTAGGTTGGTTCGTTACACTAACAGTGATTGGGCAGGAAGTGTTCATGACAGAAAGAGCATGTTAGGATATGTTTTTCATTTGGGTTTGGGAGTCATTTCATCGACTTCGAAGAAGCAGGCGATAGTGTCATTATCAACAACAGAAGCTGAATATGTCACCACAATAGAAGTAGCATGTCAAGTAGTGTGGATGGAAATGATGTTAAGAGATTTATGACATGAACAAGATGGACCAACCACTATTTTCTGTGACAACTGTTCACCAATTGCACTATCAAAGAATTATGTCTTTCACAAGATGACAAAGTATATTGATGCCAAATGTCATTTCATAAGAGAATTAATCAATAGTAATGAGATTGTGTTGTAGCATTGCAAGTTACAAGAAAATTTTTCAAACATCTTGACAAAGCCATTGACACTAGAGACTGATAGCAAACTCTCTGTCATGGGAAAAGGAAAAGTAGTCATTCTAACAAAGAAGGGAGAGAAGAAGTATATTTTAGATGTTTATTTTGTTCCCGGTTTGAAACATAACCTTATAAGCGTTGTACAAGTCATGCAAAAGGGTTACAATGTGTTTTTAAAGAATCATTTGTGCACAATCTTGGATAAGCCTCCAAGCAGAAAACTCATTGCAAAGGTTTATATGAAAAAAATAGAATGTTTCGTCTCAAACTAAGATCAGACTTGAAGGAAGAAGGTACTCAAGCACAATTGTTAATGAATTCACAAAAGGATGAAAGAAATGTGGCAACTTTCACACACGAAAACTTTCAAGATGAAATTGAAGATGAAAATTGGTTATGGCATTTGATATTTCATCATCTCAACTTCGGAGGTTTGAATTTGTTTCGTAGTAAATGCATGCTGAAGGGATTTCCACTCATAGAAAAATTAGACAGCCTATTTTAAGGATACATCTTGGGAAAACAACATAGAGAATAATTTCCAGTAGGAAAGTCAATAAGGGCAAAGTCACCTTTGGAGATTGTCCACTCAGATTTATGTGGACCAATGAAAACACCATCAATTGGTGGCAGCGATTATATTTTGGCCTTCATAGATGATTACACAAGGAAGACATGGGTCTACTTCTTAAAACAGAAAAGTTAAGTGTTTGACCTCTTCCGCCACTACAAAGTTCTTGTTGAGAAGAAAAGTGGACACTACATAAAAGTGTTGAGGAATGATAGAGGTGGCGAATACATTTCAAGTTACTTTCTACGATTTTGCAGGGAGCATTGAATTCACAAGAAGTTTACAACAAGGTATATACCTCAGCACAATGTTGTCATGGAAATGAAGAATATGACCATCATGGAAATGGAAATGAGTATGTTGAAGGAAAAACATTTTCCAAATGATTATTAAGCTGAAGTTGTCACTTGTGCAGGATATATCATTAATAGGTGTCCAAACAAAAGTGTTATGAATATTGTTCCTAAAGAGGCATGGAGTGAAAGAAAACAAAGTGTCACTCACATGAGAGTGTTTGGGTGTGTGGCTTATGCACATGTCCTAGATGGGTTGAGGAAGAAGTTTGACAACAAGGGCGATAAATGTACATTTTTTGGATACAGTGATGAATCCAAAGCATACAAGCTCTACAATTCATCAACCAAGAAGGTAATAATAAAAAAATATGTTTAATTCATAGAAGAAGAAGTATGGGATGGAAGTTTACAGAATACATTCAATGTGAAGACACATATGTCACATGAAGACAAAGAGGAATTGACCGCAACAAGTAATTGCTGAACGATGACTCCTCCTCCACCTACACAAGCTCAACAAAGCAGTCAACATATGACACCCAGAAAAATTAGTAGGACAACATTGCGCAACCAAAAAAGTTCTTCTCCAAGCACACCACAAAGATCCACAACTCCATCTACTTCAAGCACAACACCAGCCCATATTCAACAAGAATAAGAAGACCAAACTTCAAAAATTTAAATGAAATTTATGAGCGAGATTGTGTTGATAATAACACTATCTGAATTCATTATTTGCATTATTTTTCCATGTAGATGACTCCATAAATTTTGAAGATGTAGTGAAAGAAGATAAATGGGTTGTGACAATGAATGAAGGGATAGGAGCAATAGAAAAGAATGACATATGGGAGTTAGTGACCCTTCCGCAAGGAAAAGAAGTTATTGGAGTGAAGTGGTTCTATAAGACCAAGAACAAAATTGAAGGCAAGATTGAAAGGCATAAAGGAAGGGTAGTTGTCAAAGGATACATGGAGCAACATGGAAGAGATTATGCGGAAACATTTGCACCAGTCGCACGGATGGATAAAGTCCGTACAATGTTGTCGATTGTCGCGCAATAGAAATGGAAAGTCTGTCAAATGGACGTAAAATCAACTTTCTTGAATGGAGTGTTGAAAGAGGAAGCGTATGTTTTAAAATATCTTGGTTATGAGATAGAAGGCCAAGAAGAGAATGTGTGTAGGTTGCAGAAAGCTCTTTATGGATTGAAGCAAACACCGCATGCATGGTATAACATCATAGATGCTTACTTGATGGACAATGGGTTCGACAAATGTGACAGTGAACCTACTCTCTACATCAAAGAAAATGATGGTAAGATTCTTATTGTCATTTTGTATGTAGATGATTTGATTTTTACAGGGAGTGATGATTTTCTCATTGCTGATTTCAAAGAAGTTATGAAAAATGAGTTTGAAATTACTCACTTGGGGTCGTCAAGATATTTTTTGGGCATATAAGTGAAGCAGATAGAAATGGCATTTTATCTCTCAAGAAAATTATATTGAAGACATTTTAGAAAGGTTTAATATGCAGAACAACAAGCCATCACCAACTCCAACTGTCATGGGGTTGAAGTTGAGCAAGGAAGATTGTAGCAGCAATGTCAATTCGACATTATACAAAAGTATGGTGGGAAACCTAATGTATTTGACCGCAACTAAGCCTAACATAATGTATGCAGTGAATTTGGTGTCAAGATTTATGAAGACACCCAAGGAGACACATTGACAAGCAGCCAAATGAATTTTAAAGTATGTCAATTGGACAAAGGAGTATGGAATTTTGTACTCCACAACAGATGATTTTAGGTTGGTTGGTTACACTAACAGTGATTGGGTAGGAATTTTTCATGACAGTAAAAGCATGTTAGGATATGTTTTTCATTTGGGTTCGGGAGCCATTTCATAGGCTTCGAAGAAGCAGCTGATATTGTCATTATCAACAACAGAAGATGAATATGTCGCCGCAACAGCAACATCGTGTCAAGAAGTGTGGATGAAAAGGATGTTGCGAGATATATGTCATGAAAAAGATGGAGCAACCACTATTTTTTGTGACAACAGTTCGCCAATTGCACTATCAAAGAATTATGTCTTTCATAAGAGGACAAAGTATATTGATGCCAAATATCATTTCATAAGAGAATTAATCAATAGTGATGAGATTGTGTTGTCGCCTTGCAGGTTAGAAGAACAATTTGCAAAGATCTTGATTTTGTTTATCTCAGAATTTTTTTGAGAATGGTTAATGCCATCACTTGCGATTAAAGTGGATTGTTGGAAAATTAATCACAGCCACCGCCAGCACTTGCGATTAAGGGGGATTGTTGGAAAATTAATCAAACCGCCATGTTTAATTTTCTGACAACCATACGTCAGTGAATGTTTTACTTTCTTGTAGGTTGCGGATTGCTTTTGCAAAGAAGAACAAGTTCAGAACAGAGTACATTTTACCCATTCTGCAAGAAATTAAACTATTAAAGTAAAATAGAAATTTAAAGCATGGTTATTAAACGAGTATGGGAAAACATTTAATCAACAAGTGTTATTTACCTTACACAACCTCTTTTAAATTCAGAAAGACATGTTAGTGCATCCTTTGTATTAAATTATGTCCATCATTAATTAAATGTTTTGGATATATATGTTTTGATTTTACATGTAAGTTATAAAGTCTTCTATAATTTTGGAAAGACAAGAAGGAGAAAATCATGGAGCGAATTTTGTGTTTGTAGTGTTTTGAATCATAGTATAAATTATTGTTAGTTCGAATTTGGCTGTGAATATTTCACCTATGAGTTTTACCCCAACAACTCTGTATTTGAGTAAAATTATTTGATTTTATTTTCTCCATTATAATTGCATAAATCAACATGTTTTAATGGTGACCACTTTGTATTTAAAAGAAGATTCATATGATTCAATTTCAGCAACTCAATCCTCTAGTTTAAGACCTCTCTGAAACTCTCTGTAAACTTAAACTTTGTAATAATGTTGTCTTGGTTAAAGTCATTTCCGCCACTACATCTTGAAGCTGAAGGTGCCTGCACCATCACTGAACTGTAGTTGCTGGAAGAAAAAAGTAGACAATAATATTGATTGCAAGATCATGATCGACTATTAACTATTCACAACATCCTCTAGAATAAGTGGATGGAGCGCTAGTAACTCCTATTCAAATATTGCAGTTGATTTGACCAGGGTGCTTCCCAATTTGGTGCCCCGTCAGAACCAAATTGGTCAAACAATTTTTTGTTTGATGATGATTACAAAGATGGCGTAAATTTTTTTGACGATGATTACAGCTATCTGTTGCCTCACATATGATTACAACGAATTGTTGGATGTTTTACGATTATGACAAGAATTGAATATCTGAAAAGAAGTGGAGTAGAGTATTTCTCATCTCAATATTACAAATTAGTTATATAGGATTACATTGGAAACATCAGCAATAAATGACTGGAGTTAAACTCGATTAAACTGGAATAATTTGAAACTGAACTGGACACTTGGACTGACGATTTTGACACTTAATAGGTGGCTGGGATTACATTCTTTAACACTCCCCTTTAATTACAACCACATAAAAATTTAATTCAGATACCTGTTGGTCTATTTGTCAGCGAGGCTTACAATTAGAAAAAATGCCTTCAACTAGATTTGGTTTTCTTCTTCTCTTCTTCTAGATTCTGTAGCCTCTAAATTGTTTTAGATTTTTCGCTTTGTTTCAGGTCTTTTACTGTTCTAGGCCGTCTAAGAATATCCTAGACATCTTCAATAAATGTGGGCTGTTGCCACATATTGTCTTCTGTAGTGCACTTATCATCATCAATCTGCTGCAACATAAGATTAGAATAATATCTTATTTCTTCAAAACTCCAATACCTGAAAATTTCATTGACATGTTCATCATGCATGTCATATTCAACATTCATATCTACATCGTTTGTGTAGATCTCATCTAGACATGGTGTTGTAATCCATGTTTCAATAAACTTTAAATCTTCTTCATAATCATTCTGTGTACCTGCACACTGAAAATCAATGTTAGAATTAAAAATAGTTTCAAAACGACATTCATTCTGGTCTTTTTGCTCTACAATGAGAGCTTTCTCCAGTTGTGTTTCCTTATTTGCTTCTTCCTCTATCTCTATGTCTGTTTTCCCTTTGCAGACTTCTTTCTTTGCTTCTGTCTTTGCTTCTTTATCTGTTTCTTCCTTTTGCTCTGTAATGAGAGCTTTCCGCTGTTGTGCTTCCTTCTATGCTTCTTTGTCTATTTTTGCTTTCCCTTTGCAAACTGTCTTTATCTCTATTTCTGTCTCTATCTTTTCTTCACTAACCTGTGCTGGAGCAATCACGTTGTCTTCCACTAACTGAAGTGGGGTTATCTCACCAAATAGCATCATGTCAATATCATGTTTTTGTTGCATCATCTGCAACCAGTCATCGTTAGCCAAAATTTCATTATCAAAGATTACATCAACAATATTAATCACTAGATTTACCATATCATCAGCAAGCTCAGTTGCTGGAATCACCATATCATCGTCATCAAGTTGTGTTAGTGGAATCAACAACTCATCATCAACAATCTCTATTGCTAGATTCATCAGATCTTTGTCGGCAATCCTTATTGCTGGTATCATCAAATTTTCTTCAGCAAGCTCCGTTGCTGGAATCATAAAATCAGCGTCCACATGTAGCTATGTACAGTGGGGTTCACAAGCATATTCCTGCTCTCTCTCTGCTTCTTCTGCAATTTCTTCGTAGACATCATCTGCTTCTGACTGAGCACAGTGGAATTCAACAAAATTTTCATCTCATTTTAGATCTGCTCCTACAGATCCACCTTGGTTTTCAACTTTAGTGCTCCCCCTTGTACCAAAACACCTTTCAAGGGTATCCCATGCCTCCTTGGCTGTCTTGGCATCTGATATTAGAGGGAGAATGCTATCATCGATAGATTCTTTTATGCATTTTAACGCATAGGCGTATTTTTTCCTTCTTATTTACAGATCTAAAAAGATCTCGAACAAATTCTATTTTCTCTTTAGCCTCTTGGCTTTTCCCATGACCTCGTTGCTTGGGTTCCACAAGCAGATGAGTCTACATGTGCAACAAATACCTTGTTTCTAAAAAAATATCTTACTAAAAAATAATCTCCTTTTAAACATTCACTCTCACAAGGCTCTCACAATTTTAAAGTTTAAAAAAAAAAAAAAAACTCCAATCGTTTTTTTCTTCACATGCCATAAAATCCTTTCACACAAGCTCTTTTAAAAAATTCATGGCAAAAAAAAAATTAAAAATCCTTTCTTTTTAGGAGACCCTTTTTCCTTTCCTCAAACCTTTCTAAATTTTGAAGTTTTGTTTTAAATTTTTTAATATATATATATATATTTCTTCATATAAAAGGGCTTCCTCCTTTTTTCAAGTCGATACTTTTAGAATGGACTTTCTTCCATTTATAAAAAGCTTTCCACATTTAAAGTTTAAAAAGAAAAAAAAAACTTTAAAAATTTACATGGGCTTCCTTGTGAATACGTAGATTTGGATTTCATTAAAAAATACCTTAACCTGCATGTTGTTTTTGGATTTGTTAATGATTTTCGGGCTTTCCTTTTGTCCACGCGCTGCTCAAATTCCTTGAATGCCTTCAAACCTTCAGGCATCAACTTTCATAAATCTGTTAACGAAAAAGTCACCTTAACGCAGGTGATGGAACTCTGGTCCCACATTTACCTTAACATTGTTGATCACACTCTGGTCCAGCGTTACTGCTAGGTCTTGGCTGGTGCGTTACAACACGAAGCTTCTTAACAAGGAGTGCGTTAAATCTAACGCTGAGAAGCTTTTAAAACAACGCGTTATTGCAGCCAAAAAAAAATTCCGGGCTTTCTTCTATTTGTTTTGTCGGCGCTTTCAGTGGCTTTGCCTTGCTTTTTTTCCTTCTTCGGCTTCTTCTCATGAGCCGTCTTCTACATTCCTCAAACTTCTGCTGAGTCTTATTCAGGCTTGCCTCTCCTCTCTACTACTCCAACTTGGCTCTGTTGCTGCTCTCTGGGCAGGCTTATGCAAGCTAGCTCAGATACCATGACAAGAATTGAATAACTGAAAAGAAGTGGAGCAGAGGATTGTTCATCTCAATATTACGAATTTGTTAAATAAAATTACATTGGAAACATAGGCAATAAATCTCTGGAGTTAAACTTGACTAAACTAGACTAATTTAAAACTGAACAAGACACTTGGACTGAAAGTGTCGACACCTAACAGGTGGTTAGGATTACATTCTTTAATAAATTAATGACACTGCTCAAAAATTCGTTTGGAAGACGGGAGCGCAATGGAAAGTTGGAGAATGAGAGGACGTACGGTATCAACTGTGTTGCTGCTACTCATCTCGTTCAAATCTATACCCTGTTTGGTAATGCAGTGTAGCATCCATAGCTCGAGTACAAAACAACTGCGTCAATAAATGATCGAACCTATTGGTTTCTCGAAATATTGTCTTTTCCCGATGTAAAATGCAAATATCTTGCATAAATGCGTCATTTCTCTAAGATTGTCTTCGTCGCTCGATCCAAATTTCAAATTAACATATAGTTTTTTCTCAAGTATCGTTTCCAAGATAATATGGTGTGTAAAAATAAGCAAGTTCTATGTAAATATGCGAGGAAATTATTTACGAAGTAATTAGTTACCAATGTTGTATTTGTAAAAATTATTAAATTAAATTTACAATATTTTTTAATAAATTCTATTCGTGCATTGATGTATTTAAGTATTATTATTAAATCGATGTCTATATATTTTATTTAGTCATTTATTTAACTACAGGTGCATTTTACTAAAACAATTTAGTATAGTTAATTTTTAGTACATAAATAAGAATAGAATATACATTAAATTAAAATAAAAATAATGTCAATTTTATTAAAAACATAAATGTTAGATTTTTTTGATATTATACTAAATAGGAATGTAGTAAAAATATTTCATTTTAAGTTTTTTGGTTATAAATAAAATTTTCTCATTTCTATATCAAATAATATAATTTTATATAGATAAAATAGCTAAAAATTAGAAATAAATAAAATTGATTTTACCTTATAAATATTTAGATATAAAAGATAAATAATTTTTTTGAATATCTACATTAACTAATATAATTAAGTTCATATATATATATATATATATATATATATATATATATATATATATATATATATATATATAAAGTATGTGTGTATGTTCACCTTATTAAAATATTTCAATGCTCTAAGAAAAAAAGTGGTTATGGAAATAAAATAGTTTAATTACATTCTAATAATAGAAAAATGTGTAATTCATTTAATTCTTGATAAAAATTTGATCTATAATATTTAAAAAAGATTAATATTAATAAAAATATTAATAAATATAAAAATATTAAACATGGGTCATAAATCAAATATTTCAATGTTATATATATATATATATACACGAACTTACATCACTATTTTGGGAAGATATTTTTTTTAGTAAACAAAATCTAACAAAGAATTGTTGGAATAGCAAATTTAAGCAATGTAATCTTGATGCAGGAGCATATGCTCTAAGTCAAAAGTCCAAGTAGAATCAGACCTTAGGGTCTTGACATGTGTTCAAGGAGGAACTATTGTAAAGAGACATTGCGAAGCTCATGTAAAAAGTATTTTATTTCTTAGTGATCATTGATAGGGAATATGCTAAGTTGTTAGGTGTCAATGAGTGTTGAGTTAATGTAACAAATTCCCTTAAGAAATGGGATATTAGAGAGAAGATAGAAAATTCATAAATTAGGATTTCTTTAGAATAGAAGTGGCTATGAGTTTGTAGGAGTTAAGTGAGGGTGGATAAGCTCTGAATTATTATAAATTAAATTGTAAGCTTCGAAGAAGAGGACGACCAAATTAAACAAAGAATATTATGCCAAGAGGTAGAGGGAAGAGCCGAAAGACAGAGAGGGTTCCGTTGAAGAGAAAAAGAGCCATGTAAGGGTGCATCAGGCCAAAGTAAGATTATAAGAAGGTTTTTATTGTATCTATACATTTACTTAATAAATGAGAAATCGAATTCATAGTGACTGTGTGTCATTCCTTTTACGTGGTGAGAGATCCGTAACTGAGAAATTATGGTTTCTGTATAATAAACCATTGTTGTGTGAATTCTGATAATTATTAATTGAATTAATAATTCGTTTAGAGTGATAAAGGACTTAATGGCTGGGTAGAATCATGTGTGATTCCAGTCCGGAGCGAGTAAATGTGTATGTAGGTCGAGAGAAAGTAACAAAGCCAAATTATGGATTCAGAGAAGTGATACAGAAGGGTGTTTTGTATTTGAGACTGACACAGTGTGCTAAAGTGTGCGACAACATTATAAATTTGAGCGAATGAATAGAAGTTAAAGCTTAGCAGGGATTGGCGCAACTAAATACTGAAGAAGCTCAGGAAGGATAGTGTGAAGGAAATGGAGATGCAAAGAGGTGTTGGTTAAAGAAATATGAGAAAATATTAAGGCAACAAAGCCTTTAAAATATTTCCAAGGGAAGGGAATTGAAGGTGAAATTAAATCACAAATACCAGTTGAATGTTAAACGACAGAGATATCATCGCAAGATAAGTTCGGAAATTTTCAAAGAAGAGTAACATGTAGAGTGTACGTCCAAGCGCATATCACATAACACATGCGATATGGTATAAGGTTAAATGGTAGAGTTAAAAGTCGCAACACGTGAAACATTAAAATCATTGGTGTGTGAAATGCTATACTCGCTGAGTTACGAAGTGGACACGTGTTGGGAGGAGGATCCAGGCGCACATCACAATCGGTAATTATTTTACTTACATGTTAAGACTTGGAAAGGTAAGTTATTTTAGTTGCGATGTGAAGCAGATCAGAAAAGGAACAATGGGACCACCATATCTGTTATAGATCAATGATGGAGATTATGTCACAATCCAGTGAAATTTAGCATAAGTGTTGTGATTATTTATTGATTGGAAAGTTGTATGTTATTTTGTGTGACATGTGATGTCGTATGTGCTACGATCCGTCGTGCAAGTAGAAGGTTGAGTATTACTGATGTTTTATAACATAATTAATTTGGAATTAAATTGAGGGACCACAAAGCCTGTGTAATGCTGATGATTTGCAGGTAAGTTAAATACTTCCACTTAAGTAAATCCTGGGAATAGGCAGACATATTAAATTTTTTTCATATGTGTGAGTAGCCTTTTGGGCTGCATCATTTTGGTATCAGAGCAAGTAAATGAAAAAAATTGTTATAAATGAATATTGTAGAGCTAAACTATGTAGAAGACATTTGGTAGCAGAAAAAAAAAAGATTCAGCGTGAAATGGAAGGAGAATGCAATTGTGATTGCAGAAGAAAGAGGAGATGAGATTTCAAATCTGACAAGTAGTAGGCATATAGAGGTAAAGTATGGCAGAAGATGGGAGTAAGTGATACTCTTAAGAAGAGATTGCACAAGCATAAAGAAAGCACAATGATGGTTGTTTTCTTGTGGAGAATGGATATTCACTCAAATGTGAAGAGTGGATGGAGACTGCTTGTGAAATCATGCAGGTATAATTTTATTTAACTCTAATTTGAGTTTTTCAAGATAAAAGACAAATTAAATATTGATAGTTGCAACTAATTAAGTATCTCAGAAAAATAAGATCACAGCCTTAACAACAATGATCAGGATTTCTAAGTGAAAGAAGAGTGTGGCTAGAACCTAGTATTTCATTTGTGATTGAAATACAAGAGGAAAATTGTGTTCTCAAAACTACAGACGAGTTGAAGCCTAGAAGTAGTAGAGTAATTCTCAAAGAAAGTTCCAGAGAGGAGACTAGTGGCCAAGTACAGAGGAAAGCTTGGTGAGGTAAATGTACCAAGGAGGACTTGTTATTGCAAAGGCTTAAGTATAGCTCATAGTGAGTGAGGAACTCATAAATATAAGGGAGAAGATAACTATTGATAGTCAAAGTAGAGGTTTTGAGAGAGACCATAGTAAAGGAAAAGTGAAGAAAGATGTCAAAGAAGCTGGCACGGATGAATAGTATGAGAGAGAAAAGGCTGAGATAAGAATGAAATTTAATTTGTTGATAAAATTGTTCTAGAGGAGTAAATAAGACCATAGATTTGGTTACAAAATGAGAAAGAAAATGAAGTGGCATAAGCTACAAGAGAAGAGAGAAAAACAAGTGAATATGTAGTTAATAGAGGAGCTGAGGAAGCTTGAGAAGATTATGGATGTTGAATTGAGGGTAGAGAAGCTCGAAGGAGTTGAGCTACAACAAGACAAAGATGTTGGATATGAACAAGTTTCTTTTGAACTTGAAGATGAAGTAGTGATGTCTGAAACATCAGTTGAGGTAATTGAGCATTATGATTTTGAAATTAATAATTTGTGTATGTTTGCAGGTGATGTCAAAGAAGACAAAGAAGAGAGACAAAATTTGAATTATGTTTTAAAGAAGAAGGATGAGACGGTTAGATGTCATATAGGATATCATACACAGTCAAGAGGAGGGGTTGGTTTTCTGCATAATGCTAAAGTTGAAAGAAGAGGAAGTTTAGCTCACGATGATGACCAAAAGTGTAATATCCCAAAATTGGGAGAGTGAAAACATAGTACATAAAAATCGAAATATGTAGAAATATCAATGGATCAAAAAATGAGACAACCATAGAGCCATTCCATTATGATTATTGGTATAAAATTAGTACAATATCTTGAGGAAAATATCACTCAATATTGGGCGAACAAGCCTCCATGAAATAATACATCTAAATGTGTAATGCTGCTAATACATGAAAAGCTGGAATGTTATCAATGCGTTGTCTATAAGGGGGTAGCTACAAATTAAAATAGAAATACATATATCTACTTTTAAAAGGCTCCAAAAGTGATAGGAATATAGATCCAAGCCCTAAAACTGATTTCCAAGACAACCCAAAAAACGTTTTCGAAAATACCTAATATACAAAAATAACCGATATGGCCCTAGGTCTGAATAACCATAGCAAATGAAATAATTATAAGAGTTGGCTGATATGATATATGAGATGGTTTATCCTACTCCTATAGATCTCCTAAATTAATGGCTAATCCCCTCAATGGAAACCCAACTCCTCCAACTAGAGCAATAAACCCACTGCTACAGCTGCTCTCTGAAATAATGCAGTCATTGAGGGAAACTGTGATGTAGCTGATGGTATATAATTATCCTAGTGCTATATGATGTGATGAAGCTCTAATAACTTCCTCAGAATCCTCCTGAATGAAACTCTGAGCCCTCCACTGGAAAACTAGCTCAGAAATTGGGTTTTACAACCCTCCACTACTGCAACCCTGCAACACAACAGAAATCTGGAATAGACTGCATTGTAGATGAAGAATTGAGCTTGACCAAATTCCGGATAGTAGAAATGTAGCTCAAGGTACCTCTCTAGTGTAGGAAATTGAAGTCCCCCGAGGATGAGGGTGGGATTCCCGCTCAAGAACACCCTTGTGCTAAACAGCACTACAAAACCTGCTAAACAACAAAAGCATGCATAGACATGTCATATGAAAAATATGGATTTAAAAATATCAAAATAAATAATACAAATCCATGTCTTCTAATTCTACCATCCTCTTCCTCTTTATGTTTGGTGAGCTTCCTCACCCTAGGTCCCACTCATTAAAGGAGTCACTCTCATGTATACACTCCTCCTAAATTATTGCACTGTCCTCGAATAATCCTCCACTATCTCCATAACAACGTTGTTGATCTGGTCAACTTTGATCCTGTCCACATGCTCTAGCCCCTGTTCACACCTAAGGGTGCTTTATTGAGCCAAATTCACATGAGAAGTGGTCTTATTCCCACGAAAGAGATTTATGGGTCTCCCTACCCACTTATTCATCTATCTAAGTGACAAAAAAAAGCTTTAATACTCTAATTAACTACAAAATAATTTTGGAATATTATAGTCCTCCCCTCCAAAATGTTGCTTGTCCTCAGGAAACTGCAAGGATACTGCAATACCATCCCAACAATAAACTCCAATATCCATGCTAACATCCAAAAAAAGTGTGCATCCTTGGTAGCTCATATAAAAATTCACTAATCCCTTGCTTCTGCAATGTATAGGGGTTGCATGGTTGAGAGATTAAATTGTTCAACTCACGTTGTCTCTCTCTCCATTTATGATAAATATGGAGTTGCTGATCTTGGGCTACAATAATATAGTTCTCATGATGCCAAAAGGCACCTGGAATCTCATTATCCCACTCTTTGGTTCTAGGAACCTCTCTTGCCCAATCCATCTAACAGATAGTGAATAGAATGTCATAAACATAAGGGATCCAAAAGAAAATTGGACTAAGTGTCATATAACATGCTGGATGGTGACAATAGTCCCTTAGGTGAGGCTAGCGCTATTCTGCTCCTAGCTGTCTCAAAAAAGGATATGATAAGTGGCCATCCAACCACTTCCTTGCTGCCATAAGCTTCTCAAAAGCTTGAAAATAGTAAATTACATTAGGTGTTAATTGATTATGAGCTAAGAAAAACAAGTCTTGCCCAAATTCCTCTACAAATTTTCCATTCCGAACACTGAATGTAGTCCCAAAAGGACCATGAAATCCAAAGAGAAGCTTGCTCTCTTGTGGAGCAATGTGCTGCAAATGTATTGCATAGGAATGTACATACGAGGTTAGTTGATTAATAAGAATCAAGACACAATCCATACCATATATGGTTGGAAAGTTAGTGAAGAGGTCCATAGATGAGTCTTCTCATCTCTCCATCAAAAGGGGAAGTGGCTTTAATAACCTTGCAAGGTGGTTTCTTTCCTCCTCATACATTAAACAAGCTACATATATCCTCATATGTTGGAGCACATATTCTTTGAGATCCTCCCAATAGAATCCCTCCATGATGGTGTGATAAGTCTCAATGAAATATACATGCTCGGAAAAGAGTGCATCATGTGTTGCATGTAGAATATGCTTCTTGAGCTTGGACTCTCTAGTCAAGTAGATCTGATCATGGAAATAAATGACTCCATAAACCACTCTATATCTTCCATCTGTCACTTTCCCCTCAAGAACCTTACATGTGAAGAGGTTCCTAGAATATTCTACTAATAATTGGTACTCCCAATATGGATCCACCCTCCTCAATAGTGACAACACTGGTGAATTATGTAATGGAGCATATGTCACCTCATAGCTCCTCTCTTTGTCATACTCAATGCCAAGGCCACATGTCAGAGTATTGCTACCCCACTTTTGTTGCCTTCCTTGCATCTGATCTTTCCCAAGACAACACTGAAGTATATGTAGGTCAACCTCTTCTTGGAAGGTATTACCCAGCAAAAAATTCCACAGTTGGCCAATGCATGTGAGAGTGTCAATAACCTCTTTTCATATTCATAAATTCTCCTCATGTGTGGAAGTATCATTTGCTTCTCTAAAGCTATGGAGTAGCCATTTGACGCCATACTTGTTCCATAACACACTCCTGAATCATTCTCTTCCATTGAAAGTAGCTGAGTAAGAAATGGCAATTAAAATATTACATTATTGCTCATCCCTTCCTTGAACCAATCAGAAGCTCTCTGCGTTGTGTCATCTTCTCCCAAGGCTCTTTCCTTAGCCAAATCTATCAATTATGCATCATGTTGAGAGAACTCTTTGATCATCTTCCAATCAGGGAGTCTCCCTAGTGGAATGCCTCCATGTAATGAGACATAAAGGTCTAAAGTAGATTTCATATGTGAGTGGACTGATTTGCCCCTGCCCTCACTATGCAAATCATCCTCCTTATTTTGTGCATATTCCTCATAAAATGGATGGGTGTGTATGTTCCCAATCACATTATGATGGCCATCCTTCTCAGCTTCTCCTTCCATCTACAAGATATCATAGTCTAAGGTGTCCTTCTCTAATGTAATCAACCCATGCACACCTAATGTCATATTTGTGTCAAGAGTATTGATCACGAGGAAGTGATCTATCATGGTGTAAGTCCCCAAAACTATGGTCAATTCCAGAGCACACTTCCTCCATTTCTTAGTCTCATTTCCCATCAATACAAACACATGCAGTTCTTGATATTCATATGTGAGATCCTTTGCAACTTCTTGCAAAGATGCGGAAGCTCCTCTAGTTGAAGCTATTACTTCATCTCCTTCTCCAAATGGTGGTGGATCTCCTACTTCTTTTACAACACTGATATCTCCCTCCAATTCTTCCCTTTCTTCCTCCTCATCTGGGAGAATACCTCATCATTAAGAGATCCTTTGTCTTGATCTCATCTTGAAGGAGGAATCTTCATGTCTTCCTCTTATGAAGAAAGTTCTTGCTGAAGTGGGGATTTTTCCCATGGAAAATCATTCTGCAAATATTTAACCCCCTCAATAGCATTCGTGAGTAGAGTAGGTCTAGTGGCTCCTACCGAATCATGCAAAGGTTCCGATATCTTGGGCTTGGCTAGCTCACCCAAAGAATTTTTAGAATGTCTTTGATCAAATATTTTCACTAAGCTCCTACTGAACTCTACATAAGTAGATACATTTGCATGAATCAATGAAGAAAAACCATAAAAACACCTAGAATAAGCCTTACCTTCAAGGTGAAGCGTTGCTAACTTAATGGCCTCCTTTTATGAAACTTGATGCAGCTGTAAATATGTCTCTAACTTCGTTACCGAAGCCTTAGCTATGTACCTGGGTGACCCATCAAAAATAGGTAGAAAGAATCTAACCAAAGTTTGTTGCATGCATCCTCTTATTATATTGTGGTTACTTGGTCTTATATTTTCTTTGATTTGGAAGAACCTTTGGAAGTTTCGATGCTCCTTGAATCTCTTAGACTGAGATTCATATTCTTGGAGATGCTCACCAAGAGTCTCCTCCTTTGGTGTGTCTCCTTCCTATTCTTCTCTTGCCAAGAATGTAGGCATGGTAAAACATTGTAGATATGATGGTGAGGCTAAACGCTCACACCCATAATGTGAAATATTGGATCTTATTTCATGTGAAAAACCTCTTGGATAATCTCTATATCTCTCCATTCTCATCTCTTTGATGTCTCTGTTAATACCCAGCATAGTTTGAAGAAGAAGTTTTGAGAACTCCTTCCCTTTCATTTCTCCTGATAATGGAGTCTTTCCCCCATCTCTTCTACATATATTCTCCTTTATATGAGAAGCCTCTTTAGATGAAATAATAGTTGAAGTACATAGGTTGAGCCAAGATTATGCTCTGATACCACTATAATATCCCAAAATTGGGAAAGAAGCAATATAGTGCATAAAAATGGAAATATGTAGAAATATCAATGGTTCAAAACATGGTACAACCATAGAGCCATTCCATTATGATTATTAGTAGAAAATGAGTACAGGATCTTGAGGAAAAGATCAGTCAAGTTTGGGCAAACAATCCTCCATGAAATAATACATCTAAATGTGTGATGCTCCTAATACATGAAAAGATGGAATTCTTTAAATGCGATTTCTATAAGGGGATAGCTACATATGAAAATGTAAATACATATATATGTTGCTACAAGGCTCCAAAAGTGCTAGGAATATAGATCCAAACCCCAGAACTAATTTCGAAGACAACCCATAAAAGGTTTCCAGAAATACCCAATATACAAAAATAGCAGATATGGCCCTAGGGATGAATAAACAATGAAACTGAAATATTGATAGGAGGTGTATGATCTGATATATGATATGGCTGATCCTCCTCCAATAGATATCATAAATGAAGGGAATATCCCATCAATGGAAGCCGCACTCCTCTAACTAGACCAATAAATCCACTGTTGCAGCTGCTCTCTCAAATAATGCAGTCCTTGAGGGAAAATGCATGGTAGTTGATGGTAGCTACTCAGACTAGTGCTAGATGATTAGATGAAGCTCTAATTACTTCCTCACAAGCTTCCTAGATGAAAGGCTGATCCCGCCACTAGAGAAACTAGCTCATAAATTGGGTCTTACAACCCTCCAATACTGAAACCCTGCAGCACACCACAAATATGGAATATACTGAATTGTAGATGAAGACTGAATCTTGGCCAAAGCCGGATAGTGGAAATGTAGCTCAATATACCTCTCGTGACTAGGCACTCGAAGTCCCCCGAGGATTAGGGTGGGATTCTCGCTCAAGAACACCCTTGTGTTAAAGAGCACTGCAGACCCTCCTAAACAGAAAAAACATCCATAGACATGTCACATGAAAAATCTAGATCTAAAAATATCAATATTAATAATACAAATCCATATCTTCTAATAATGCCATCCTCTTCCTTTTATGCTTGGTGAGATTCCTCACCATGTGTCCCACTCATTAAAGGAGTAAGTCTCATGCATACACTCCTCTTAAATGACTGCATTGTCCTCCAATAATCCTCCACTATCTCTGTAACAATGTTATTGATTTGGTTAACTTTGAACCTGTCCACATGCCCTAGTCCCTGTTCACACCTAAGGATGATTTATTGAGCTGATAAAATGTGTCACATTCACATGAGAAGTGGTATCATTCCTACTAAAGAGATTTATGGGTCTCCGTACCCACTTATTCTTATATCTAAGTGACAAAACAAAAATTTAATATTCCGATTATCTACAAGCTAATTTTGGAATATTACAAAGAGCAAGAAGAAGTGGAGAAGGATATAAAGCAACCAAGTGAAGTGAATGAGGAGGCTGATCATAAGACCATTGAAGATTTTCTGAGTCATGTAGAGGACTTATAATGGCAAGAGGAAGATTTGGTGATTAGATCATCAAATAAGACCATTGGGTCTTATGATTTCGAGATTAATAATTTGATTGTGTTTGCAGGTGTTGCATAAGGCAATACATCTCTTGGAATTGTATTTAATGAAGTTGAGAATTGTCAAGAAAAGTACGATGATGATTTTCTTTCAGATGAAGATCAAGTTTAGTTATTGTAGCAGAAGGAGTTCATAAATTCCTTTCTTAGTGAAGAAAGTATCTCCTTGGAAGGTGAGACAGTTATGTCTCATATGAAGGAACATGTTATTGTTGAGGACAGCGAAGAATTGGCTTATCTAATTGACCAAGAGAACACTATTGGACAGACATCTAAAGTTGTCACAAAGATAAAGGATCGGAATTTTATTGTAATTGAGAATGAAGAAGTAGTGTCACAAATAAATTGGAATTTTGAGAAAGAAGGAGAGAGTGAGGATTATATATAATTTTTGGAAGAAGTTCCAAGTGAGATGACAGATTTGTACAATTTAAATTGGGCAAAGATGAGGCAGGCGTGTTTCATGCTAAAGAGGAACTAGTCTTAGAACTGAAGGAAGTTGAACTGAATACCAGGATTAGTCAAGGATTTTAAGGACAATCACTGAAGTTTGTAAAGGAAGAGGAAGAAATATATGTTGGAATTGATGAAAAGCATAGTGATGAGGTGTTTGAAAGGAGTCAAGTAGAAAGTGAATTACTAAACTATAGACTGAAGCATATGAGTATGATGTTTTTCTTAAAGATATTGAACAGAGGCTATTTGGAGATGAGATGAAAGCTCAGAAGCAACAAGAGGATAAGGATGTAAGGGTGGTAGTAAGAATCCAATAACTTCAAAGAGACGATAACAAAAAAAAAATTGAAGATGAATGGACAAAGTGTAGTAACAATTGGCAAAGTGAGTACTAGTTAGCGGATAAATTGGACATGGAGATTAAAAGAATAAGAAGGTTTATGATGAAGGTGTCTTAGAAGAAGAAAAAAACAAGGAAGAAAAGCAGCAGTAGCAAGAAAAAGACAACAAAATAATGTGAGAGCATTGATAGTATGGCAATGCAACATAAAGTATGGAGACCTAGAGAACAACAACAGACAACAACATCATCAACCAAATACAGATTACATAACGAAGTCTAGGATCCAGGAGGATAACTATTAAAGACACATGATCTGGAGATCATGATTATTTTCACCTAGGCAGTCTGATGCAAGAGCATCTTCTCTAAGTCAAAAGTCCAAGTAGAAATCAGACCTTAGGGTCTTTACAATTGTTCAAGGAGGGACTATTGTAAAGAGACATTTTAAAACTCATGTAAAAGGTATTTATTTCTTAGTGAGCATTGTAGGGAATATTATTAGTTGTTAGGTGTCAATGAGTGTTGAGTTAATGTAACAAATTCCATTAAGAAATGGGATATTATAGAGAAGATATGAAAGTCATAAATTGGGATTTCCTTAGAATAGAAGTGGTTACGAGTTTGTAGGAGTTGAGTGAGGGCAGATAAGATCTGAACTGTTATAAATTTAATTGTAATCTTTGAAGAAGAGGAGGGAAAAATTAAACAAAGAAGATTAGGCCAAGAGGTAGAGGCAAGAGACCAGAGATAGAGAGGGTTCTTTGAAGAGAAAAAGAGCCATGTAAAGGTGCATCAGGCCAAAGATAGATTGTAAGCAGGTTTTTTTTGTATTTTTACATTTACTTAATTAATGAGAAATTGAATTCATAATGACTATGTGTAATTCCTTTTATGTGCTGAGTGATCTGTAACTGAGTAATTATGGTTTCTGTGTAATAAACCATTATTGTATGAATTCTGATAATCGTTAATTGAATGAATAAGTATTTCTGAGTGATAAAGGACTTAATGGCTGGGTAGAATCATGTGTGATTCTATCCTGTAGCGATTAAATGTGTATGCAGGTTGAGAGAGAGAAACAAAGCCAAATTCTGGATTCGGAGAATTAATATAGAAGGGTGTTCTATATTCGGGATTGAGACAATGTGCTAAAGCATGCAGAAATATCAAATATCTGAACGAATGAATAGAATTTAAAGCTTAGGAGGGATTAGCGCAACTAAATACCGAGCAAGCTCAAGAAGGATAACATGAAGAAAATAGAGATGTAGAGCGGTGGCACTTAAAGAAATATGAGAAAATATTAAGGAATTAAATCCTTTAAAAGATTTCCACGGGAATGGAATGGACAGCGAAGATTAAATCACAAATATCAGTTAAAGATTAAACGACATATATCTCATTGCAAGATAAGTTAGGAAAGTTGAGAATAAGAGCCATGTGTAGAGAAGAGGTCCAAGCGCATATCGCATAGCGCATGTGATATGGTATAATGGTGAAATGGTGGATTTAAAAGGTGCGACATGTGAAATATTAAAATCATCGAGGTGCGAAATGATATACTCACCGATTTTCGAAGTAGACACATGTCGGTAGGAGGATCTAGGCACACATCGCAATCAGTAATTATTATAGTTACATGTTGAGACTTAGTAAGGCAAGCTATCTGAGTTATGATGCGAAGCAGATCAGTAAAGGCACATCGAGACCATTAGATCTGGTATAGATCAACGGTGTAGATTACATCCTAGTTGAGTGAAATTTCGCATCGGCGTTGTGATTATTAATTGATTGGCAAGTTGTATGTTGTTTTGTGCGACATGCGATGTCGTGTATGCTGCGATCTGTCGTGCAAGAAAAAAGTTATGTGCTCCTAATGTTTTATAACATAATTAATTTGGAATTAAACCGAGGTACCAAAAAACCTGTGTAATGGTGATGGTTTGTGGGAAATTTATATACTTCCTCTTAAGTAAATCTTGGGAACGGGCATACATATTAAAGTTTCTGCGTATGTGGGTGTGAGCGGCCTTTTGGTTTGCTATCAAATCTACTCAAAAAAATTCTTAGGTGTACTTTCAAGGTATTATATCCATTTGTGCATTCAAAAATGCAGTTTAAACAATGAAAAATTACATGTGATATATGTATATATACAACCAAGATATAATCATTTTGAAGGGGATTAAATCTCTTAAGGTGCAAACCTTTATTCAAGTTTGGCACTCTAGAAAAGGTTTGCATATTGAAATAATTGATCCTTATAGGTGCTTCGTAGATCCATGGTTAAAGCACTAAGAGTGATCAAATCTCTCAAGGTTCAAGCTTCTTTTCAAGTGCAAAACTTAAGGAATTTTTCTCAACTACAGAAATTTGATTCCTCTTATTGTTTAGTAGATAAGTAGTTAAAATTGATCTATGTTGGTTCCTAATAATATTATTTATATTATATAAATCATATTCTTTATATTATATAAATTTCACATCTCTATATAAAAAAAGTATTCTCCATTTTAATTTTAATTTTATTGAGCCCTTAATTTAATCTCTATGAAACATCTATGGAAAAATTTTAGTAGTAGTGAAAGTACAAGGTTTAAATATTTCTCAAAAGTAATTATAATATCTTTGATTTTAGAATTAATTAAAAATATACTATAAAGTTAAATTAAAATAAAATTATTTGACTATGAAATGATTAATGGTGGACTTGAAGTACATCTTAAAATTTCTTCCTCTTAGTTAAGAGCTTGTAGTCCTTGGACTTAAGTCTTCCTTGGATACAAACATGTTAATGACCCAAGACCTAGAGGCATCTAGTAAGAGTGAAAGCATGTCCCATTATGGACCACCAATGGATTATTCCAAGTGGCATTATTTTCCATGAATAATAATGATGAGTCAACCCCATTCAATAGTAATGGGTCAACATGCATTTGTGAATAGCAACTACTAATGGTTTTCCTCACTACTACTTTGACAATTAAGTTATAATAAATTTTAGTTATGATTTTTAAGCATGTGGTATTGATAATCCATTATATTAACCCATAATATTATAAAAAAAACAAAAGTTAACAAAAATCAATTAATTTTCCTCTACCTAAATTTGAAATCAACATTAAAAAAACCTTTCAACTTAAAAATAAACATAAAATAAAAACAACAACCTTTTAAACTAACCTTAAATACAATTATAATTTTAACCATATAAACCTCCATTTTAACAAATCTTTAAAATTAGAAATGTCGCAACTCCCGATAGCTAATAGAAGTTATGACAAGAAACGCCGTGTAATAATGCAAGACTAAAGAAAACCATGTCATACATTGTGATTATATTCATTTCATTGTCGCGTATCGAGTATTGGGATACATGTCATTCATCCCAGCATCACACATGGGAAATGAGCATAAACACGATTGGCATTGGTAAGGCCGGGACAGATTAAGCTATGGAATTTGGAATTTGAAATTCGTTTGGTATGTGAAGTGGAAATTTGATGATGGTAATTTGCAGTGTTGTAGTTTTATTTATTTTTTTTATATAGATGAATACGTGTGAAGTAGATTTCCTTGTAGTTATATTCAGAATAAGAATATTCTAAGAATTCATTGGTTTATTTTTATAACACTAACTATTTTTTTTTAAATGAAATGTATGTCTAGCAGTGTTTAAGCAGAGAAAACAATTACTTTAATTTTTCTCTGTACTCTTTTTTTTTACCTATAAAAATCTCATTTCGAGTAGATCCATGAAAACATAGTGATAATAAATTACTCACCAGATAATGGTGAAAAAACTAAATCAAGAAATTTGTTTAAGTTATTTTCTGAATTATTTATTAAAATTTAAGGTGTCAAATTTTTTTAACATGTCATTTTTTATGTATTAAATTTTTTTCATATAAATAAATATGTTTAAAATATAAGAAATTTTTTTATCACATATATATATGACACTACAACACAAAGGGGGGTTTTAAGACAATATTTAAGAAATATTTTTGGTAAATTGTCTTAACTTAATACAAAAGAAAACTCGTGCATTGTCTTAAATATTTTCTTTAAGTGCATGTCTCAAATTATAACACAATCTTTTTTGTATTTCTAGAGATCATTTCCTTTTCAATAGTTGGGAAAGACATATTGTCTTTAAAGAGACAATGTCTTTGATCCTAACTATTGTCTCTCTAGATACAATAAAGAATTACATTCAAAGATAATACAACATCACTTTTTTCTATTTAGAGACAATATAAAATAACGAATCTAGAAAAATGTCTCACCGTTGAAATAAACCAATATTAAAGGTATTTAATTAAAAATAGATTACAATACAATTGATTAATTAATATTAGGACACAATGGAATCGAACCACTAACGTCCTACTTATAAAGCAGGTGTTCTTCCATTGAGCTAGCATCCTTTAAACAATTATGTGAGAGTTATGGTAGTCGTCGGAATTGCATATATAGGCATTGATTTAAAAAGAAATCCTCGACACATAACGGTTTAATCTTTGTAAAATATAAAATCATGAAACCCCTATTTTTTACTTGATAAAAATAACTCAATGGAGTTAGTTCAATGTCACACCCATGTAGCATGGCTCACACAACAAGTTAATAATATACAATAATTTATAAAATATCTAATCTAATCATACAAAAAAAGTAACTAGAATTATCACAAGCCTTCAATAATATATTGCCACAACTATTGAATGATTTGTGTTTAGCATGTTTCCACTCTTCATATATTCCAGCAATATGAATTTTTTCAAGGAATTTTTCACATCAACTAAAGATAAGGTACATAGAAATTGACATAGTCATCCTCCTATCTATCCCTACTTTTCTATCCCTAAAATGTTTGCAATAAGTTAGATAATTTAGCACAGTTATCATTACCTGTTAGTAATGCTGAAAATTGAGAATCAACAATGTCCTCATATTTAACTTGTACCATATAAGAGAAGGTTAGTATACAACTAGCATCTGATTGGCCATTTAATGTAACCAATGCTAACAACTTGCTATGCAATTACACTACCAAAGAGGTATAAGTGTGGATTATGGACACTTTTTTCCTTAGGGGAAGAAGCCTTAAATTTTTGGCCATGATAACCAAAATTGGTGTTGTTTATGCCTGAAACCACATGTGGAATTTTTCTTAGATAGTCGAGACATAAAGTAATATTTCATCAATGTGGAGCACCTACCTCAAAAATAATGTAATTATTTATATCCATCATAAATGAAAATAAAATTTAAAGAGAAATGAAAAGATGACCTCATAGGGTAATGTGATGCTGGCATTAGTCATGTTCAACCAAATCAACATGTGTGACAATTGTCTCTAGGTATAGTGGACCTAGTCATGTTTAGTCAACTCATCATGTGCGGAAATTGTGTTAAGTGACAATGGCTTTAGTCATGTTTAGTCAGCTGACCAAACTACTTTTTTTTGTATGATCTAATATATGCACAAATGGTCTAGTGGCGGATCAAAAATTTGTTTTGGCATGCATAGAGTTCAGAAATTATACCAACCTTAATGCAATGTTGTGAAATTAGAACATCCTTAAAGTAATTTCCTGTGTCATTACAAAATTCCATAAGAATATTGATTTTCCTTCCTAATTTAAAGTGGCCAATCTGCAATAGAAAATGAAAAAACAAAACACTACATTACTACGAAACATTTCAAATTCTATTGTAATTTTTCTGAAAATGAAAATAAAAGAAAAATATTAATCATGAAAAATTTGAGATTAAATATCATAACCATGCGAGTAGAGGAAGAAACCTTGTATGGAAGGGCACAAATATAGTACACAATAGATAGCAAAAAAATGCATCCAAGAAAGAGTTTTTCATACTCTGTAACACACATAAATCCAACATGACATTTCTTTAAAACAATAATTCCAAAGTCAAACACATTTGTTAAATCAAGAAAACATGTGTGCAAGGGGCTAGACTATAAAAGTAGCACAATTGCATAGATGAAGTTCATGAGGTACAATTCATAACAGAGATGTTTTGGGGTGCATATTCCTCTGATGTACACCAATTATTATATAAAAAACTGTTAGGATTGCCAATTGGCGAACATTGTGCAAGAAGGGAGACGAACCAACCTAATATTAAATTTCTTCATATTTGAACAAATAGCCAATATTTTAGCCTCACAATTGAACTTCAAATTATCCAATATAGTCACAATATTTGTAAGGGTGTTTCATGGTTTTCTGTTGCCCCCAAGAAATTCATTGCTATTATAAATATTAACAATCCCATTGTTTGACTGAGTAGCAAATACATTACTGTAAGGAGAAACAACCAAAGCTGAAATTTTAACACAACACTCATTAGGCCCATTATGAATGCATTTCCTCATTCCAACATCTCAAAGATATACATGTTCATCTCCCCACAAAATTATCAATTGTCTTCCATCATCAACAAAACAATGTGCATGAATGTTGCATTCATTTTCAGGGTCCCAATCAATGGTTTAGTTGTTATTGAAAGCAATATTATATAGCCAATACTCTAAAGGAATGAAACAATGCTAGAATTTATTGGTTGTAGCATCTAGGTGGCTCCACCACTATTCATCATGTGTTTTCAAAACATATGTCATTCATGCCATTGTACAGTGAAAACATACAATGTCATTGTCCAATTTCTCACAAAAATGATCCAAAAAATTACTTAGGAACTCCGCTAAACAAAAAACTGTATCTGCTTCTACATTGAACTACAAAGAAGTAAATCAGACAAGTAAGAAAATAGAATACAATATGCTTAGAAATTCTATCTTCTAAAAAATTCAATTTGTCGAACTAAAAAGGGTGTGGTTCTAGAGTGCCTTTTGTGAAAGTTGCACCGTGAAAATAATATACTAACCTAAGTGGAAAGAATTAACTAGTTGTGGATAGTTATCATTTGCAAGTAAAAGATGGAAACATGTATTGGAATAATGGTATGAGAACGAACATAATACGTGCGTTTGTCTTCGATTGAATGTAAAGAGTCCTAACATGACTTGTTTCATATTATAAATTTTTCACAAATGATTGGTGTTATTTCCACGTGTTTCAAGATGTTCTTTTGATCTTATTGATTGTTTCATACATGCATAATGAAAAATGAGAAGCCATTAATAACTAAAGATTTAGGTCTTTCTAGTTATATAGGCCTTTTACACAAATGCCAACATTTTCACTAAAATCAACTATTCAAGAGAGCATAGTTCTATCATTATGCCCTCTTACAAATAGGGTGTAGGTTGCCTATAAACTGCTTAAAAATAGATATGACAAGCATCTACTCCTACAATACAAATTGAAATGGATGTGCTATGATTCATATGTTATTAATTGTCTTCTTTTTATCGTTGGAAACTTAATATTTATGGATTATGTAAATTTATATTATTTAATTGAAATAAAGAAAAATGATTCGTAAAATTGGGACAAATATTTTGTCCTATGTTTTGTTACAGTTTGAAGAGCCTTGAAACCTTTGTCACTGCACACCAAAAACATGATTCTGGCATATTTTTGTAAATTAGAAGAAAAATGTTGAAAATATAAGGCTACCTACAGAAGTGTTTATTTCGTTTTGGGGCTTAATATGGTTCAAATTTAGTCTTAGGAAATTTTATTGACAAAAAAAATATTAGTGTAAATTATACAAATCATATTATGTTGTATTATTCAATGGAAAACATCTATAGAATACTCTGATGTTTCCTGAAAAAGACCAGAAAATCACGTTATCTAACCTGATAATCCTTGTGTAATTCATAGAAATAATGCAATCAAAAACTTTCCTATAAGCTCCAACACTTTTTCTAAATATTTTTCCTCTACAATGTCACTTTGTTGAACTTATTCTTAAAGTATTCACACTGTATAACTTAACAACTTCATAAAAATTAATAAAATGTTATCAATGATTTTCTCATAAGCAAAAGATTTATCACACTTTCCCAGATATTTCACGACAAATGTCATCCCAACAATGTCAGGGATAGTGCTAGCACATTTAAGTTCCTCTTTTGAAAGGTTATCATAATATATCTTTAGTATTTTCTATCAAGTATTTGACAATATTATTCATAGAATATCTAACAAGGTGAAATAAAGGAAGAAGAATCACTTAAATTTGTAAGCTAATATTATATAATATCTTGATGCATTCTCTCATGCTCTATCATACTATACATAATCCTAGTGGTAACTTTCCCTTTGGTTTACCCTTCAGGATAATCATTCTTGTTCTTGTCACATAGTTGATTATTTCTTCCCTAAAAGTCCGATTGGGTGGCACAGGTGGATCGCCATGGAAATGTGAAGGATCTAGGACATCAAGATCAATTCCTCTTCAAAATACATTGTACAACTCATATTCTTATATTTCTCCCATTATCTTCAGCTTGGTAAAGGCACAAACATGTCCACTATACACATCCATAAAAAAAATCAACTCTTCCTGATTAGATAATGCCAACAATTTTTAAAGTTGGTCTCTATAAACACCCAATGAATAAAAATCAACATACAAACTAGCGTGAGCCATTTTTTACTGAGACATACAATTTAATAATTGTTGACTTATTAAATACTGAAGGAAAAACATCAATTTCTTTTGCATTGTCCCATACTATTTAAATAAGTTTCACAAATATGTTTGATATATTTGGATGGCCATATAATTCCATATATGTCATTATTGGAGATAATAAATTTGTGGGGGCAATTTTTTTGGCATTTTAGCTCAAGATGAGAATAAAGGTCGCATAAAAATCAAGAACATAAGTGTATTATAATTTGTTGTGGTAAACATTGTCATAATTTGCCCAATATAATATCATCCTAATATAACAGGTGGGTTAAGAAAAATTTTATTATATGCCATGTTAAATGGACATACATCAATATGTAGAATATGTGGGAGATACCATTAATGCAAGAAGAATAGATGGTGAATATTGAATAGTGTGCATATAGAAATAATATTATTTCATATAGAAGGATGAATTAATTTATAATGGAATAATAACTTCTTTGTTTTAGATTGTAAGGATTTGTCCCATTCCAAAGTAATTGGTATCAAATTTTGTGTTCTTGACTTTTGCAATAAAGGCAGCAGACTAGCTTTTTAAAGAAGTATCATTAGGGGAATTTTGAGGTATAAAATGGGCCTCCTAAGGAAATTATAAAATAATAGTGGAAATAATAAAAGAATATTTGATTACATCATCAAATTTTAGAGGGAAAAAATAAAAAACTACTTTTTCAACTTGTATTTTCAACTTGTCTCCCAATTTTTTCGCTCAAATTTCAAGCGGGAGTACTCTTTGGATGCAAAATTTAATTCCTCATCCAAGGAGTACCCACGTTGCATACTTTAGTTGCATCATTCTACATGAAAAAAGTGATTGCAATCATGTTTTTTCATGTAGCATGGTCCATCAAAAGTATGCAATATGGGTACTCCTTGGATGATGAATTAAATTTTGCATCTGACAAGTACTCCCACTCTAAACTTGAGTAAAATATTTCGGAGATAAGTTGAAAAATTAGTTTCATTATTTTATTATTTTTAACCTTTTTACCATTTTACTTAAAAAATGGTGAATCATCCCCCATGGTGGACATCATCATATTGAATCTTATTGGCTCTTATAAAGTGTATTTTGGTTGTACAGGAGGCCCATTTCAGACCTCAAAATTCCCCTAATGGTTGTAACAACATTTTCTTAAAAAAATTACCCTTGAGGTGAAGAGATATTGTTAATTTGAAATATAAATCTAGAACACTGATGATCACAACTTCAATGAATAGTTATTCCCCAAACGACCCTTCCAATATCACAAAAATTTATCATCAACCATTATAAATATTAACTAGATTTCCATGATGAAGATAGAGAGGAGGACTCAAGCCACTCCTTCCTCTATAAAGAGTTAGATGATTAATATAAATAATATCAATTATAGTAACAATAATTAATGTTGTTTCTTGAAATGACTACTATGACTACTAATCCTAAATGACTTTGACAAGGAAAAATTCAGCAACCAACAAAGCCTCCACTAAGCTTACCAGCATTGAGGTTACTAGATGCTAACATTAGAATAATATTTAGACCTAGAGCTGTCTTAAGAGGTGTATGGATATATGATGATAGTGGAGGAAAGGATCTTAAGAGGTGGATATATTTATGACAGTGGACGAGGAAGGGATGGTGTAGAAATTGGCACAAATGTTGTTAATATGACCGAGCGCCTTCCACAATGACAATCAAAAGTTAAGAAGAAAGATTAAGATGATGATAAAACAAAAAAATACGAGAATGATAGTTCTATGATGATGAAACAAAAGAATATGAGTATGGAAAGTCTCTTGACATGATTATGATAACTCTCCTCCACTTCCTTGAGAGAACAAAATTATACAATCAAAACCATGGCATGAATAACTAACAATGATCCTTATCCACAAATAGATAATCATAAACAACATGGATATACTCCTAAGTGATTTCAATTGAAAAAAAAACACAATGATATCTTTTTATATCCATATTGGATGATATTTTCTCTTCATATTTTAGTCCTGATGATGAATAACATTAATTGGTTCGAAACATGTTTGCAGTCAATGCTTTTATGTGATGGATCCTGAAGAAATATACCTAAATAATTCTACTCACAGAAGCCTCCATTCAGATATCACCTTTGTTCTCACATAATCCAAATAAGAAGTCATTGAACTAAAAATTTATACCAAACATAAGCTAACTCGTAAGGAGTTTCTTAATAAATTGAAAAAATATTATGTTTTTAATCCTTCAAATCAAACCTATGCTCGAGATGGATAGGTAGAATATACGGTGTAAAATATGTACAAGGACCATCATAATTATATGTAGAACCAAAGCTACAAGAACCACTAAAAAATTATTTGTTTTCATGGTTTTCGAAAACCAAAGCTAGAAAAACCAAGAAACAAAGATTTTTTTTTATGGCTCCTCGTCATTAATTGACCATGGAATAGCATGGAAAGGAAGCCCAAGTATAACAAACAACCCAACGGTAAGGGGCACGTGTAGCAACAATTTACTCCCATCACATTTTCTAATGTCCTCCCTGAACCAAGAATAAAAGAAATACTATTTCCATCTAAAATAGGAAGAAATCTTATATGAATTCAGAAAAAAAGGTATAGGATGTTAGAGAGATCAAAGAATAGTAAATAGTAAATTTAAACAAAGAAGAAATTTTGCAGGAGTTCAGAGTGCTCATAGAAGTTTTGAACGGTAAATTTAGAAACAATATTGAAATAAAATGGATTAAATATTAAATATAGCTTAAACAAACAACAACATATGTAGTTCCACATAAATTGAGAGAATCATATCATGTAGGTGTTCATCTCCCTAACCACAGGATGCAGAGAAAAATCAATTACAAGTTAAAATAAAGGAGTTGAAAGAAGCTAAGATAAAGATGTTTAGGAAATTTTTTGTATTTAAAACATCTCCCATGCCATAATTCTATCATGAATAATCTCCACTGAAGGTTGAGCCAAA
This sequence comes from Pinus albicaulis, assembly GCA_034641835.2. NCBI lineage: Eukaryota > Viridiplantae > Streptophyta > Pinopsida > Pinales > Pinaceae > Pinus > Pinus albicaulis. The sequence continues at coordinate 469,391,980 of CM076576.1, forward strand.
GAAGGTATCTCTTACCCGCCCAAAACCCCCCAAGTTAGGGTGGAGATAAAGCTATGCTAGTGTAGAATCTAAAAGTGATCCAAATCAAGTATGTAGAACATATGTCTTTAGTTTGGACCTGAAAATGAGTAATGGGTATGGGAAGACATGAATACAACTGCAGATAAGGACTTGGAATAAAAGAGAATTGTCAGGAGATCATTAAAAAAGGAATCTTCTGAAATATTTATCATCAAAATACCTTTTAGCCTCAGCCAAGAAATTTCAAACAGTCCAAAATATGGACCTATCAATGAATCTTCCAAGGATGGTAATGAAATCACAAGAAATCATTCAAAAAATATTCTATAAGACATGATATGAATGGATTAACTCTGCAAAAATTCAAATTTGTTGAATAATAAAAGGAAACAAAACCTTTATATGGGAATATTGGAATTGGAAACACCAGCAATGATAGAGATAGTGAACCTTTGTTGACTTCTGAAGTTGTTGAAGAAGAACCAATTAGGACTGAATCCATAAGTAGGAAGAATAATATTGCAAAGTTTACTTAGGTGAGCCTATTTGTGTAGAACTATGAAGTATTTGAAGAACTGATTGAAGATAAAATATTACGAGGGAAGGATGAGATGCCAGAAACTAAGGTTCAAGGTGACATAATGGAGGCATTCATGTTCTCTGATTTAAACATTTGAAGGTGAAAACAACATATCAGGCTTTGTTACACAGGTGTTAGCTGAGACTTTGCAGGTTAAAGATGTCTTGCATCTGGAAAGTGAATCACACTCCGATGTTAATCGAGGTAAGGGGTAGATCTAAGGTGACAAAAGTGATATGCAACAAATGGACCCAAACTCTGTTCGGTCATGTCAACATGGTTCAACTAAAGAAATGAATGGGAAGGGAATTAAGAATCCCAAAAAAGAACATGTTAAATTTATGAGGCAATTTTAGGAATAGTTTTCCTTAGTACCCAATTTGAAAATTCAAATTTATTGGAAATTTTTTTACTTTGAAAATAATTAAGAATTTGGCTAGTTAAACTTTTAATGCCTCCCACCTAAGACATTCAAAGTTCGCTTTGATATATAATTAGAGGGAAATAATTTTTTTTTTTAGATTCAATTTTAATGGTCGTCTTCAAGATCGGCTCACCCAAGAGATGAAACCTTTCAACTATGTCAAAACACTATATATACAGCATTGAGGTGGTCCTAAAAAATTACGAATTTGGATCTACAGTTTCAGATGGCTACCTCAAGAATTTCAGATGATTTTTTTTTCTTTGAGTATGCCTTCGTAATTTTGAATGGTGTTCTTTGTGGTTTCCTTAGGATGAATCTTGCTTCTTTGTGGTTCGATGAAAATTTTTCATTGCAATCTCAGTAAGTCTAGTACTCACACTTAGTGTGAATGGGACTATTTTGGTTAGGGTTCTAGGCTCAACAAGTCTGAGTTCAAGAGAAGATATGTGTTATGGTTTATGGCATGTTTATTAATTAGTTATTTTTGGTTTCGCATGGGTTTCTCTCTCAGCAAGAAGGCCACAGCTAGGAGACCCTCTTACACTTGGGCTACATCCCTAGAATCACCTACTCAGGAGGGCGAGTTATTGTAGCAAGCCATAGACATAAAATTCTAGTAATTTGATGGTTGTTAGAGGTGATTTGGATACCTTAAAGGAGGTCAAGTAATTTGAACCTTTGATAGTGATCCACAGTTTCCCTAACCATATGATATATTGGGTCTAAGAGCAGTGTTATCAGACCTTAATATTTGAAAGTCATTCTGATTCTAATTCATTGTACTCTCTCTCTCTCTCTCTATTTAACATTTAATTTTAATAATAAGAATATTCGATCAAGGTTTTAACCCATCTTGGGGTTTTTCACTAGCTTGAGCCAATTTTGTGTTCTCTTGTATTGGCTTGTCCTTTGTGATAATGATTTATGTTTTTTCCTCAGTTACTGTCAACATAATAATGATTTATTTGATTGCAATAAAATGGTGAATTGGGATAATATGACTCAGTAATGTAACTAACCTAATAAAAGAACATGTTACCTGAAAATTAACATGGTATCAGAGCTCAGGGGAGGTCAAGCAAAAGCAAGAGTAAAAGCAATCGCTAAAGGTATATCAAAAGTAGATATAACAGTCTCTCTTTGAAATTTCATATAGAAATAAGATCATTTAATATAGAAGGATGAATTAATTTACAATGGAATAATAACTTCTTTATTTTAGACGGTAATCCTTTATTCCATTCCAAAGTAATTGGTATCAACTTTTGTGTTCTTGACTTTTTCAATAACGACAAGCAGACTAGCTTTTTAAAGAAGCATGTTGTAAAATACCTTTTCCAAAAAAAATTACCCTTGAGGTGAAGAGATCTTGTTAATTTGAAATAGAATTGTAGAACATTCATGATCACAAATTCAATGAATATTTATTCCCCAAATGACCCTTCCAACATCACAAACATTTATAACCAACCATTATAAATATAAACTAGATTTCCATGATGGAGACAGAGAGGAGGAATCAATCCACTCCTTCCTCTATAAAGAGTTAGATGATTAATATAAATAATATCAATTATAGTACCAATAATTAATATTTTTTCTTGAAATACTACTACGACTACTAATCCAAAATGACTTTGACAAGGAAAAATTTAGCCAGCAACAAAGCCTCCACTAAGCTTACTAGCCACTGAGGTTACTAGCCCCTATCCTTAGAAAACTATTTAGACCTAGTGCTATCTTAAGAGGTGGATAGATATATGATGATGGAGGAGGAAAGAATATTAAGAGGTGGATATATTTATGGTGGTGGAAGAGGAAAGGATGGTGTAGAAATTGGCACAAATGTTATTTATGTGACCATGTCCCTTCCACAATGACAATCACAAGTTAAGAAGAAATATGAATATGATGATAAAACAAAAAAACACAATAATGATAGTTCTATGATGATGACACAAAAAAATACTAGTATAGAAAGTCTCCTGACATGATTATGATAACTCTCCTCCAGTTCCTTGAGAGAACAAAATTATATAATCAGAGCCATGGCATGAATAAATAAAAATGATCCTCATCCATGAATATATAATCAAAACCAGAATGGATATACTCCTAAGTGATTTTAATTGAAAAAAAAACACACTGATATCCTTTTTATATCCATGTTGGATCATATTTTCTCTTCATCTTTTCGTCCTCGTGATGAATCACATTAATTGGTTCAAAACGTGTCATAAATCCATGCTTTTATGTGATGTATCCCGAAGAAATATACCTAAAAAATTCTACTGACAAAAGCCCCCATTCAGATATCACCTTTGTTCTTGCATAATCCAAAGAAGAAGTCATTAAACTAAAAAAATATACGAAACATAAGCTAACTCGTAAGCAGATTCTTAAGAAATTGAACCAATATTTTGGTCGTCCACTCCTACAAATGAAACTTATGCTCGAGATGGAAAGGTATATTATTTGGTGTTAAATATCGTGTACAAGGACTACCCCAATTATATGTACAACCAGAGCTAAAATAACCACCAAACAATGATATGTTTTCATGGTTTCTGAAAACCAAAGCTACAAAAACCACAAAACAAGGATTTGTTTTTATTGCTCTTGATCATTGATAGAACATGGCATAGCATGGAAAGGAAGCCCAAATATAACAAACAATGCAATGTTAAGGGGTACGCCTAGCAATGATTTACTCCCATCAAATTTTCTAATGTACTCCATGAATCGAGAATGAAAGAAAGACTATTTCCATCTAAAGCAGGAAGAAATCATATAGGAATTTAGAGAAAAAGGTATAGCAGGTCAGAGAGATCAAAGAATAGTAAATAGTAAATTTAAACTAAGAAGAAATGTTGCAGGATTTTAGAGTTCTCGTAGAATTTCTGAAGAGTAAATTTAGAAATAATAAATATATTATTGAAATAAAATTTAGTAAATAGTAAATATAGCTTTAAAAAAAACAACATATGTAGTTCCACATAAATTTAGAGAATCATATTATGTAGGTGCTCATCTCCCTAACCATAGGGAGCGTAGAAAAATCAATTACAAGTTAAAACAAAGGAGTTGCAAGAAGCTGAGATAAAGATTCTTAGGAAAATTTTGGCATTTAAAACATCACCCATGTCATCATTCTATCATGAAGAAGCTCCACCAAAGGTTGAGTTTAAGAAGTTATCTCTTACCCACCCAAAACCCCACAAGTTAGGGCAGAGATAGAGCAATGCTAGTGTAGAATCTAAAAGTGATCCAAATCAAGTCTGTCAAACATATGTCTTTAGTTTGGACAATAAAATGAGAAATGGGTATGTCCAGACATGAAGACAATTGCAGATCAGGAAATGGAAAAAAATAGAACCATCGGGAGATCATTAACAAGGGAATATTCTGAGAAATATTTATCATCAAAGTCCAGTGAAATACCTTTTAGCCTCAGAAAAGAAATTTCAAGCAATCCAAAATATGGACCTATCGACGAATCTTCCAAGGTTGGAAATGAGATCACAAGAACTGATCCAAAAAGATCTTTTGTAAGATGTGATATGAATGGATTAAATCTACAGAAATTTGAAGTTTTTGAACAATAAAAGGAAGCCAAACCTTTATATGGGAATATTGGAATTGGAAACACCACCAATGATAAATATAGTGGAACTTTTCTAACTTCTAAAGTTATTGAAGAGGAGCCAATTCGGACTGAACTTGTAAGTAGGAAGAATCAAATTGTAAAGGTTACTAAAGTGAGCCTATTTGTGTAGAAGTATGAAGTTTTTGATGAACCGATTGAAGCTAAAATATTACAAGGGAAGGATGAGATGCTAGAAACTAAGTTTCAAGGTGACATATTGGAGGTATTCAGGTTCTCTGATTGAAACTTTTGAAGGCAGAAACAACACATAAGGCTTTGTTACACGGGTGTTAGCTGAAAATTTGCAAGTTATAGATGGCTTGTATCTAGAAAGTGAATCACACTCCCATGTCAGTCCAGGTAAGGGGCAAATCCAAGGTAACAAAACTGATATGAAACAAATGGAACTCAACTTTGTTCAATCATCTCAACATGGTTCAATTGAAGAAACAAATGGGATGGGAATTAAGAATCCTAAAAAATAGCATGTTAAATTTATGAGCAACTTCAGGAATACTTTCCCTTACTCCCCAAATGAAAATTCAAATTGATTCGAAAATTTTTTACTTTGAAAATAATTAATAATGTGGCTATTTAAATTTTTAATGTCTCCCACCTAAGACATTCAAAGTTCTCTTCAATATATAATTCGAGGGAAATATTTTATTTTTTAAATTCAACTTTAATCAGCTTCAAGGTCGGCTCACCCAATAGATGAAACCTTTCAAATATGTAAAAATACTATATATACCTCATTGAGATGCTCCTAAAAAAATATGAATTTATATCTGCAATTTCAGATGAGTACCATAGGAATTTTAGATGACTTATTTTCTTTGAGCGTACCTCCATAATTTTGAATGGTGTTCTATGTGGTTTCCTTAGGATGACTCTTGCTTCTTTTTGGTTCGATGAAAATGTTTCCCTGTAATATCAGTAAGTCTATAACTCACACTTAGTATGAATGGGACTGTATTGATTAGTTTTTTGGGCTCAACAAGTCAAAGTTCAAGAGCAGATATGTGCTATGATTTATGGCATGTTTTTGAATAGGTTACGTATAGTTCATCATGGGCTTCTCTCTCAGCAAGAAAGGCACAGCTAGGAGACCCTATAAGGTCCCTATATTATTTGTATAGTCCCTTATCATTTTTAGTGTAACCCCCTTATTGTTATCATTGTACCCTTGTAACCCCAATATTGTTATTATTGTGCCCTTACATTATTATTGTTAGGTCGGCAAGGATTATATTGTGACCCCATGGAATCCTATATATAGAAGGAGGTTTTTTCATTTGTATCATCGAATAATTGTCTATTTATGTAATTTAAATGAGGTTTCCCGCTCAAAGTGGCTTATTTCTAAGGCGTTGATCACTCTTTTCTTCTATTTTTGGAGATAGTTTCATAAGATATGGTATCAAAGCTTTGGATTCTATGGTTTCGCTGATCTAAACAGGTCATCATGGAATTATCGCTATAAATTTTTTATATGACGTTTCAGAAGCTGGAATTTTTATAGAGAGAAGCCCAAATCCTAAGGAACGTCGTGTAAAAATTTCAATCTTGGTTCGCAATATTTTCGGAGATGTGACCTGTTGAAGTTAGGGTTTTTTGAGGCTCCCAAATTTCACAGAAAATAGGTCAGCGTGGTACACTATAAAAAATTTTCTGTGAATTTTCAAAGGCTAAAATGTTTACGAAGAAAAGCCAAAATCCTAAGGAACTTCCTATAAAAAATTTAGATCTTGATTCGCAACATTTTTGGAGATATGATTTTTGGAAGTTAGGGTTTTTTTAGGTGCCCGAATTTCATCTCAAAGAGGTGACCATGGGAAAATCATCATAACTCTCTCTCTCAGTGTCAGGTTAGAATTATGTAAAAATTGGATGAAATTGCACGAAATTTAGTTTCCTTTGTATCAATTTCATATCGAAAGGAGGAAACAGTGACATGTGGGAAGTTGTACAATTTCACTCTACTGAACTAGTCCATAATTAGGTCATTGTGGGAGATTGGGGAGAAATTTTCCTTGAAGAATCCAAATCAGGTAAGACCTATGGCATTTGAAAGAAAATTGAGAGGGATACTACAAGGCCAAATTTAGGATATTGAATATCCTAAATCACAGAGATAATTTAGTTTCAATATTGAGCTCCTCAAAAGCAAGAAAAATGTGTGTATTTGTTTTTCGAATTGCATAAGTCTTGTGTGAAAAATTAGTTTGAAGTGATTCCAAAGGCATATTGAAGCACATATATCAGTATTGGCTTCTAAAATGCCACCTAAAAAGAATTCAACACCTATTAAGCCTTCATAAGGCTTGACGATGACTCATGAAGAGGAAGAAGCGCAACATGACATATCAAAATTACAAGAGAAAGTGCACCAAATTTCTCTCTTGCAAAGAGCAACAAAAAATTAAATGGAAGTTTTGAAGAAAGGCATGGAAGCTAATATGGATGAAATGGAAGCTAATATTGATGAAAAAATGAAAGACAAAATGGAAGACATGAAGAATGGTCTAAAAGAATGCATGGAAAGTTTCATGACAAGGTTAATACAAGAAATGATTCCTAATGGCGGAAAGATAGTAGAGGAAACTCATGATGAGAAAAAAATAAATGTTAATCATGATTTCATAAACTTTAATGTTGGACTGAACAACCACCATATTCCAAATATGGATATGCAGAAGTTTGATGGAAAGGATCCCGTAACACGAATACTACATATGGAGCAATAGTTTGATCTCAATAATGTGAAAAACACACAAAAGGTATACACTGAAACTTTACATTTAGAAAAAAATAAATTTGTATGATATTGATGAATTTGCTCCCGTAAAAAAATTGTCACTTGGTTAATTTTACAGACGAAATTATAGCATATTATGAGGATAAAAAGAGAAACACCTTCTTTAGCCAATTGATAAATCTCAAAAAACATGGTTCAGTGGTGGAGCACATTGAGGACTTCCAAAAATTGAATATAAGGGTAACTGATGTTCTAGAGGAACATGGGATTGATGTCCTCATAGGGAATTTAAAGGATAAAATTCAACATGAAGTTCGTGTTTGGGAAACTGATTCATTGGAGAAGGCATTAAGGTTCACGAGAAAAATTGAATTTAAAATTATGGTGACAAGGAAGCCTACCACTCACATCTATAAAGATGGAAGTGTTTCTACTCCTATACTTTCACAACCTACAAGGTTGACACCACAACAATTGGAAGAAAAAAGAGCAAAAAGGCTTTGCTATAGTTGTGATAACAAATATAGTAAGGGTCATAAGTGTTCCAAGAAGAAATTATTTTACATATATTGTCAAGAGGAGGAATAAAATGAACAAGAAACTTTAAAATAAGATGATATACACCAAGAAACAACCCTAGAAGAAGAATAAATGAGTCTGACCATATCATGTAACGCATTGGGAGGAATTACCACTCCTTAAACTCTCAAGATAGAAGGACATATCAAGAAGAAAAAGGTAATAGTGTTGATTGATTCGGGTAGTACCCATTATTTTTTTCATTGTAAGGTAGCCAACAAATTGAATTGTTTCCTATACCCAGCACTATAATGTCAAGTGACGGTTGCAAATGGAGGAACTATAAATTTCTCTCGAAAATGCCATAATATCAAGCTAACAATGGGGAAATTGTATTCAATAGTCCAATTCTTTACATTCCAATGGGAGGTGTTGATGTTGTACTAGGAGTACAATGGTTACAATCTTTAGGGACAATAGCTTTTAATTTTCAAGAAATTTTCTTGAAATATTTTTTGGAAGGAAAGGAAATCTAATTACAGGGTATCGCAGGGAAGCCAGGAAAGTTAATAAGTGCTAATGTCATGACAAATCTTCTGAAGAAATAATAACAAGGCGTAATTGCACAATTATGCTCACTAGAAGTTCCAACATCAAAACCGTCTATTTCTCGAGATGTCCAAAAAGTCTTAGACAATACTTCCAAGGTGTTTGAAACTCCCAAAGGACTCCCACCTATTTGTGATCATGATCTTGCTATTCATTTGATTCCAAGAAGTGTTCCTCCAAACATCAGGCCTTACAGATATCCTTATGTCAAAAAGATCAAAATTGAACGTATCATTGCATAAATGTTAGAGGCTGGTATAATTCAACTTAGTCAAAGTTCTTTCTCTACTCGAGTATTATTGGTGCACAAGAAGGATGGATCATGGCACATGTGTCCGGATTATATGGAGCTCAATAAGCTCACTATTAAAGATAAAATTTTCCATTTATGTGGTTGATGAATGATTGGATGAATTACATGGAGAAATTTATTTTACCAAGTTGGATCTTCGTTCAGGATATCATCAAATTAGAATGAAGAGTGAAGATATTTCGAAAACAACATTTCAAACTCATGAGGGTCATTATGAATTTTTGGTCATGCCTTTTGGCCTTACCAATGCACCTTATACATTTCAAGGGTTGATGAATTCCATTTTCAAAGCCTTCCTTAGAAAATTTGTGCTAGTATTTTTTGATGACATACTAATATACAACAGGGCTTGGAAGGATCATGTTCAACATGTTGATAGGGTGCTCAAACTATTGGAGGAGAAACTATTATATGAAAAAATATCCAAATTTTTCTTTGGATTACAAGAGGTGGAATATCTGGGTCATATTGTATCTCACGGGGGTGTTAAGGTAAACCCTAGAAAAATTAAAGCCATTGAGGAATGGAAAGTCCCCACAACCATAAAGCAGCTGGGAGGATTTCTTGGGTTAACAGGGTATTATTGAATGTTTGTTAAGAATTATGGGAGAATAGAAGCACCTCTAACAACATTATTGAAGAAATATGCATTTTCATGGACTCCTGAAGCAACTAAGGCCTTTAAACATCTTAAAGAGGCAATGTGCCTAGCACCAGTCTTAGGTACGCCAAACTTCACAAAAAAAATTATTGTGGAATGTGATGCCTCAAGAAATGGAATTGGTGTTGTTTTAATGCAAGAAGAAAGACCGGTTTCTTTTGAAAGTCATCCAATCAAAGGAAAGTATTTACAGAAAGCTATTTATGAGAAGTAAATGTTGGAAATACTACATGCACTAAAGAAATGACAACCTTAGCTAACAGGAAGGCACTTGAAGGTAAAAATTTATCATGATAGTCTTAAACACTTTTTGGAACAAAGACCATCTTTAGAAGAGAAGTAAAAATGGGTCACAAATATGTTGGGTTATGACTTTGAGATCATCTACAAAAAAAGGAAGCTAAATTTTATTGCAGATGCACTCTCAAGAAAGGATGAAGAGGTCAAAGCATTGATTTGTGCCATTTCTATTATCCAACCAGATTGGATAACTGAAACAAGGGATGAATGGAAGAAGGATGAAGAAGTGTGGAAACTCATTCAAAATTTACAGCAAGATCCTAGTACATATGATACAATTAGTTGGGAAAATGATTTCTTATGGTACAAAGGTCTCTTATATATTTGCAATAATTCCCAACTAAAACAAAACATTATTTTGTGATTTCACACTTCTCCTTTAGGAGGACACTCGGGATTTTTAAAAGCTTACCACAAGGTGAAGAAATATTTTTTTGGGATGACCTTAAATATGATATTCAAAATTTTGTGTCGAAATGTTTGGTTTTCCAGCGAAATAATGTTGAGACAATTAATACCCCAGGTTTTCTATAAACTTTATCCATTCCAAGTCAACATTGGGAGGATATTTCAATGGATTTTATCACATGTTTACCTAAGTTCGAAGGAAATAGTGTCATAATGGCTTTATTTGATATATTTACCAAGTATGCACACTTTTTTGAATTATCTCATCCATTTAAATCAAGTATAGTTGCTACTACATTTATGTAAACAATTGAAAAGATACATGGAAACCCAAAGATTATTGTAAGTGACAGAGATCCCATTTTACTGGAATTTTTTGGATGAAATTATTTTCTTGTTTGGGTACTCAAATAGCTCATAGCTCATATGACCATCCTCAATCTGATGGTCAAACTTAGATAGTGAATAAATGTTTTGAAGGATATCTTCGTTGTTTTTTTCTAATACGAAAAAACAATGGGTCAAGTGGTTACCTCTCGCTGAATGATGGTATAACACTTCCTTCCATAATGTAGAAAAAATGACCCCATTTATGGCACTTTATGGATATCATCCACTGTCCATCACATCTTCTTTAAGATAAAATTATAAGGTTCAAGCAGTGGAAGATCACATCGAGCATCAACAAGAAGTTATTCAACTCTTAAAGGATAACCTAAATTTGGCACAAAATTGAATGGAACAACAGGCAGATCAACATCACAGTGAGAGAAGTTTTGATGTAGGATACTGGGTATTTTTACGGCTACAACCATACAAAAAAATGTCCCTCAAGCAATCTAAGAAGGATAATAAATTATATCCAAAGTACTATGGTCCTTACAAGGTGTTTCAAAAGACTGATACTATGGCATAGAAATTGGAGCTTCCTGCTTCTTCTCGAGTGCATCCAGTTTTCCATGTTTCATGCTTAAATAAGGTTATAGGGGACAAAATTACAATTCAAACAATATTTCCAGAACTTGATGAGGATGGAAAAATCATATTGGAACCTGAAGCAGTCACGGAAATAAGAACTTGACAGCTACGGAATCGATCAATTTCAGAGTATCTCATCAAATGGAAGAACTTATCCACTGAAGACTCTACATGGGAGGATGAGAATTTTATATAGAAGCATCTGAAGCTACTCAAGTACTGAGGAAAACACTTTTTTGAAGGAGAAGGGAATGTTAGGTCCCTATATTATTACTCTAGTCCCTTATTGTTGTAGTGTAACCCCCTTATTGTTATTTTTGTACCCCTGTAACCCCAATATTTTTATTATTGTGCCCTTACATTATTATTGTTAGGCCGGCTAGGATTATATTCTGACTCCATGGACTCCTATATATAGAAAGAGTTTTTTTCATTTGTATCATCCAAGAATTGTTCATTTACATAATTTAAATGAGGCCTCCCCCTCGAAGTGGCTTATTTCTAAGGCGTTGATCTCTCTCTTCTTCTATTTTTGGAGTTGGTTTCATAACAGACCATCTTACAGTTGGGATAGAAGGCTAGAATCAACTGATTAGGAGGCCGAGCTATTGTAGCAACCACAATACATAAAATTCTAGTAACTTTGTGGCTTTTGGAGGTGATTTGGATACCTTAAAGAAGGTATAGTAATTTCAACCTTCTATAGTGATATGCAATTTCCCTAACCATATGATTGATTGGGTCTAAGAGCAATGTTATCAGACCATACTATTGGAAAGTCATTATGAAAATAAATCATTATACTCTATCTCTCTCTCTCATGAACATTTCATTTTAATAATATGAATATTTGATCAAGGTTTTTCCACATCTTGGAGTTTTTCACTAGCTTGAGCCAATTTTGTGTTCTCTTGTCTTGGCTTGTCCTCTGTGATAATGGTTTATGTTTTTTCCTCAGTTACTGTCAACATAATAACGGTATATTTGATTGAAATAAAATGGTGAATTGGGCTAATATGACTCACTAAAGTAACTAACCTAAGAAAAGAACATGTTAACTAAAAATTAACATGGTATCAGAGCTCAGGTGAGGTCAAGCCCAAGCAAGGGTAAAAGAAATCGCTAAAGGTATATCAAAAGTAGATCTAATAATATCTCTCTGAAATTGAATTTCACCTATAATGAAAATTTAATGCATGGATCAATCAAGGGTTTATGATTATTATACATTGCACTTCATCAAGCACATAGACATAAAGTATAAGTGGAAACCCATAAGGAAAAAAAACCACATCTTGTTATTGTTGTGATGCAAAGGCAAGCTCCAAATCCCTCTCACTACTAATTTTCTGTAGGCTCCAACCTATAGGAGGCTCCTACCTCAATTTCTGCAAGCTACAACTTGCACGGAAGCTCCAACTTCCTATTTTTCTGCGGGCTATAACCCACAGGAGGGTCCGACCTCAACCAACTCCAACTCGACATCTATCAAGCTACAACTTGAAACGGAAGCACCATCTCTCATGTATTTTCTACAGGCTGTAACCTATAGGAGGCTCCTACCCCAACCAAATCCAACTGGATATTTATCAAGCTATAACTTGAAAGGAGACTGAAATCCCCTCACTCAACATGAAACTAGAATTCTGATTTACCTAGATATCAGCTCTGTTATACTCCTTCTCAATTGCTGCCTATTTAGCCTTCATATCTGCTTCATGTCAGTTCCTGATGTGAAAAACATTTCTAGCATCTCTCTCTAATTATTCCACTCACCAACCATATGCAGCTCTCTTACATTCTTCTGCTCACATCCATTATGTAGCTATCTAACATACTTCTTCTCTCTTGCATTTTGCAACTCTATAACCTCTCCTTGCACGTTGAAATAACATCATTTATCGAGATAACTTCATAGATTTTTTCATTCTATATGGGAATATGAAGTGAGCAGGCATGACTCTTTGCCTTCCACCCATTTGATTCCTTACACTTCAGTTCAGGTTATTACATTAGTCATAATCATTACAAAACTCATGGAGTTTTGCATATGCCTATGGAGATTTTCCTTTGCATAAAAAAAAATATAAAATAAATCAATACATTTACATTTACACATAAATTAAAACTCAACCCTTCCAGATTCTTTTCTTTCTGTGAATTTTTCCTTTTCTTCTTGCTATATATTTGTTGTTTTATTTCAACTGCACTGTAATATTATTGTCTTAGCACAACTTGACCTAGTTATTACGTTTCAAACAGTGTCATTTTAACTGTATTTTTCCCAACTTTGCCTATTCTCCTTTTCCCGCAGGGTTCAACCTTTTGATTAATAAACTGTTGCAATACCTTTACTCTACAAATGAGTCACTTGCCCAAGTCTCCTCCTCCGCGTTCAGACTTTCGTTTATAGTTACAACATTCAACCTTCTTGCACAGTTTGTCGAGTGTCTCTACTCGAGTTCATTTTCCATGCAATCGGGCATTTCCTTTGTAACTCAAGTCAACCTCTGCTTCCAACATTTTCTTCATAAAAACAACGCAAACAAATTAAACTTGGACATGAAATATATTAGAATTTACCTTTGAACAGTATTTTGTTTAGGCCCAATTCACATTTTGGCAACTTCCTTTTTTATTTTTTTATACATTCCTCAGCCATTATTCTGATGCGATTTCTTAAGAAAATACTCGTAGCCCTGGAGTTTAAATTCTTTAGAATTAAACACTGAGCTACATCGCGTCTGCTCCACTTTGGACTTTGCATTTCGGTGTTTCCTTTTTGTTTCATGTTATATGCACCTGCCAATCTTCTAGTGAGATTTATTAAGGAAACCTGTATAGCCCCAGGCTTGAAATACTTTAGAATTGAGCTCCGTGTTGCATCACGTACGACCCATTTCACATTTCACATTTCGGTAGAATCAATTTGAACTTTTGTGGTCTCAACCTTCTAACTTTTTGATTTGCAATTTATGATTTGTTCTCACTGCTTATCACAATTTCCATGTCGCAATTTTCTCATTATCACCACTTGCGAAATGTGATTTTTGATTTGCGGTATAAGGCTTCGGGTCCCACCAGGGTTGCCACGTCATTGCCACATCATCTGCCACGTAACCTACCATGTCATCTACCACATCACCTACCATGTCATCAAGATGTATTTGCGATTTTTGGGGTCAGGTCCATGTCATCTTCCACGTCAGTAGCCACGTCACTTGCCACGTTAGCTGCCATGTCATCTCCTGCACTTCGAATCTTTAAGAATTTCAAAATATTAGTGATTTTTTGATTTTGTAAATCGGCCCGAAAACCTTATTTCATGTCACACGTTTTAGCATTTACCATAATGGGTTTTCCTTATTTTTTGCGGTATGTGATATACTTCGCATCACAAGTTAAAAAAATTGAACTTGTGATTACTTAACATGTAAATATAAAATTGACCGATTGCGATTTGCGATATCTCCGAACACTGTTCTATACGTACATTTGCTCGACTTGACCCTGACCTATGCATTGTTCTGAATTTAAATAAGCATGACTCTACCCTTGACCTGTGCACTATTTTGGACATAAAATAAGCACGACTCTGCCCTTGACCTTCGCATTGTTCTAAACGTAAAATAAGCACGACTCTTCCCTTGACCTGCGCAGTGTTCTAAATGTAAAATAACACGACTCAACCATCTATTCACACCCATTCTTCATTGCTACATGAGTTTATTACGTTAATTAGGCACATTCACAACTCTGCCCACTCATGCATGACTTGACCCAACACGTTCACAACTCGACCCAAACTTGTTGCGTTTGCTCCCTCATAAAGATTCGAATGTTGCTCCTCTCTGCTCCTTTACCTTTGCTAAAGGTCTAATTTCCTCCTTGCCTCTCTGCTATTCCTCTATCTCTCTTTTATGATTTATCACTGCATCATTGCTTGATCTGCTCCTTTGCCTTATTAATGATGCTTCTCTGCTCCATTGCCTCAATGATAATTCTGGTGTTGATCCATGCCCCTTTGCTCTTGCTCTGCCTTGCTCCTTTGCCTCTAATGTTGCTCCTCTATCTCTCTTTTATGCTTCTGCACTTAAATTTTTCCTTCATTGTCTTATTGCTCCTTTATACTCCAGTTTATTCTAATTTTCTCCTCTGTTCTCACTGATAATGCTAGTGCTACTACTTTCTGCTCCTTTGCCATCAATGATAATATTTCCTACAAAAGTAACTTTCATTGTTTTTATGTGAAGAAAATATCAATGAAATGATTGTTGTTCAAATCACTGAACAACATCGGCCAAGAAAATGAAAACATTGTATCATGTTCATGCGAACTACCGAAAGATGAAGAGGATCACAACTATTTCATAATGCAATCTTGTTGATAGCTGTGAAATCCTCAAGATTTTCTATTATCTGTTTTGTTTTTCCATAGATTATAAAACACTGATAGGTGAAATAGAAGGAGAAATTTTTTACCCGTATGTTGTAATTTTAAATTTTTCACATTTATTCAAGACATAGTTTTCGCACTCAGTGATGATGTACCTTTATTATTGAATTTAATGAAAACGATAGTGGTTCCTTTGTAATTTTGTTTTGAATATATTCTGGAAGAGACTTTTGGAGGCTTTGGGCCTAGGCACTAGGAGCTCTACTACTTTTCTGTGTTATATAATTATAATTTTCTCCTTTATGTAATTAATTATTTCTATATTTCATAGAATTACAACTATTTCAATTACCGTCAGCATTGAGTGATTTCTTTTCCATTCATTTGAAGTCTTAGTCGCTTTTTCCACGTTAGTGTTATTCTTTCATTTACCATATTTATTCAAGCATTTGTGGATGATTGATATTAATTATGAGTGATGCTATTTTGTTACTTGCTTGTTGTTCAATTACTGCAACATTCCATTTCTGATTAAACAGACTGCTATAGACATCAGCTAATGATTCTGGTTAAGTGTGGATTCTTGAATTCTCGCATTTCAAGTTGCTTCCTACATAGAGTTAGTCATGATTAAGTTAAGTTAATTGATTGAAATTATTTCATAGTTGCTTTCCAGGTTGTCTTGATTGAAATTTGAGAATTAGATATTATTTCTTCCAATGATTTGGAATTGTTGACCTCTGATTTCACTTACATAAACTTTTACAAACATTCTTGAATAAGAAGACTTACCCCGGGTTGATAATGAATGTAGGTATTAGGATTACTTTTAAAAAGTCACCTTAATGCACCAACATTTTGGCGTCGTTGATTGGGAGAGTGTTTAAAGGTGATTTATTTTCATTTTATTTTTTTGTAAAAGAATTGGGTATTGAAAATGGGAGGCAAGAACGTGTGTGCCAACAAGTAAAAAGCTTGCCTATTAGCCCACTTTTCAGAAAATACATAGAGGTTAAATAGGAATAGGTGTTTTTTATGAATGACTAGGAAGAAAAATATAGAAATAGATCTAAACCAGCCATCCAAATCCATGAAACCCAAGGGAATGGTCACTCTCGAAAGAACAACGTTCATAGATGAAATCATAAGAATAACTTAATCTCAAGCATCTGTAGGACCCAAGACCATTTTTGAAAAGAGTCATACTATAATCCCTCAAGCAATAGGCTCACCATCTATAGCTCACACCGAGATCCATAGTGAAACAAAAGGGTTTGAAAAAATCTTTCAGGTCATAGAACATTTGAGTCCTAACCCTTCAGAAGAGGGAAATTCTTGCAAATTGCAAGAATGAGAGGGAGAAACCAATGGTTTTGTAAAAAATACCTACAATCTCCAAATCCTAGATCTCCTAAAATCTTGGTTGAGGAAAAGACCCACGATATCCCAGATCTTAGTAGTGATATAAGACCCTTTCCAAATATGTCTTCTAGTCGATTCTGAATTAATTTCCCAGACTAGGAAATTCCTAAAGGTTATTGGCACATCTTTGACCAGATGGTGCACAATCAGCCCCAGGGAAAAACATCAACATTGGAGTACCGTATTGTTGACCCAGCTGCTAATTCCCCCATGAAAGCTATTCCATTACAGAATATCCCTACTTTCCATGGATTAACTTTGGAAGATATAGATGCTTTCTTGTTTGAATTTGACATTTTATGTAGGGGATATGATTACACCACTGTCCCTCATAAACTAAAATTGTTTCCTTCTACATTAAAGGGAGCAACTTTGTGCTGGTTTCTAGTGCTCGCTGGAGGGACTATTAAATCCTGGGATTAAATGAAAAACTCCTTCCTTACTAAATATAAAGACTACTATAGGACCGGAGAATTAAAAGATAAAATCTTCAACATGACTGCAAAAGATAACGAAACACTAGATGAATATGTTGAACAGTTTCAATATAATCTGCAAAGGTCTCCTTATGCCGCATTATCCAAATATGTTTTAAAAGTAACTATGATAAAATGAATTAAAGATAAATGGATAGAAATTCTAAATCTAAAGGGAAAAGGAGATATCTATTAGGAAATTTATGATGATATTATATCATTGTGTAGCAAAAGATAATGAAACACTAGATGAATATGTTGAACAGTTTCAATATAATCTAAAAAGGTCTCCTTATACCGCATTATCCAAATATGTTCTAAAAGTAACTATGATAAAATGAATGAAATATGAATGGATAGAAATGCTAAATCTAAAGGGAAAAGGAGATATCTATTAGGTAATCTATGATGATATTATATCATTGTGTATCAGGTGTTATCGAGGCAGCATGCACATCAGGCCAGTCGGATGGGATGCAACTGCCAAGAATAATAGAAGTTCAGGCAGTAGTGTAACCTGAACAGAAATTGGCAATCTCTTGGGAGATTTGGGGACCAATATTCTAGGCACCCTCACAACACAATTGGATTTCTTTCAAGCCAAGAAGAAACAAGCGTTAGCAGAAAAAAGCATGGCCACCTTCTACCCACACTATCGAAAGAAGCACGACCATCGGGAATGCCCATTAGACATGGTCCAAATGTGCTCCATCTGCACTAAAGACCACACCACTGAGCAGTGCCCATCATTTCCAGTGTTGAAAGAAGTTTTAAAGGAAGTAGAGGAGGAAACAAAAATAGTATATTTAATGAATCAACCTCGACAATGGCAACCCTGACCTTCAGGTATATCGCAAGACCCATCCCAGTTCTTTCCTTCTTCACAATTTAGTCAACACAAAACTCTCAAACAGCATGGCAAGGCCAATCACCTTTCTTTTCTTGGTCATACCAACCATTATCGATGCCCCCTTGGCTGACGAAATCCTTTCCAGGTAGTGGCAGGCCAAATTCTTCTTTTTCTCCACCATTTTGGCAAAAAAATCTGTACCCATCCCATTGGCCTGCCTCTACTTCACAAAATCCAAACTAGTCTCAGGACTGGGAGTGACCCTTGGGAATAACCAATTCACCTACAGGAATGTGTCCTCAACCTTAACCCACATTACCAGCTCCATATCCATTACAAAATAATTCACGGCCTCCTATAAATAATCAACTGCCAGCTCAACCGAATCCAAACCCCAATAATAGACCGGTTCAACTGATACAGATCGTGGAAAATACAGACCTTAAAATCAAACAAAAAAAATGCAGTAACCTTAAGATGAGATCAGGGCATATTATTACCCCTGAGGAAAATTCAAGCCTGCAGCATGATAAGCCAGAACCCATCAACTGTGATCAACATAGAAATAAAAGAGGGAGAAGACACAGTCGCACAAGAAGATATTGAAAAAATTATCATTACTTCTCCCCCATTCCATAAAAGATTAGTGATAGCCAAGATAATTGTTTATCCAGGTTTTTATCTCCTATGGGAAATTAAAAATATTTGTATTAAAATTCCTTTCCTCCAGGCCATTCCGGATATCCCTGCTTATTATAAGAGAATTAAATAACTATGTGCGAAAAAACCTGTGAGGAAAACAAAAATTTCATCAACTGTCCCTGTGGTAAGGACCCTGTCTGATTTACTTTTGGGAAGAGAATCACAAGTAAAATATGAAGATCAAGGGAGTCCCATAGTTATAGTCAAAATATATGGCCACTCTTTTCCGAACACACTAGTTGACTTGGGTGCATCCATTAACATTTTAACTATGGAAACCTGTGAAACACTGGGTATTGCAGCTTTTGAACCAACCACCACCTTACTGGAACTTGTTTATTGTTAAGTTGTTAAACCATAAGGAAATTTACATGATATCATGGTTTCTGTTGATTCATGTGAGTACCAATGGATCTTCTAGTCATTAACCAAAAACACCGATTAGATGGATGCCCTTTAATTCTAGATCGACCTTGGTTGGCAACACTCGATGCTTACATAGGCTGTCATATAGGTAGCATGACCATTACTAAGGGAGATGTTGTAAAAAACCTTGTTCTATACCCCCTAATAAATAGCATCTTCCCATTGTAAAAATTCATAAACACCCACCCTCATACCTCGAAGAAAATATTCGTTCACCACTTATAGTAGCAGAAGCGCTCGAGTTCAAAATCAGACAGAAGATGATGTAATCAATAATTTTGTTAGTCAACCAGCCACTGCAGGAAATGTAAAATTCCAAATTTTAAAAGTGATTCTTGACAATGAAACCCACGAAGATCCTTTAAAATATAATTATGACCATCACATACCCACAACTATCGTACATAACAGCAGACCTGTTGAAATTGAACCAGGAAAAATTATAAACATCAATGACAATCTGGATAGTGACCAACAATAGAAGCTCATTAAAGTTTTAAAAAAACATAAAGGGGCCTTTCATTGGGACTATCCAGACATGAAAGGAATAGATCCCCAACTGTGCACACATCATCTTTACACTAAAAAGGATGCTAACCGCATCAGGAAACCTTAGTGAAGATTAAACCTACATCTTAAAGATAGTGTAAAATAGGAATTACAGAATTTTTTGGATGTAAATTTTATTTATCTTATTTCGGATAGTAAATGGGTCTCTCCATTGGTAGTTGTCCCTAAGAAGAATGACAAGTGGTGCATATTTGTGGATTACAGCGAATCGAACAAAGCGATGCATAAGCACCACTTCCCTCTTCCATTTATCGACTAATTCCTTGATACATTGGCAGGAAAGAAATTATTTTCCTTTCTAGATGGCTTCAATGGCTGTAATCAAATCCAAATTTCGCTTGAAGACCAAGACAAAACCACCTTTACCTTCCCATGGGGTACATTTTCTTACAAGGTATTGCCTTTCGGTTTATGTAATGCCCCAACTACATTTCAGAGCGAAATACTCAACATTTTCTTTGATTTTATAAATAAACTTCTTGGGGTTTACATGGACGAATTCACCTCGTATAAGGAAAATTTTTAACAAGCACTACAAACATTGGAAAAAGTGTTGGAATGATGTATCACCACCAGGTTATGTTTGAGTAACAAAAAGTGTCACATGATAATGATGGAAGGTGTAATATTAGGACACTACATTTCTGTAGCTGGAATATAGTTAGATCGAACAAAGATAGAGGTAATTCTCTTGCTATCTACACCATGTACTCAGATGGAGATACGTAGCTCCCTCAGATATGTAGGATATTATCGCAAATTCATAAAAAATATTCACAAATTGTGGCGCCTTTGTATGCTTTAATTGGAAATGTTGAATTTAAATGGTGTGTTAGTGTGTTTGGTGCACGCATGTACGAAATCACACCAACGTAAGGGGTGTGGTTTACCCTCTTAAGTTATTGGTCATAGGTAGAAAAGATATGCAGTCAAGCAAGTTAGTGGGACATGCTAGAACATAAACATACTAGATAGAGAAATAGCATGAATATTCAAACATAGAAATTAAACTAAAAATAAAAAAAATAATACAAAAGCTCTAAATAGATTCAAGAAACTGCAATAATCCAAACAGTGGTGCTTACGTCCCCTCTTATTGAGTGCTGGTAGGTAATGAGGATGAACTTTAACCCACTTCCCAAGGGGCCCTTACAACTAGGGGTTCTAAGTCCCAATGCAAGTATGTCTTTACTCCCAAGCTTTCCTTTGCGCAAACTCTCCCTCTTTCTAATATGGTGGACTGAAGTTGTTGGATGGCCAACAATTGATTCCCCTCTATCTCTGTTCTGGATCATAGACTGTTGGCATTTCCTGGGGAAATTCTGGCCAACATAACAATGTGCTCTCAAATTGTTCATCTCTTGGTGGCCTTTTATAGGAGAATTCAAATCCTCCTTCCCTCTCTTGGTACATTGTAGACAGTGACCCAAGAGAGGGGGATGATTCCATTGTGTGCCACATTTATTCCATTGTGTTCTCCATTGATGTCCTAAGGAGGCTTTGGTGGCAGTCCTTAGGTGGCTTCAAGTGTGGAATAAATGTCTTGGAGTGTGTTTTTTTGTGGTCCCGGAAAGTGGCTTCCACCACTCCTAGGATTGCGCACTTTTCAGGTCAAAAGGCATGCAAAATAACTCTTTTCGAAGGATTTTGCACGCAAAAGCATTTATGACTTGTTCGAATTTGAGTTTTCCTCGGATCTTAGATATTTTTAAATACTTTCCATATTCTCTAATGTCTCTTAGCCCTGTAAATCCTTCTTCCTGACATTAAATAATGTCATATTTTCTTGTACGATTTTCTAGTGTTAACAATTTCCCCCTAATGTGTGAGGTCTAGCAAGAACTGTATAGCCGAAATACATTATATTTTCTTTTCTGTATACTATGCATAGAGAGAGAGAGAGACCTGCACGTAGCTCAGAATTAGAGGCACCCTGCACCAGTTCAAAGAATAACCATGTCCTATTGGCCCCTGTAAGAAAATATAATATAATATATACAAATTTTATATGAGGTGGGAATGTCCCATGCTCGTAATGTTGTGGCTAGTTAAACAAATCTAGTTGACAGATACATGTTATGTCTCTGTCACTAATATGGTAGTGATCTGTTGGTTGATGACGATGACTGCTGACGCCCTCACGGGAATTTTTTCTTTGAAAATAGTGGAATGTGGTGCCCATATGCGTAAACTTGTTATGAGATATAATTGTGCATTGTACGCATAGGTCTTGGCTAGGACCTTCTCATATAAGCATTGTTGAATGAGACGCTTATGAAGGAACGAGTCTTCGATGAATTTGATCAAAGTGCAATGGTTGTAAGGTATGATACCATATTGACATGAAAGCTTCTGTTATATTTGAAATTCAGGAGGATCGATGACATCTATGGGAAATTATGTCTCCCACATTTCCACCTCAGGATGCCCCTTTGTTATGCAGTAATTTGTCACCGTCCCTACCATTCCCCGTCCCGCACAATGGAGGACCCATTTTGTGACCTGTGAACATTTTCATGCCTTGAAAACATCATCAATGCATTCCTCTAAGCATGAGCTTCAATTTCCCTAAAGACATCTCCTTGCAAAAAATCATAAAAACATCTCCTTTTGCATTGGCGCAGGCAGACAGTTCACCACTCGCGCCAATGAGGAAAATCCTACAAAGAGTCCGCGCCAACTGGCGCTCTGTCCTAGAGAAGTAGTCGCGCCAGCCAATTTAAGGAGTGTTTTTTAAATAAAGATGGCGAAAGTTGTGTTTCAACAAACTCAGAAACCATTTCCTATCTTGAGTTGGGAGGTTTGGCTACGGGAGTTCTATGGAAGGGAAGTGGTTTTGCCACCTCCCATAGAAACTTCCTTGTTGATAGGGCCAATCCCACAATAATAGGGATCCCAACTCCCTCCTTCCCCATCTATAAAAGCCTACTCAATTCCATGGCAAGCTAGTCTTGAAGTGCCTAAGCTTTGAATCTCCAAATTCCCAAGAGCCTTTTGTGCTGTAAGAGCCCTCTTTCTTCCCTTAAGGCCGACTCAAGTAAGGAGACTATCGTCGAGAGACTCAGGGGAGGTTTGCCCTTTCCCTGGCGAGCTTTGCGAGACGTGAATGACTGGAGACCCATCCGAAGGAGACCATGACGTCAGAACTTTGGTTGTAATCTCTTTCGATCGTTATTTAATGAATGATTATGATTATGGTTCCACTCTGTTTTTGATTATGTTAATATGAGTAGTATCCTTTCTGACTGATATTTAGTTGTGTATGCTAGATTTTATGCTTGTATCTGTTTGTTTCTTGCATGTGTAGGTGTCCATCCGCGGAAATCGTGGAGGATTGTGATCTGCCGAGGCTGAGGAACGGGAACGCTCTCTTCTTCAGATCATAGCATTGGATTCCAGGTAGGCCTCCATCGTTGGTCTTTTCATTCGTAACTAGGAACTTGCGTCGTAACATTTCGTGATTGTTGCTAGACCCCTGCTGGGCTAGTAGGGATCGCCTTTGTCCGCATAGGGGATTTACCTCCTCAACAATTTGGCGACTCCACTGGTGGACATATGTCCGGGTATGCTACTGCCCAGAAGATTCTGTGAGCAGGTTATTTCTGGCCTTCCATATTCAAATATTGTATCACTGCAGTCCGTAAATGTCATGCATGCCAGATATTTCAGCGCAAGATGCGTGCGCCGCCTTTACCATTACATCCCGTTATTACCGTCGGCCCTTTTGCTAAATGGGGCGTTGATTTTATGACGTGTAACCCTCACTCGGCCGGGGGGAATGTGTATATCATTGTCGCCATCGACTACTTCACCAAGTGGGCCGAGGCGATGCCTACACTAGCTGCTGACTGGAAAACGGCTGCTCAATTTATATTCAACCACGTTATTGCACGGTTCGGAGTTCCTCAAGCCATCGTCACTGCTCACGGTACTCATTTCTGAGATTATATTATGGCAGAGCTGACTTCAACGTTGGGCTTGCGTCACGACAGCTCGACACCATATTACCCTCAAGCGATGGTCAGGTTGAAGCAGTGAACAAGGTTTTGGTCACTATGCTTCAGCGAACAGTTGGTATTCACAAATCCAATTGGCATCTCCAACTGTTCTCAGCTCTCTAGGCATACCGAACATCTGCAAAGAGTGCAACTGGGTTCACACCATTTCAATTGGTGTATGGCCTGGAAGCAACTCTTCCGGTTGAATGCGAGATTCCTTCATTAAAATTAGCTGTGGAGCTTCTACCTAATACTTCTGCTGAGGAAGAACGTCTTCTGTATCTGGAACGATTAGATGAAACCCGTCGTCTGGCTGCTTTGGTTATCGAAGCACAAAAGAAGAGGGTCAAAACTCATTTTGATCAATCTGTTTCTCCTCGTTCCTTTATTGAAGGAGACCTCGTCCTCCTGTACGATCAAGCACATGACAAGCTTGGAGCCGGTAAGTTCCAGCCTATGTGGCATGGGCCCTATATAGTAAAATGCGTTTTGAAAAATGGGGCCTACGAGCTTATAGATTATGAAGGAGTTCCGCTGGCACAGCCCAGAAATGGGTTGTACCTCAAAAGTTACTATGCCTGAATTGATTTCTTGGTCTGGTGTGTGTACATAGGTGTGTGATTTTCATTTGTGTGCATGTATAGTGTGGTGTTCTTTGTAAACAGCTTTCTGCTGATCGGGTCTTCCTGGTTGTGCAGATGTTTGTTCATCCATTTATTGGTTTCGCGGATGGTGCCTCCCGTAGTACCAGGAATCTGTCTTCAGCAGCCTGGGTAATCTATGATCCTGCTGGTGAGTTGATTGACCTGCAAGGAGTGTGTCTAGGACGTACCACGAACAACATCGCGGAATATAGTGTTGTGTTAGAATTATTAACCGAGGAAGTAAACCTTGGTATCCGTGAATTGCTCGTGTATCTAGATTCGCAACTTGTGATGTTACAACTGAACGGACACTATTTGGTAAGGAACCCGTCCATATTACGTCTGTATCTGCGTATTCGATTACTGGAAAGAAATTTTGACTACATTACATATCATCATATACCCAGGCACTTGAATACATTAACAGATGCGGTAGCAAATTTGGTATTAGACAGACATTTGCGCAATTTGTAAATCATCATCACATGTAAAGAAAGATCCATCCAGAAATAGATATGCACATATATATAGATATCAAAATGTTTACATAGAGTGTGTCACATAAAAGTCAAAATATACATAATCGTCTTAAGTACATCTGGAGACGATAGGTCTCTCAAAAAATGGGTGTGGTATAAATCCTAAGAGCTAATCCGCATGGTGCTCATGATAGCATGTGACTGCACGCACTAAGCCTCTCAGGATTTGGTGGATCCGACTTGGAACTCCCACCATGTGGCGCTGGTATGCCATCGGTACGTCCTCCAGTCGAGCATAGTATGGAATCCCTCGGGCAATGCCCTCAAGATTCTGGATCAACTCCTCTCCTCCGGTGCCCTTTCCCTGAGGATCAGGGGCGAGTTGTGTCCTCCGTGAGATTGGAGACATCCCAGCTGGTCTCTCAGGTCCCACATCTGCATACATATATAAAATGTGTTAGGACGAATGTGTATTAACAAAAAAAAAACATAAAACATAAAATCAAAGATATGAGGTCTTACCCAACTCCTCGTCCCAGTCGTCTCCTTCTGGCAGTGGGAGATCTGGGTCTCTGGTGAAGTCAGTTCCTGCATAGGGCCAGTCTTCCACAAAAATCAGTTGGCATCGTAACCACCTGAAGAACTCCGGCCTCTAGGACATCTGTTGGCCGCCTCCAGCTCTGGGCAATTAATGCTGCCCAGCGAGCCATTCTTTCTTCTCGTGGTATCGGATCTGCTACTGCAGCCCCTTGGCCCTGGAAGATTGGTAAGCGTTCCAGAATGAACGATACCAGGATGGAACCATAACAAAACTGTTTTAGTTTACCCTGTTTGCATTTTGTGAGCTGCCTTTTCATATTTATTGTTACTGTTGTTGCCCAGTCAAACAGTAAGGGACTCATCTATTCTGAGGCCAGCAGGAGTTGGGCCTTTGTTGCCTCATGCGGTGCCTGCGACCCTGCAGCCCGCGTGATGGTATGTAGGACGACCCTCAATGCCAGATCAGGGATAATGTGGATATCCACCTTCTAGCTTCCTGATCCCATTTGTGCCCCTCGGCACACTCGTGCCATCACTTATTCCATCTTCTCCCCAGATGGTCTGCTTCCAGTCAAGACAGGGATCGGACCTCTGCGGAACAATCCAGTGATAAAATAAACATCAGAAACCTCCAGCTCTAATACCTGATCTCATAACCTGAACACCTGTTCATGTTCATCCCAGATACTGATCAAATACTGGAGGAGCTCGGGCTGAGCTCGTAGACAGGGTGTGAGGAAGAACTTTTTCAGCCCACAGTTTCTAAGGGCATTCATGCAAGCCTCACTTTGGATGGCCTGTTCATCCTCTTCTCCGTGCTCTACTTCTTTCCATTCAATCACCATTTTTCTTGATTACCTGCATTCATATGGTCATAAACCCTTAGTTATATTTCTAATAGGCTTCAAATTCCATGCAATTTGGTTTAAATATCGATTTTTTAGGCGAAATTTTAGGTTCAGCCGCTGGCGCGGCTCTTTTGTGAACAGTCGCGCTACGTGGCGCGAGCCCTTTGTATAAAAGAGCCCATTGGCGCAGGTTTTACGCTTGCTTGGTATGTGCAGCAGCAGGTTTTTGCGACTTTAACGATGGAAACAAGTTGTATTTTATACTTTTTCGGACTCAGTAAATACACGAAAAAGTCACTTTGGAGTCATCTTTCAGCTCTTTTCTGACTCTCTAAATATGAAAAGATTGCCGAGGCCCTTGTTGTTTCGATCTCGTTAAAATGGACACGAATCGACATTCACCCAGTATAAGTTTAACCCTTTTTCGGGCTGGGCTGGATCGATTACGAAAAAGGAATACCCTAGCCTATCGCGACTAGGAGGTTTTCCCGGATATTGTTTCTACCTTTTCGGATCTGGGGAACTATTTACGAAAAGGGACCTGTGGAGTTTTCTTTTCCGCTGTCTTTTCAAACTCTCTAAACATGAAAAGATGCCGAGTTCTTCCTTTGTCAGACTCGTTAAACCCTGATGACATCGGATCTAGTCGAAATGACGTTCTCCTCCTTCCTCCTTCCTAGGACTCGTTAAATGCACTAGGATGGATTCGCCCGAAGGGCAGACTTATATTACAAGCATATGCTATCCCCTTCAAGCTTGTTATAAAAAATAATTGGGGTACTCGCCAGAAATGGTGGGGGAAAAATGGAACCATCGTCGTTGTCGTTGGCAGTATGTCGCTCTTGAACATGGCACTTGTCTGCATTCGTGTCAGGTTGGGGACATCTCATCTCGTTTTTTTCACTTTGCCTCCGTGGGTTTGGACAATCCTTTTTGACCTCTCATCTGCTCATTGCCTCGTCACCATGACCTATGATCCGTTGATGTCAAATACTGCCAAGTCCACTGTCGTGCCGTTTATATGTTCAAGAGAAGTTGACCTCTGCAAATATCAACCTTCCTCTGATTCTCATACGATCTTGATTCACAACAAAACATCATGTTCCTCTGTCTCGTGTCGATGATGTGGGAAACATTATGGCCCACCTTCGATCAAGGTCACTTCCTGTCGACTTCAGCTCATTATCCAGGAAGTTGATCTAGAGACTCCTTTATGGTACCTTGGAGCCTGCATGCCTCAATGGCAGGTTCGTCGCATTCGATGTGAGGTTTTCATCATTGGCCTCCGATCGAGTGATTCTGCGGGTGTTCGACACCAACTCATTGATTCACACGCCGTAGATTGTACCTGCAGTACCTTGAGGGCCATTGTCATTATTGGTGGTTCCTCTCACGTCTGTTAACAACTTTCATCATTGGCTGGTAATCAGACGATGTTCCTGCATGTTCGACTTCAGCTCACATATTCGCATGCTCGAACTTGTACTTTGTTTGGGTCGAGATGGAGTGCAAGACCCTGGATTGTGTCTGTTGTAATCCAGGCTATGATTGTGGATTATTATCATTATGTATATGACTCATTGATTGGATGGCTGCGACCATACCTAAGTCTATTTATTTGATCCTCGCTGGATGGCTGTGCCCATACCCTGGATCCGGATTATAGTGAACTCTGTTTCGGATGGCTGCGCCCATACCACACATACATCATGTACTTGAGATATCAGTTGTATTTTTCTGCGCAGGTTTTCCGACGGCGGGCCTTCAGTTGAACATGTTCTCGTAAAGAATTTCACCCCTCTCTCTCTCGGGCCTCATACTTTAGGGGGCATCTGTTATGTAGTAATTTGTCACCGTCCCTACCATTCCCCGTCCTGCACAATGGAGGACCCATTTTGTGACCTGTGAACATTGTCATGCCTTGAAAACATCATCAATGCATTCCTCTAAGCATGAGCTTCAATTTCCCTAAAGACATCTCCTTGCAAAAAATCATAAAAACATCTCCTTTTGCATTGGCGTGGGCAGACAGTTCACCACTTGCGCCAATGAGGAAAATCCTACAAAGAGGCCGCGCCAACTGGGGCTCTGTCCCAGAGAAGTAGTCGCGCCAGCCAATTTAAGGAGTGTTTTTTAAATAAATATGGCGGAAGTTGTGTTTCAACAAACTCAGAAACCATTGCCTATCTTGAGTTGGGAGGTTTGGCTGCGGGAGTTCTATGGAAGGGAAGTGGTTTTGCCACCTCCCATAGAACCTTCCTTGTTGATAGGGCCAATCCCACAATAATAGGGATCCCAACTCCCTCCTTCCCCATCTATAAAAGCCTGCTCAATTCCATGGCAAGCTAGTCTTGAAGTGCCTAAGCTTTGAATCTCCAAATTCCCAAGAGCCTTTTGTGTTGTAAGAGCCCTCTTTCTTCCCTTAAGGCCGACTCAAGTAAGGAGACTATCGTTGAGAGACTCAGGGGAGGTTTTCCATTTCCCTGGCGAGCTTTGCGAGACGTGAATTACTGGAGACCCATCCGAAGGAGACCACGACGTCAGAACTTTGGTTTTAATCTCTTTCGATTGTTATTTAATGAATGATTACGATTATGGTTCCACTCTGTTTTCGATTATGTTAATATGAGTAGTATCCTTTCTGACTGATATTTAGTTGCGTATGCTGGATTTTATGCTTATATCTGTTTGTTTCTTGCATGTGCAGGTGTCCATCCGCGGAGATCGTGGAGGATCGTGATCTGCCGAGGCTGAGGAACGAGAACGCTCTCTTCTTTAGATCATAGCATTGGATTCCAAGTAGGCCTCCATCGTTGGTCTTTTCATTCGTAACTAGGAACTTGCGTCGTAACATTTCGTGATTGTTGCTAGACCCCTGCTGGGCTAGTAGGGATCGCCTCTGTCCGCAGAGGGGATTTACCTCCTCAACACCATTTTATGGAGAGGGACGATCCAAAGTACCAGTTCCTTTTTTGAAAATAGTTGTTGGAGTTGACAAAAATGAAGCCTCAACCGAATGAGGGGGTCGTCGATATGAAGGATTAGGATCCTAGACGTGATGGGTTTAAAATAGGCATGGTGGCGAGGGGTGACTAAAAACTGATGATGAGGATCCAGTGGTCTAAGGTTGGAGTATAATAAGTGGATTGGCAGCAGTCATAACCATTTCTGATGGGGAAATCCATGGAGTCAGTAGGACTTCAAGGGTGGGTATAAACTGGTTATGAATGTCATGGTGGATTTTGCTTGAGGGTGTGATACTCTGAACAAAGGTGTTTAGGGACTACTTCCATGGGATAAAAAATGAATGAGTGGGTGGAGGATTTAGTGCACCATTTGTGGTCTTTGTACACTCATATGGAAATGGAACTATTTGTAATGTTGTGCAAAGTATCAATTTCCATTAAATTAAGTGTGCAAAGTGTTCTCCATGTCTTGCAATTTAAACAAAGTGTTTTTGGTAACTATTTCTGAGTTTATGTGTGAGGGAATGTTAATTAAAATTACTTTTTAACATCTTAAATCATAAATACATAGCAAATAAAGTTCACCATAACATAACACATCAACATGATGAGGCAATTCACCCCTCCTGGGCTACATCTGCCAGGTCCAAGGCTCCCAATGGGCATGCCTTTGCTCTATTAAGTTGCTAAAATTGGTTATACAGTGAGAAATATACTGAAACAGGCAAAACCAGCTGTGAAATTGAATTCATAAGAAAGAAATAAGCTAAAAATGGCTTTTGTTTCACCTCAAACAGTGAAGTACAACCCAAAACAGTTCCATTTCGCTGATGGCCCTTATGGCTCTCCAAGCATCTCTAAAACAAAATTGGCTAAAGAACACCTTTTTTCGCTCTTTAGCCTATCCCAAACACTCTAGAATTCTCAGAATACCGAAAATTGACCACAATTGCGTCCAAAGTTGTTCAAAATTGAAGAAGTTATGACCAAAACAAATTTCTGCCCAATGTGACTTGAAAACCCCACTAAATGTGGGCTAAGTGTAGTTAGGAGCACTAAATATGGCATAATTCTAGAAAATTTATATTGGTGCTAAATTGAGAGGAACCGTTTAAGGTTGGCATTAAATGCTATATGGGGTGGTCACATTGCGCTTTTACCGCAGCAATAAATGTCATGCTAACCACCGCATTAAAGTTTTATAAGAGTGGTCACATATGGTGGCAACGGCAAAAAATTAGTGCCTATTTACCTGCAGCTTGGATATCCCTTGGTCCATACCTTATGGTCATATGTATATGAGGGCTAGCCCCCTTTACCGCCCAACTTGTAATAACTAAAACATCAAATACAACTTCGCTCCAATGTTTATTAAGAACTAAACCTATGGTGCGTTGGTAAGCCCTTGTGCTAGTAGGTGGGAGGTCTCCGTTTCAAATCCGGCGGAGTGCCAAAAAAAATTTAACAACCCTTTTCTGTCTGACCTGGGGCCACGTGGCGGCCTCCGGGCCTGCTATGTGGCAGCTCCTGATTGTGTTGCCCAAACAAAAGTCAAGCAACCAACCAACAGAAAATTTCCACTTGTCCATCAATGATTCATCCAGTTGGAATATTCCATGGAATCATTCAAGGAATACTCCAAGGAATATTCTTTGAATTTTCTTTAGAATTTTTTTTTTAATATTTCCAAAGTCAAAAGTCAACTTTGGTCAACTGGATTTTTGAAGGATACTGAAAACTTCAAACCTGCATAACTTTCACATATGATGACGGATTTGAGTCTCGTTCATGGTACAAGAATCGTAGCAATGACGCCTTTCTGATAGTTTGGGTTGTAACCCATTCTGAGAAATTCCATTTTTGAGCATTTTTTCAAATTTGGACACGATCACTTGATCACACCTCCCAAATGGGAAGCTTTTCGACCCCAAAAGCTCTTTGAATTATAGAAATTGAAGATGAGGAGACTGATTCTCCACTCTTCCAACCTTGAACCACTGAAATCTTCCTAACTTCATTAAATTGAGCTTCTCATAAAAAGATAAATTCTTCCTTGAATCCGCAGACTGACTGTTTCTAACCTTGACTGATTCATGATGAAAATTTTTGAAATTTGTAGAAAAAAAACTATAATTTGTAGAAATCATATTTTTCCTACAATGGTATACCTTCAAAGGAAACTGAAATTGAGATTCACCTTGCCAACTATCCTCATGGCGAATTTTTTCCAAATGAGCCATGTACTTGCGTCGATTCCCGACCAAGATTTCTTGCCATACCAATCTTCCATTCTGAAACCAGCAATGAGCCATGCTAAAATTTGTGCCATATTTTCTTGCATGCTTTACCCTCTCTTGGATTTTTGCATCACCTTGCACTGACACTTTTTTCCCTGCACTGATCGACACCAAAGGAACTTTCTACAAAATTCTGTCATCTTCTTCCAAAAACGACCTACTTCAGATTGAAACATATCATCATTTACATCAGTAATAACATGAAAAGGATTGTGTACAAAATATTTTTGCTTAATCATTGAAAAATTAAAATTTTTGCTTGCATTGACAAGCCTTTTCAACTGCCCTGCATTCACTAAAGACGATTCTAACTTCTTCCGATGTGCTCTCACAATAAAATCATTACCATCCTTGAACAGATGATACTTGTTCTCATGGCGATGGAAGATCACTTTTCTTTCATATAAATACAGACTACCCAATAGCACACCTATAATGTCAAGTGGTACCATATCCATTTCAACCAAGTCAACATAATGAGATGTTATGGCAAAGCACAACATGCACTTCCTTGAGACTTGTAAATTAGCATCCTTGCAAATCCATCCAAGTGGATATGGCTTTGGATGTGAAATGGTCTCAAGTTTTAGCTTCTTGACTAAGTCTTATGAGATGAGGTTTGCTTGAGACCCACTTTCAAATAGTGTGTCTATCTTTGTGTGTTTGGCTGTTATCCTCACATGAAACAACTCTATCCTTCTTTCTTCATTTTGAGCTTCTATGTGACAGTTTAAAGTGCTAGAACTGGGATTTGTTTAATTTACAATCTCTTTCCCCTTTATTTTCTTTAGTATCATGGTTATGCCTTTAGTTTCATCACTTGATTCAGACCCTAAGTCTTTTTCAGCAGTTGCAAATATTTTTCCCTTTTCTTTGGCCTTATCTTTGGTTTTAAATTTTTCTGGCTTCAGCTCCAGATGAAGTTTCCGGTAATGGTCTTCATTGTGCCTTGTTTTGGAACAATTTCTATAAAATAAATTTCCTTTTTCTTTCCTAGAGTTTGCATTTATTTTTCACCCTTTTCCTGTAAATTCACTATCCATATTCCCATCAAAAGATTGTTTCCCTCTAGCCTCTAAATGCATGGCTTGTACAGAAACCTCGTCTAGACTAGTAGGATTAAACATAAGGATAGTATGTATAAGATAGCTGTGTAAAACACCTATATATTTCAGAAAAGTCTCTTGGCTATGCAAATCAATTCCAAGTAATAAAGCCCTTCATCTAAACTCTTGAGTATAACCTTGAACACTTTGTCCCTTAAGTTGTCTAGAACTTTTCCAATTCATGATAACCTTTTGTAAATGAGCTAATGGATAAAATTGCTACGTAATGGCGGAAATAAATTCAGCCCATGATAAAGTGATCTTACCATATTTTTTAATTTCATCCTTGGTCTTGGCTTCCCACCATACCAATGTTGTTCCTTCCATTCTCAAAGAGGCTAACTAAATCTTGGTGTAGTCTTCATGAAGGTTTTGTATCCTCAAATAAACTTCCAATTGTCTTATCTAATTGTCAAGTTTCTCCTCATTGACCTCACCATTAAAAATAGGCAACTCAAATTTAACATCAAGCTTTAAAAGTGGACTTTTACCAGTGGTTTTAGACTTCTGAGATTGATTCACCGAAGTAGAGGATGATGATGTAGAGGAAGAGGATGAAGATGGGGATGGTGAATAACCATTTCCTCCATGTCCTTTCTTTGACTTTTCATCACTTTTATTTCCTCCTGAAGAACCCTCTCTTTCTTTCTAGTTTTTAGACCCTTCTCCAACAAGCCTATCATTCCTTTCTTGGTAGAGTATCCTCACCCTCTCTGTCATGTCTAGGAAAGCCTTTCAGAATACTTGTTCTTATTCTTTGGGATCAATACCTTTAGAAGATTCTCGTTCTCTTGAAGACATGCTTGAGGCTTCTTAAATGGCTCTTGGAGGTGTCTCTCTGACCCTTCTTGTTTGTGGATTAATTTGTGCACTAACCAAGTTTCCTTCACCTCTCTTGAGTTTAAGCCTAGTAAGCATCAAAACTTGCAAAAAATCAACTATATCTTTGCACAAAACAAATGTCGAGTAAAAATATAGCTCCTAAGGCTCAAATCCTTAGCTCTGATACCATCTAATCTAAAAATGGAACTATTTGTAATGCAGTGCAAAGTATCCATTTCCATTAAATTAAGTGTGCAAAGTATTCTCCATGTTTTGCAATTTAAACAAAGTATTTTTGGTAACTGTTTCTGAGTTTATGTGTGAGGGAATGTTAATTAAAATTAATTTTTAAGATCTTAAATTAGAAATACATAGCAGATAAACTTCACCATAACATAACACAACAACATGATGAGGCAGTTCACCCCTCCCGGGCTACATTTGTCGGGTCCAATGCTCCCAATGGGCATGTCCTTTCTCTATTAAGTTGCTCAAATTGGTTATACAATGAGAAATGTGCCTAAACAGGAAAAATAAACTATGAAATTGAATTCATAGGATATAAATAAGCTAAAAATGACTTTTGTTTCACCTCAAACAGTGCAGTACAACCCAAAACAACTCCATTTCCCTAATGGCCTTGATGGCTCTCAAAGATTCCCTGAAGCAAAAGTGGCTAAAGAAAATGTATGTTCACTCTGCAACCTATCCCAAACACTCCATAATGCTCAGGATACCCAAAATTGACCAAAATTTCATCCAAATTGGTTCAAAATTGAAGAACTTATGACCAAAATAAATATCTGCCCAATGTCACTTGAAACCCCCACCAAATGTGAGCTAACTACAGTTAGGAGTGCCAAATATGGCATAACTCTAGAAAAGGTGGACTGGCGCTAAATTGGGGGGAACTATTTAAGGTTGGCATTAAATTCTATGTGCAGTGGTCACATTGCGCTTTTACCGGAGCAATAAATGTCATGCTAACCACTGCATTAAATTTTTATAAGAGTGGTCACATATGGTGGAAATGGCAAAAATTTAGTACCTGTTTACCCGCGGCTTGGATAGCCCTTGGTCCATACCTTATGGTCATATGTATATGGGGTCTGGCCCCCTTTTTTGCCCAACCTGTAACAACTAGAATTGTAAATACAACTTCACTGCAATGTTTATTAAGAACTAAACCTGTGGTGTGTTGGTAATCCCTTGTGCTAGTAGGCGGGAGGTCTCCATTTAAAATCCGGTGGAGTGCCACAAAAATTTTAACAACCCTTTTCTTTTCAACCTGGGGCCACCAACCAACAAAAAATTGCCACTTGTCCATCAATGATTCATCCAGTTGGAATATTTCAATATTATCAAAAATATTCTGGGAATATTCTTTGTAATATTATTTTTTTAATATTTCCAAAGTCAAAAGTCAACTTTGGTTAACTGGATTTTTGAAGGATACTGAAAAATTCAAACCTGCATAACTTTCACATATGACATCGAATTTGAGTCTGGTTCATGGCACTAGAATCGCAGCAACGAGGCCTTTTCGGTCGTTTAGGTTGCAACCCATTCTGAGAAATTCCATTTTGAGCATTTTTTCAACTTTGGACATGATCACCTGATCAGTACACTTAAAAAAATAATAAAATAATAGGGTTTGGTTTGTACAAAACACAGAGATGGGTGCCCCAAAATATGAAAGTGTTTTCTCATTGATGAGGTGAGGAAGGTGTTTTGCTGAGGGTGGGGGCCCCATTGGTTGGTCTCATGTGTGAGGTTGATGAAGTGGATGAAAAGGAATCGCATATGGGATTATGCTGATGAAGGTATGGTGGGCCAAATGTGAGGTATGGCAGTGCACTTTTGATTTGCTTGTACAACCTGACCGTATGGGAAAGTGGTTTTATCTCGTATGCTAAAAATTTGTCCTTATGCATGGTGGATGAATGGGCATGAGGTGCTTCCCGATGTAGGGCGAGGTGATGATAAACATGTTCAAATATGTGGAACCTATGGTTAACTTCTGATGGAGAAATGATGTCAGGATATGTAGAGTTCTCTAGGACTCTATCATGCTGGGGGTAGAACAATACCTGCTCTAAAAATTTTAATGGATGGATTTGTGGATGGTTTGCGAGCTTTCCTGAAAAAACAACTACCTCAAGTGAAAGCATATTATTTATGAAATATTATTGAAATTCATGAGCTTTAAAAATGAACATGAGAGAGGGAATACCTGTCGGCACTGAAAAATTATTTTTTTGGTAGTGCCAATGTGTGGCATCACCTCTGTTCGTTATGGAGTGTTGATCACAGTGATGCTTTCAGTTAGGAGAATGGACCTTATGATCCCTCGTTATGGTCCTCCAAATTTTTTGAAAAGGAATATTTATAGGTGAATATGGCCCTAATTCAATTCATTTGTACTTGTTGAGTTTTTGAGAGGTCAGAGGCTTTTGCGAAGCATTTCTTTCCTTTGCGCTCAACCTGACCACCAGGTATTAGTGATATCATGCCCAGGTAATGTCCATGATGTCCTGCACTTTAATTTTTTCAGTTTGAGGGTGCCAAGGTCTAGTGGACTGCTTGACCCAGGGGATTCCTTCTCGAGGTTTTTTGGATGATCTCGAGGAGGTCTTGTTGGAGATGCTGACGTCCTGGGAGAGGGACTATCAACCTATTTTACGTCGTGTGGAAGTCTTAGTTCACGACGGCTCCAGTAGTGGTACCAAGAGTGGTTGTGGCTCTAGGTGCCCTTCCTAGGGGAGCACCACCCTAGAGTTTACATGTACATGGGGAAAGCACCCATTATGAGATGCTTCCCCTATTTTTTGACGACTTTTGGTGTATATTTGGGCTGGACGATGGGTTAGCGACACTGTTTTTCGTATTCAGACATATACACCATGATATATATATGAGAGATATTTTTTGCGGCTCTACATGTTGTGCCTCCTGTTTCTGTTTATGGATGATGTTATACTAATGGGTATCCATGTTTTTGGTTTTTTACATATGATGGTTTATTCAAGATGCATTCAGATTTAGAATATTGTTAGCTATGTGATCAGCTGTTTGGTTTTCAATCCTTGGTACATGTGTAAATGTAGTCAAATTGTTCTGCTTAATATTTTTTCATGCAAATGTTTTATAAATAGATGTGAATCTCTTGTCTCAAATGTTTGGTTTAACTACGATACTACTAACTGGGAATCGAGGTAGACATGCATATGGTGTATGCACTGATGGAGGGCATCACACATAAGTCCAATGACGACATCATATTCTGCCTGATTGTTTGTTGCTGAACTGATACACACAATTTTGGTGTAGATTGGTGATTGGTCAAGGTGATAGATGACCCAGGAAACTGTTGCTAAACTTTGAGACCCTTTTGATGCTCCCTCACCATATCCAAAGTAAGGTTTGGGTTGGTAATCCATTGCGGCACTTGATCATGTTTTGTAATAAGTGTTTTGGTAAAAAATTTAAGTTGGTTGGGTTTGTGTACATTAACTCTAGTGTAGGGCCTGCTTGGCCCTTATGGGTAGAACTTCTTGAGGTAAATGCCATTGACAGGTTTGTTGAGGCATGCTCCGTTTGGTTCTGTCAAGATGTATGCCCCCTGGTGGAGGCAATGTTTTATGATGTAGGGTCCTTTCCATAAGGTTTCAAAGTTTGTTGGCCCTAGGGCTTCTTTTGTGACATCATAGCAGAGGACTAGTTCTCCCTTGGTGAATGAGCGAGGGTTGATGTGGTAGTCGAATGATGCTTTTACCTATTTCTTATGGGCCTCGTTGTGTTGCAGCGACTCTCGTCAGCTTTCATTGACGAGCTCCAGTTGCACTAGGCACCGTTCTAGAGGCTGGGTACCATTGAGGAGTTTGATGGCAGCATATAGATTCGAGATTTCACCAAAATCACTGCAAAAGCATGAGGAAACATGAATTTTTGTGACAGGAATAAGGTGGGAGTCATGGGATGTGGGGGGACTATAATCCTATTCCTAGTATATGATGATATAAATCGTATGTTGTATATCGTGTTGTCGACGTTTGGTGGGGGAAGAATATCTGTGATGGGATTTCACATAAGCGCAAGATTGGGTTCCCTACTATGATGGTCAATTTCTTGTGGGTGGAAATTGTGCCTGTTGCATAGGTGCCTGAATGTTTCCATTAGTGGGCATGCCTCTCGTTCGTGGTTTTTTCCAGTGCAAATGGTGCATGGTACCACTATGCCAACATAGTAGATTTTGTGGGAACCAATCACTACTTGTCATCCCTGATGTGGACGCTTGGAAGGATATGTTGTAGAAGATGAGGTCTTCTATTTCCATTTACGTGTCGTTGGTTTAGGTGTATCTAGCTCTGTGGGGGAGTGTAAACTTAATGTTTCTCTTGCCGCTCTTAGCTTTGGGAGATGCCCACATTTAATTATATGATGAAATTGTGAACAAATCCAACAATCGGTATGCGTGATCTTCTCTTAGTTAGAGAGAGGTCTCTAAGGGAGTGAAGAGAATGTGCGAAAACTTCTTGTGAGGGGCTTCAGTTCTTTACACTGATTGACCCGGTGGTCATTCGGGTCGTATAGTCTACATGTTATACTAGGTTGGGCTTGGGTCATGCTTAGTTGGTGTGCTTTCCCAAATTTCCCATCATGCTGATGTGGGTGTGGGGTTGCCAGCCTAGGGGTGATGTAATTTCTATATCATTTGAGTTCCTCATCCCATTTCTTCTCTATTGTATGAATCATATCAATGAGGGGACAGACTCATGGGATATAAGTACAATGTTGTCCAAGGTGATTTCCCTGACATACAACGCAAAATAGCCTAGATATGGGGGTCCCGTCGTGCTTAGTTTGTGGTCTGGCAGGGTACCAACGTCGTAACACTGCTAAATCAGGGAAAATGTCGACCACATGATTAGGTGTTTTTCATAATGCGCATGTTGGTCTTCTCTGTAGAGAGTGATTGGGGGTAACTAGGGGTTCCTTGATTGGTCGCTTTTCAATTGACAATAATAGGATGGATCTGCTCATCACATCTTCTTGGGTTGTCAAGCTATTCATGGATTCTGAGTCCGTGCCATCTTATTGGGAGAGTCGGACTATGGTTGATCGCATACAGGCTAGTGCTATGCGGAATCTAGGTATGTAGTGACAATAACGCACTAGGTGGTTGTCACCAAATATCTAACATGAATATTGGATGTCCATGTTGTTGTGATCTACTATATGAACTAGATACCACCGTTGGAGCATTTCCAAAGTTGGGCAATCAATTATGAAATGATCAAGCTCATCACGAAGTACGCATCTTTCGATTGGGGGAGGGGGATTGGCGGGGAGCCTTTCAAGTGATTGTCATTCCTCCTACAGGTACAAGATGATACGAGGTTCATCTCCAACATATTGGATGGGGGGAATCCTCTTGATAGGACTGCTCGATGGTGTGTAAGGCGTCCCTGTATCAGGGGATGTCTAGGAAATGATGGGTATAGTGCCCATAATTATTGCAGATAGAGCATGTGTGATTGGTACGCAATGCTTTTCCTTTACCTTTGGTGGTAGGTTCCTTTTTACGGGAACGTGGGGTCACGATGTATGCCTCAGAACCGAGGAGTGGTTTTAATTCATCCAACTCTAGGCAGATATGGGTAGGGTTTCCCATTACATCGCATATGATGCAAACTAGTGATTATCATTGTATGGCGGGAGTTTCCAACTTATTTCCTCTATTCTCAGTTTTCTTAGGCGTAATCATCGGTTTTTCAATGAAATTTCCATTGCTGGGATGTTTTTGACCATTTCTTGAATAGGTAGGGCCTCCTCGGGACTAAGGGGCTTTAACCCTATGGCAGTGATGTGTGTGGCTCCTGTCTCAGTAGGGGGAATGAGATACCAAACTAGTATTGCAAATGATATGTTTGGTAACACTACTATTGCCAAAACTGGCTAGGAAACGAAACTAGTTGGGGGGTAGTGGAAAGGGGTTTGGGAAGCGGCATAGGCTAAAGAGGTTTCCATGGCAGAGGATTCGGTGTCATTACTGCTTGTGTTCGTGTCCTGACTAGCTTCGGCATTTGATTTGGCCATCATGCACACCAGAGCTCCTGTGACATCGGGTGATGACTCAGGTATATTGGTGGGATATCCTAGGAATGATCCTAGGACGGATGACGGCTTGAACTGGCCAAGGCCATATTCTTGGTACCGTGAAAGCATGTTTGAGGATGTATCTACATAAGGTAGAATTATGTCGGTGTTTGTTAGGGGTCTTTTCTCGCTATGTGTCAATTGGTCGATGGTAATGATGTGGTCCTCATGGGGGAACATCATAATGCGGAAGAGGAATGAGGTTATGGCTAACATGGTGTACATATAACTCCAACCTAGGAGTATATTATAGTCCAAGTGAGCGTCTAAGACTTCAATTTCTATAAGGACCATCTTTCCAGCTAAGCATACCAGGACATTTTGGTAGAGACTGATGGGGGTTGAAGGGTGACCATCATATTCTCTAAGCATGATAACTGATGGTTTTAGTTCGAGAGACCCTAACTTATGACAAAATATTTTTGACATGATCCATGTAGATGCACTCCCGTCAATGACACATCCGTGGATGGTGATATTTTTGACTAATATTGTTATCTCAAAGGCGACCATTGAAGGAATCATGGGGGTGGCATTGTCTAGATAAAAATCCATTAGGTGCATATTGGCAGAGTCAATAGAACCTAACACAGAAAGCAAGGATTTATGTTATTTTGGGCATGACTGCAATACTTAAAAATTTGACATAGCAGCGAGAGATTGGGCTAAATCGTCCATGATGCTATAATTATGGGCCGCTTTGGAATACTTTCCTACTCGCCTATTTGGTCCCTTAGCCATATTTGGAAATGATTCAATAGGTGTCTTTGAAATGGTAAAAGGTGCAGTTGGTGCACTAGTACTAGCCCTTGATGTGCTGGTGTCTCGTGGGGTATTGTAATTTCAATTCTGTGTTTGAAAAAACATCTCTTCGCCAGTCATGTAGATTTTGTGGTTCTTTTTTTCGGAGTCGTTGGAATTTTTTGTTGAGTGATAACTTTCCCCTGATGGGAGAAAGGTTCCTGCATCACAATTGTCTGCTGGGACGATCCTCCTTGTCCTCGATTACTCTACAACTTCTTCAGCTTAGGGAGATCGGGACAGTGGTGAGTGTAATGGCTGTACTCACCACAAACCAAACAAGAGTGGTTTGTTCGAAGAGGTGGCCTTTTGCTCTGCTGTTGGGAATTGCTGCGCTCCTAGTTTTCATTTCGGTTGGAGTTTCCTCCAGCCTGAGATCGTGGAGGGAATTGTTGGATGTTGCCTCCCTGTCCAAGATTCCCTTTGGGCTTGTTTTTTTCCTTTTTTCTTAACCACGTTAGGAGGGTAGTTCTCCTGGTTATATGGTTGGCATGGTTGATTTTGGGAAGGTTGTACAAAGTTCGCCCCTGCATTGTTCTGCATAGGTGGGTCTTGTGCTGGGGACGAAGCATAACTCAGTCCCTAGTTTCCTCCTAGTTGTTGGGGGGGGAGCTCTTTCATTAGTATGTCTATCTGTGCACTGGGTCCCCTGAGCCGGAGGATAGGGTCCTCCATGGTGATACGACGATGCCCTACTGGTCAAATTT
The DNA here is from genome assembly GCA_034641835.2 of Pinus albicaulis. NCBI lineage: Eukaryota > Viridiplantae > Streptophyta > Pinopsida > Pinales > Pinaceae > Pinus > Pinus albicaulis. Next base: position 469,433,409 of record CM076576.1, read on the forward strand.
TGTGCAGGCATATGATTACTTTGAAAATCGTGTTGTGGTACGTTGTGGGTAGAACGATATGTGTAACCGCAGTTTTGACTGTTGCTGCCTGGGTAGCTTTGGGTCAATGACCCAATTAAACTGTCTGTAGATTTCGACGCACCTGGAAATTATTTATATGTTTGCAGGCACGGGGCATTTGGAAGGATATTGTGGATATGCCAGAACTACGTATAAATCAGCTCGATCTGTTGAGCCTTGCTGATGGCGTTCGCTTCGAATATGGGCCTTTGTTGTGCCACGTGCTTCGAAATGTCTGTACTGAGAGTTTTTAGGGACATATATAATAGTACCCGATCATGAGTTTGCCTTTACATAAACTACAATGCTGCCACCATTCATGGAGATGGTTTTAGATATGGACGATGGGGGTTTTCTTGAAGTGTGCCAGTAATTCCATTCCAGGATCATGGTGGATGGGTAACTGAAAATATGTTAGGAACGTAGTGGCAAGGGTGCTAAAGGTTCCATGTGTAGTAGAGGGTTTCTCCAAATACCATTTTTTTGCTACTCCTATCAGAGCACGTTGAAATAGTCTTAGTCGAATAGTATCATCAATGATGTTGTTCAATGAGCAGCACAGGTGGAAATTCATTACATGATTTCTTGGGTCTTTCGCTTGCTTTCCCTCGAACTTTGGAATGTCTGAAGGGAGCTTCATGGGCATGGTAGTCCATATACTGTGAAAAGGGGTCATTTTAAATTGGTTAAACCTCATAGATTCAATGAAGTTAAAAAGGATGACTGCAAGGTTGTAGCCATTGCAACTTGTGAAAAAAAAAAGTTCTGGTTAGGAAGAGGTTTTATCTGCGACGTACCCTGTTGTGTATTCGACTAGATTCCTGAATGGGTAGCACTCCTTTTCCCTCTAGGGGTTGTGGGAGAAGTGGTATGTGGTGTGGCATTGGGAGATCGACCAAAGTTCCCAACTAAGGATTCCCCCATAAGTGACGTACCGATAATTGTGGCAGTGTTCCGTCTTTGACGCCTAAATGTTGAAAGACCTCGAACCCCTATCGGTAATGGGGGGAGGTCAAAAAGACATCTAGACCGATGAGGTCTAGTTGGGTCTGTTCTGTTGTCGACTACCTCTGGGTCTGGAAATATTTGAGAGGATAGAGATTATGATCAGAGAAAAATTCCGATCTCATAAATAAAACAAAGCGAAAATAAAATAAATTTTCCCTTTAAATTAATCCTATTTGATGAGTCAATCAAAAAAATTTATTTTTGTTTATTTGTGTATGATACTCAAATCCTAGAAGACCTAATCGTCCTCATACACTCAAATGTAACTGGGCCATGAGAATATATCTTGCGAGTGCTGGCAGAATGTCCTATAAGAGCTGGCGACGCCCCCAGTCGGTTGAAGAAAATCCACCAAGGTAAGGGTAGAAGATCTAGTGCTTGCCTGCATTGTCACCTATAGGGAAAGGATGCCTTAATTTTGTCCACTAAGTACCATTGTCCCACGTGAGCGTTCGAGTCTTGGGCTTCTTGGTAATTCAGCTAACAGTACCGAGTATCAATTGGGTCAGGTAGCCCCAACTGATACCTATCCACAATGCGCCTAAGCCTAACTCCCTCTGAAATGGGTCTCTGTCGCACTCGGGTTTTCTTTTCCATGGGCTGATAGGTGGATTTAAAATTTCCATAAATAGTTAACTTCTATGTTTCAAGATGAAGAATGATCAAGGTAGCTTATTGGATGCCTACCCCCTTGATCCTAACTTAGACTATAAATTCTCTTGTGACCCCTGTGGGGAGAATTTAGCGAGTTTTGTTAAGTTAGTTTTAGGTGTCTTTTCTTTCCTTAGTTTTTAGATGTGTGTGAAAAAAAAGTGAACAAGCACATAGTTTGAACATGTTGAAATGCGATGATGCTTTTCAAAAGCCCCTATTAAACTATGTTCTATTATTACTTGCTCAAAAGAAAAACATCTGCGTATATGGGCTGCTTTCTACTTTTCCTAGTTAATCTATGTGATCAACTACAGGGAGATTATGAGTTGTGAATAGGACGTGTTCATATTCTTGCCTAGGATCACCGAAGGGTGCAAAGGAATTAGAGATTACTTACTCTTCTATCGACAATTCAATCCTAGTCCCGAAATCCTAGTGCAAAAATTGAACCAAACTATTACTTTTACAATAAAAAAAAGGAACTAGCTAAGCATGCGTGGAATTGGGCCACTTACATTGGCTAATTATCTAGGTTTTTTGGTACCTAAATTTGAAAAACCTAATTTTTTTTTTTCAGAATGAAAGTTAATTCCCCCCCCTACTTAAACTATGTGTGAACTTTGCAAAAGTCAACTTGAAATAAAACTAACACCGAGCCTACTAAAATTATCTAAGAGTGAGCTTTAGCAAGCCACAGGGTACCTCAACCAGTGCTGGTAGATGTATTATGGGCTACCAGGCAGTTTACAAGTAGGAAAAGATAGAAATATGGGATAAATTTCCCATTCTGTCTTTTGTGCGCGAAAGGCTGCAACAAGCGTGATGTCTGCACGCAGGTCAGCTCTGAACACACGCCTTGGGTACGCCTATTTGAGGGGAAAATGTGCAAATTCCTACAAAAGTAAATTTTTGGAGCTATTCTGCTACAATCTATCACTTGGGATCAACTAGGGACTGAAGGAGAAAAAGGGGGCAATTTCATCCCAACTCCATAGCACAAACAAAGGTCTCTACAAAAGGCACAACATCATAAACTTGGAAATAAAAGTTAGTGGAGTCGCCAATCACTACAATAAAAAGAGACATTGGTGAGGGGCGAAAAATGTCACCATAAGCTCATTGGTGATGGTCAAAAGAGCCTCCGTCACCAAAAATTGATCGTCACCAAAGGTGGCGTCGCCGAAAGTATAGGTGTTGTGGTGACATTCAAGGTCCATCACCAATAATGATTTATAATGACAGATAGTGACCATCACCATTTCATATGAGCAATGGTGACAGACAATAGCCTCCGTCACCAAAAAATTGAATGTCACCAAAGGTGGCGTCACCGAAAGTATGTGTTGTGGTGACATTCAAGGTCCGTCACGAATATTGATTATAATGACGGATAGTGACCGTCACCATTTCATATGAACAACAACGATTTCTTGTGAGGGACCTTTCATGGCCGTCACTATTGGTGCATATATATGGCGATGTTCGTTGACCGTCACCATTTCATATTTGGTGAGAGTCAAAAAGTGTCATCATAAGCTCATTGGTGACATCAAAGTCCATCACAAATGATGATTATAATGACAAACAATGACCCTCACCATTTCATATCAACAACAACGATTCTTTCATGGTCGTCACTATTGATGCATATATACGGTGGCATTCGTTGGCCGTCACCATTTCATATTTTGGTGAGGGTCGAAAAATGTCACCATAAGCTCATTGGTGATGGTCAAAAGAGCCTTCGTCACCAAAAATTGATCGTCACAATTCCATATGAATATTAGGGCACGATGGAATCGAACCACCAACCTCCTGCTTGTAAAGCAGGTGCTCTTCCATTGAGCTAGCACCCTTTAAATTAGACTTTTAAAAATTATATCTTGAAACCTTTATAGATTGTAAATTCTACAACTTTCAATAAATTAAAGTAAAGCCGCAAATTCAATGTTAAGTCATCCTCCTGTCATGAGCTAGCAATTGGAAAAATGTCTAAATGCAACAGGCTTTGGTTGGAGGTCGACCAGTTCCTAACTACTACTCTGTTGGAAATATGTGGAGAGCTAATTCACAACAGTGACTAGGGGCTCAACCTCATAAGCAACATCCTGGAAAGAAATTTGCCACAAGTGAGCCTAGAAATGTACTTCCCCTATGCTTGATAGTTATTGGTGAAAATATAGTCTCTAGTTTGCAGATTGGTATGACTCAATTATGCGAGAATTTTACAAATAAGTGCAAGAGAAAAATTCAATCTGGAGGTATTATGTGTCCCTAGATTGAGCATCACTGAGCTTTTCACGCTGGTTTGGGGAGCAAGTAATTGTATATGTTGGTCTTGGAGTAAACAAAGGGTAAGTGATTTGGTGTGGCACGACAATGAAAAATTTGAATACAATGTGGGGAGCCCAAGCTGGAACAGAAAGCACCAATAGTTGTGCATGGCACTTTAATTGCCGCTGCAATGAGAAGGTAAATCTGCTAATGAAGAAATTTGATGTACTCCAAGTATACTTTATAGTGATTAATTTGAAGCTCAAAGAGCAAATGATGACAAGTGTACAAGCATTGGAGGCAGTCACAAGCTTTGAAAGCCAATTTCACCATGCAACAAAATGAATCTGAGGCTCTTTGCAGTCAGTTAGTGGGGCTGTAGGAGCAGGTCCAAATTCTGAACACCAAAATCAGTGACTATAGTCATGAGAATTGGAGACAAAATGGACAGTGTTTGGTTCGGATCTCAATTAACCACCAACAAAGGAGGAAGATAAGTGTAGTTGAAGCATATGCTAATGCAAATTTTTCTTTTTTCTTGGCAATTTCTGTAGAGTTTAAACCTACAAAATGTACTGAACTATGACATCATATGTAGCCCCACTTTAAGAGTGATAGTAAACAATACCAGCTTATAGGCATATGCAAGAAGGAGATCACAATGTAAAAAAATTTCTGAGTATTTTCCTTGTCCAAGCACGGACTTAACGTTATACTTACAGGCTTCCAAACAAAATATTCGATGACAATCACATAAGCCCTGGCACATAAATTCAAAAGATAGAGGTTGATGATTATATCACAGCTTAATAAATCTACCTTGGCACCATAAACTCTTTAACTCCAACTCCATATATATCTCCAATTATATTTGTAAGGTCCAAAGATGCATAAGCGCTAGAAATGGGGAATTTCAAAAAACCATGGATGCATAGAGGCTGATGATTACATCATAGCTTAATAAATATAGCTTGGCACCATAAAATCTTTAAATCCATCTCCATATATGTCTCCAATTATATTTGTAAGGTCCAAAGACGCATAAGCGTTAGAAATGGGGAATTTCACAAAACCATGGATGCCCTTGCTCAAACGAACTAGACAAATATTAAAAGCAACTGCTCCTATTGTGAAACAAGAGCAACACATTTACAAAGATAAAGAAGACTAAAAACACTTTTACGAAAATAAAAGCTAGTTACCATTTCCAGTTTAAATCGTACAGTTTAACAACCATTATAACTGAAAACATTCACTAAATCTTAGTCTTCTATTAATCTATGCATATGCTACAATAACCGATGAGACAAGAAAATATTACTATTGTGAATACATATAGAAGAAATTGAAAGATTACTGGGAGGTAGCAAAATCCATAACTACCTATTTACGCAAATAGTAGAATACTGGGACTTCAATTTCTGAAGATGAAAGACTGAAACGTCATGGAAGCGAAAAATTCTAGATATAAAATGCATGTCATGAACTAATGTAAATACAGAAGCAAATATTTCCAACGAGGAAACAAGAAAGACGTATTTACAAACACAAGAAGATGGATTACTAGGAATGCATAACTAAGATTTGTCTGCATGGAGGTAGCAAATTCTAGAATGGCTTATTTCAGCAAATGGCAGACTGATATCCCAAAAACAAAAATACTACCCACTAAAAGCTACAAAATAATAAGCCAAACCCTTTATCAGCATGACAATGATATAACAAACCTCTAGTGATGTTGGCTTCTTTAGCGGTGATTATTCTACCAGAATTTTTTATGGGGATTAAGGTGTCCAACATCACTATCGCCCATTACTCTTCACACTACAGTCCTTTCAAACAAATTTTCTAGCCATCCCAATTAACCTCCCCAACAACACCAATTGAAAAGAAAATTAACATATCCAATTGACCAAGAATTTAGGATCATCTAATGGCTCAACAAGGTGAGCTGACCTAATATGCATTCAAAATCCCATTCCTATTTGGAATGAATGAAAAAATGGTGTCTGAGGAAACATCACCGTGTGACAAGAACCAGTTAACTAAAACAATCAAGTATAATATTCATACTCTAAACTATGATGCATTTAAAATCCTGTTCCTAGTTTTTGGAATGAATGAATATGTGGTGTCTGAGAAAAAACCACTATGAGACAACCATAGAATTAACTAAACCCATAATCATAATTTCTATCATTATTTGCAACACCTTAATAATAGGGCATAAGGTACCCATTAAAGCCAGAAATCTTTACAATTAAGGGTGTTTTAAGTTCAGAGTTGTGCCTTCAAACTCAATACCTTTTTACCAGCAAGAAACAACTATCCTATGGTTCATCCCTAACAAATATTTACAAGAAAGATAGGGAAGCGTATTATCAGTTCCAATTTCCATATCAGTGCATGATTGGTTTACAAAAAACAACTTCTCAAAAGGGGCATGTTAAAGAGAGTTTGCATATTTGTTAAGTACAACACTTAAAAGTTAACATTAGATCAAACTACAAAGAGAAGAAAATGGACAAGAAAAAATCAGGTATAGACAAAACTGTGAATGAAAAACTTGTCCTTCCAACCTTCAAGTAGTGTACAGTGACATCTAGCATGTAGCCCATGTAGAGAAGACTGTCATATTATAAGTTTTTTCAAATTGATAAAGTTCAAATCTTATGTTTCAAGTCTTAGTAGATTGTTATAAATCTTATAAATTGATAAAGTTCAGCTTCTAGGTTTCTAGGTTGCAACATAAGATGCATGCTCAGGTTGCTAGTGGCCATTGGCATACGCATGCCATCTACAAGGTTCCAATTTGTCCATCACCTAGATCCATATCATATTCTCTAAGGTAATATCATCCATAACATACATGAGCAAGGCATACTGATTATGATTTTCAGAGGCACATTTGTACTCAATAATATCAAAAAATAATCCACGACCACTATCAAAATAAATGTGTTTTCTCTCCAAAAGAGAGAATTGGCAAGTATATTATTTTCTCTAAATTTTTGAAGCTTGGGGCATAGCGCAAAACAGAAGAAAGAGGCCATTCTACTTGTGATTTTAGGTTTCGTTTTTATGTTTTTTTTTGCATGGAGATTCAGATGAGAAGAGGATGAATTCATGTTAAGTCTAAGGTAAATTTCTGTGTTTCTCTGAGGCTTGCATCTATGTCATATAAGGCAACCTCAGAGGCTGAATTTTGACCCTTTCTCAGGCTAATCTGAGGTCGATTACACACTGTTCCAAGGTCTACTACATGCCCATTTGAGGACTAATGACTATGGATTATTTTGGACATTCTTTAGCACTATTCACTTAAGAATTGTGGCTATTTGAGTCTCGACCCTAATGGCTATTCTTTGGCTTATTTGAGACACAAGAACAACCTTTGTTTGATATTATTTCAGCCCTAGAATAGGAGGGTATTCAGATAACCTGAGGGATAAACCTCGATTGGTTTTGTGGCTGAACTCATCTACATTATTTGCTAGAGTATTTTCCTCTATCTGAATGACTAGTTATTGACCTCTATGGAATTTTTCTAAGGTTGCTTTCACTTCGAAGGATGCAGGATATGAAACCATCATGATGAATTCAAACCTTGAGACTGTCTCTACCGATTACGATACTAGTGTTAGACTGTACTTTGAGCCTCTTACAGTAGAGGATGTTTTGAATGTCATTGACAAAGAGAGGCCCGATGGTATAATTGTATAGTTTGGAGGGAAAACACCTTTGAATCTAGCTCTACCCATAGAACAATACCTTGATGAGTTTAAGCCTGTGGGTGCAAGTGGGGAAGGCATTTTGCAAATTTGGGAGACTTCTCCCGCTTCAATAGATGCTGCTGAAGATAGGGAGAAGTTCAATGTAATGTTGGATGAGCTAAACGTCAAGCAACCTCAAGGTGGTATTGCTAAGAGCGATGAGGATGCATTGGCAATAGCAAGAAAGGTTGGCTATCCTGTTCTTGTCAGGCCCTCTAATGTTTTAGGTGGTCATGCAATGGAAATTGTATACAGTGCTGACAAATAGAGGCGTTACTTAGAAACTACAGTAGAAGTGGACCCAGAAAGGCCAGTACTCGTTGATAAGTACCTGGCAGATGCTTGTGATATCGATGTAGATTATTTGACAGATTCTAAAGGTAGTGTGGTCATTGGTGGTATCATGGAGCACATTGAGCAAGCAGGTGTGCATTCTGGTGATTCAGCTTGTTCTATTCCTAAGGAAACAATGTCACCTGTATACTTGTCAGTCATTAGATCATGGACATCTAAATTGGCAAAGAGGCTTGGTGTTTGTGGACTGATGAATTGACAATATGCAATCACACCTACTGGTGAAGTTTACCTTCTTGAAGAAAATCCTAGAGCATCACGAACAATACCTTTTGTCTCAAAGGAAATTGGCCACCCCTTAGCAAAGTATGTCGTGCTTCTTATGTCAGGAAAATCTCTTCGAGACTTTGGTTTTATACAGGAAGTTATTCCAAGTCACGTATCTGTCAAGGAAGCAGTCCTTCCATCTGAAAATTTTCAAGGTTGTGATGTGGTTCTTGGTCCTGAAATGTGAAGCACTGGAGAAGTGATGGGCATAGAATTTAAATTTCCTATGGCATTTTCCAAGGCACAAATTGTAGAAAATCAAAAATTGCCTCTTGTAGGCACGGTGTTTTTAAGTTTAAGTGATTTCACCAAACCAAGACTCCCAGCAATTGCAAACAGATTCATTGAACTTGGTTTTACAATTGTTGCAACAACTAACACAACCATTTTGTTGAAAATGGAAGGAATTCCAGTGGAAAGAGTTTTGAAACTCCATGAAGAGCGCCGACATGTAGATGACATGATTGCAAATGGTCAGATTCAGTTACTGGTGATTGCAAATTCAGGAGATGCATTAGATCAAATAGATGGACGGAAGTTGAGATGAATGGCATTAGCTTATAAAATTCCTATCATAACCACAGTTTCCAGAGCTTTAACTTCTATTCAAGTTATTAAGAGCACGAAGAAGGATTCCTTGAAGATGATTCCATTACAAGATTTCTTCAATACTCAGGAATCAGAGAGAACAACTCAGGAACTACAGACAACTTCTATATGTTGATGTACCATAGTTCACATTTCTTTATGTTGGTGTAATAATAGTTCCTTACAAACTCTGCTGGTGTTCTGTTAGAAGATTTTATGAAAAGGATATAACATAATTTATTCGAATTTTCATCCAAAGTTTTCAATGCAAATTGTCTCTATCTAATGTTGGTGTAAGACTACTTCATTAGAACTCTTTTGTGGTGTTCTTCCGAGGCAAGATGAAAGGATTATAGCAGGTTACATAAATCAATGAGATTTCCATCCAAAAGATGTCTTCAAAAATTGGATGGGACAGCAGAAGAACTATATCTAACTTCTTCTATTGGTAGTTGTGGTTTCATGTGGTATATGCATGTTTCTCTTTTGGTTGTGGACTGCGGTTATTTGAAATTTATAATCCACTATTTAGTTCTTACTATAATTGTTTAGAAGACTGCATGGTCTCAAAACTGAATCCTTCATAATTCATTCCATGGCTCTTAAAAATGAAAAATCTGCCACTATCACCAAACCCACATATATGTTATGTTAGTTACAAATCAGCCTTGATGTGGGTCTACAACATTTGCGCTCAGATCCATGCTACATATGGTGTAAGGCAAGGGCTTACCTCTTTCGTTTAAATTCATATTTTCCTTCTCCAAGTAGTTCTTTTGGTTCTGTGATTTTCCAAAACTATTTTGCTGATTTCGTTTAAGTGCATATTTTCTGTGATTTTCCACCCAACTTATGTTGCTGATTTGCTGAATAGTTTTTAGAATCTCATGTTGATTTCCCTCTATAGAAGTATGTGAAAAAGATAGGGAAGAAGGAAAATAAGCCTTTGGTGGAAGATGCTTGCAGAATTGCAGCAAATAAGTTGGCTTATAGTGTGTCCTACACTAGATTTAAAATCCATTTTCTTAAAACACCCTTTGAACGAGTTTAGTTTTGTGAAGCTGTCTCCTAGAAAGAAATCAATTTCAAAGGGAACATGATGAAGCCTATTTGTCCAAGTTCCCCAAGCAAGCAAGCAATCCCAAAACAAGTATAACATGTTCCCTTAACTGTTGAAGATCCCTGCAAGTGACTTAATAGTGGACCCTTGGCAAAAAATGTTATATTGGTGAAAGGATGAGATGGAAAACAGAGTTTCCAGGGCCATATTTGCATATGGAACACCTTTCAATGTAATGTGGTTAAAATATTGGCAATACATGCTGAAGGTGGTTAAGAAGATAGGGGTTACAAGGGGCCAAACTTTGAGAAAGTATTCACTACTATTTTATGAAAGGAGAGATTCACTGTAGAGATAATTCTAAGACCAATCCGTGCTTGTTGGAGTTGTAATGGCTTTGAATTTTCATGTGGTATACCCTTCAATATAGTGTGGTCAATGTGTTTTCAGGACTTGCTTAAGGTGGTAAATGAAGCACCTAGGAGGTACAAGGGACCAAACTTCGAGAAAATACACACTACTCTTTTTAAAGTAGAGATTAGCTACAGAGAATTCTAGAACTGATTGGTACTTGTTGGAGTTGTAATGGCTTGTCCATTATATTTCTGATGGTTAGACCAATATGACCAATATTTCTGTGGTCAATTTGTTTTCAAGACATGCTTAAGGTGGTCAATGAAGCACCTAGGAGGTACAAGGGACCAAAATTCGAGAAACTACACACTACTATTTCTAAAGTAGATATTAGCTACAGAGAATTCTAGAATTGATTGGTACTTGTTGGAGTTGTAATGGCTTGTCCATTATATTTCTGATGGTTAGACCAATATGAAAAAGATAGGGAAGAAGGAAATTAAGCCTTTGGTGGAAGATGCTTGCATAATTGCAACAATTAAGTTGGCTTATAGTGTGTCCTACACTAGAGTTAAAATCCATTTTCTTAAAACACCCTTTGAACGAGTTTAGTTTTGTGAAGCTGTCTCCTAAAAAGAAATTAATTTCAAAGGGAACATGATGAAGCCTATTTTTCCAAGTTACCCAAGCAAGCAAGCAATCCCAAAACAGGGATAACATGTTCCCTTAACCGTTGAAGATCCCTGCAAGTGACTTAATAGTGGACCCTGGGCAAAAAATGTTATATTGGTGAAAGGATGAGACGGAAAACAGAGTTTACAGGGCCATATTTTCATATGGAACACCTTTCAATGTAATGTCGTCAAAATATTGGAAATACATGCTGAAGGTGGTTAAGAAAATAAGGGTTACAAGGGGCCAAACTTTGAGAAAGTATTCACTACTATTTTATGAAAGGAGAGATTCACTGTAGAGATAATTCTAAGACCAATCCGTGCTTGTTGGAGTTGTAATGGCTTTGAATTTTCATGTGGTATACCCTTCAATATAGTCTAGTCAATGTGTTTTCAAGACATGCTTAAGGTGGTCAATGAAGCACCTAGGAGGTACAAGGGACCAAACTTTGAGAAACTACACACTACTCTTTCTAAAGTAGAGATTAGCTACAGAGAATTCTAGAACTGATTGGTACTTGTTGGAGTTGTAATGGCTTGTCCATTATATTTTTTATGGTTAGACCAATATGACTCTATCTCCTGTAGGTCCATACTTCTTGAGGGCTATAGAAATTGCAGGGGAGGAGAAGGAAATTAATTGGGGTGCTAAAAGATCAGAAGCAATTAAGATCATTGGTCCTTCAAATGCCATGCAGGTGATGAAAGAAAATGCTCACGCAAAGTAACAGACCATATTTTTTTGACCCTGTTTGCTTCATAGGTTAAATTTTCCTATGAAATATATCGTTGTTGAAGTTCAAGGGATGAAAATTGTGAGTGAAAATGGAATAAAAATGTAAATTTTTTTTGCTACGCACCAACATGCTGAAGCAGTATACCGACAATTTTCTGATCTTCAACTCTAAAGGTTGGAGAAACCAGATTTGAATTTTACTATATCATGTTTAAACAATTAGTAGAAACGAGGACAAAATTATCTTCCATGGTTCAGTCTTTAGTGGCAAACTTCAAAAGACAATTTGGAATTAGAATTATCATTCTTCATGAGGCTTGATGTGATCAAGTCGATATTTTCTCTCCATAATGGAGCCACTTGTTGATTTTTTATTACTTTGGGATATTGATGTGACATTTTGGAGGGTGTCAACATTTTTTTGGAAAGAATTCAACATTTTCTTAAGGAGTGGGGCCCATTTTTGTCTGGCACCCTAAGGGATGTAATCATAAAAAGATGGAACAAATTCCACTCCTCTGTATTCTTTATCCTACACCTTGAACCTGGAGTACTGTGATGTACTTGGGGCTACAAGGAGTGACCCAAAAAATGACAAAAGAAGTGACTGACCACACAAAGACAATAGAAGAGACTGATAGTCTCAGGGAAACATTTTGTGAGATACCTCCGAATCCAATGGAATTCTCATAGCTAAAGAGCATGTTTGTTGAAGCCTTCCAATAACCCCAAACTTATACTTGGGATAGGAAGCTGTCAGAAGGTTTCAATAGTGGGATGCCTTGGATTCATGCTTGAGAAAAGAACTATGGACCTATGATAGTTTGTCTTTAGGTACTTGATCTATTTTTTCTAACGGTGTAATCCAAGAGTATTATTTTTACTACAGTCAATCTTAGATACGAAGACAGATTATAAGGTCCCTCCAATTTCATACCATGAAAGTGCAAATATAGATGTTGTTGGAGGATAATGATCTTTGGCATTTGTAAAGATCAAAGTTGAATGACCTACAAATATATAAAGTTGACAAAAAAATAAAAATAAGATGGCCAAAACAAAGCAAGTCATCCTGGACTCCATGAAGGAACCCACACATTATCAGTAAAACTCTAAAACCATCAGTAACGGGATGTTTGATGCTATCTTCACTATATATCGGGATGAGAACATCAATTGAAATATGCTTCTAAGGATCAAGCTTAGAGCCACATAAATCAACAAAATAGATACTGCAGCCACTTCTTTGATAAAAATTAATAAACTCTATGATCAATGTTCAACAACTTGAAAAGAGCTCAAGCAAGAAGATTTGGTGCACAACCTTGAATGGGCTTTCATCTTCATGGAAACCTTATGTCTAAGGTGCCTATGCCCAAGAAAGCTTTCCACCTTTGACTCTTGAGAAGTTATGGCATGATTTTATCCAAGAAAATACAAACTAGATCGAGTTGAAGGTATAGAGACGAAAGAGAAAAATTCTAACCCTCACTATAAATATATTGAATGCTAGAAAAAAAAAGGGGACCTAGTATAGGTCAGTAGGAGAGAAAGAGAATTCAGGTTCCTCTAATCAATGGTAAGAAATGCTTGGGCCATATCAAGTGTTTCATGTGTCAAGAGTTTGACAATTATGCTTATTAGTGTCCTCAAAAGAAGGGGAAGGGCGAGCAATAACAACAGAAACAATATTTGTTAGAGTGGATGAGCTTTCATTCAAGCTTGTGACATACTTCTCCATGATGGTGTCAGATGGTACATGGATAGTGGAGCATCCAAACATATGGCCTTTGGGAAACCTCAAGAGTTGAGGCAAGCATACAAGTGGATGTTTGATGATGATTTCAAATATGCAACAGCAAGAATGGGATCTATCTCACTCCAAATGCCATTGGGTGATATCTTTGAGCTCAATGGTGTTTTACATGTACCTAGATTAACTACAAATTTCCTTTCAGTTTTAGTAATGATAAAACTATGATATATTGTTGAGTTTGATGATCACTCTCATCAAAAATATATGCCCATATCATAGTTGGGGTTTTGGCTACAGGTTTTGAGAGGGTAGTCGATACAAGTTGCAAGAAGACCATGTAAGAACCCTAGTGCATGATAGAGATAATTTGCGCAAACTTTGGCATAAGATCAAAATAGCACAAAAATTGTGTAACCCTATAAACCAAGAGTGTTTCTAATCATTTTTCTATATATACGGAAATTTGAAACACAAGAAGATGATAAATTTTCTTAATAAAACAAAATTCAATTAATAGCATGGTGACAAAATATTAAACCTCAAATTATTCTAATTAACATATCCTAATCTTTTCATAGGCACAAATTTAAACCCTACCAAACAACTTGAGATGTTTATAAGATAGACCCTAAAACTCTACCTTTGTTGGGCCCAAATTCACTTAGAGGGGTTGGCTTCTCAGGAACGACGAAATTTTTGGCACTGCTTTTTTAACTTCCCAATTTTTTTTCTTTTCCATTTCTTTACTGGAACCTCGACAAATCTGATGTCCTCCACAGGAGTTGGTTTTTTAGTTTCTCGACATTTTCAACAACTTTTGGCTCGGGCTTCATCAGTAAGGCCTTCTTAACACTCTTAAGGGTCTTGTTTTGGGTTTTCACCGATGCCATTTTGAGGGTTGATGTTCGTGCATGCTTCTTCACTCCTCGAGAAGCCATGTCTGCTCGAAAATTGTCAATATATTTCAAAGATAGAAGAAATGAAACAAAATATTCATATAAATATTCAAGGACTAGTTATATACATGGGCCTCATACTCCTCTTATCGAGTTTGGAACAAGCTAGTTGCACATCATACTCATCTTGTTCAAATGTAAGGAAACAAGTCAATGGCCCATGACCTAGAGGCATCTCGCAAGAGTAAAAGTTTGTCCCATTATGGACCACTAACGGGTAATTACAAGTGGTGTGGTTTTACTTGAATAATAGTGATGAGTCAACTTGCATTAGCAAATAAGAACCAGTGATGATTGTCCTTGTTATTGGTTTGGCCATTGAGTTGTGATAAGTTTTCCCACCATTTAAAAAAAAAATGGTGAGGTGTTTTATCACTAGTATGGAGAAGAAATTGTCACAAACTAGCAAACATAATGTAGTAGAATGGGTTATCCTTTATCCCAAAGGAAAAATAGAATTGCTTTATGTATGGGGAATAGGATCAATCTCAAGCAATCAAGTGGAAGCATATGCATTACTTCAAGGATTAATGTTGACAAAAGAACATCATTTTTCTTCTTTGATTGTTTTTGGTGATTTTAAACTCCTTATTCATCATATAATAGTTGATTCTGTTCCATTTATGTATATCATGTGCTCGGGGAAAACAACCAATAATCAGATGCAATGGAAAATGAAGGAGTGAATTAGAATTTGGGTGAATTGAGGTTCAATGAAGGATTAATGTTGACAAAAGAACCACATTTTTCTTCTTTGATTTTTGTTGGTGATTTTAAACTCCTTATTCATCATATAATAGTTAATTCTCTTCCATTTATGTATATCATGTGCTCCGAGCAAACAAACAAGAATCAAATACAATGGAACATGAAGGAGTGAATTTGAATTTGGGCGAATTAGGGTTCAATGGGAAAACCTAATGGCACCCTCTCCCTTGACATTTTCTTCATGCAATTAAAAAGGTAAAGACCTCCTCACGATGGGTACCATTTGTTTAATAAAAAAATACGCAACATGAAATTGAATCAAATGAAGCCCCATGCAATGGCACTTCAATCCCCTTTGATTAATCACCCCCCATACCAGCCAATGTGATAACTACTATAGGATGGGGAGGCCAGTTCAAGTGAAAAAAATGTCGTTACAACCCCAAGTATTGGTCAAACCATTCAAAAGGTGGGCCCTTGATTTTGTAGACCTGATCATGCCAATGTCCCAAAAGAAGAAATATATTCTAGTGTTCACTGGTGATTTTACGAAATGGGTTGAGGCCAAGGCACTGGCTCCAGAAAATGAATGGGAAATTGTCAATTTTCTTTATAAGGAGATTTTTACCAGGCTCGGTGTGCCAAGAGAGGTCATTACCGACCATGAAAAGCAATTCACGTCCAAACTAATCAAAGTTATCATGGAGTAGTATCAGATTAGGCACTGGACTTCTATTCCTTATACAACTTATGAAAATTTGACATTTGGAGGCGGTCACTTAACAACCGCATCTAAAATTTTAATTCTAATGACATTTGGGGGGGGGGATTGTCCAAAACTACTTCCAAAAGTTACATTGTCGTGACTTTTAAGGGTGGTTAAGGGATTCTAAGTTATCAATTAGGGGTTAAGGGTTTAGTGGCTTAGGGTTTAAGGGATCAAGGGTTTAATGGGTTATGAGTTATAAGTGTAGGGGTTAAAGGATTATGGTTTGGGGGTTATGGGGATAGGGAATTTAGTGGTTATGGGTTAAGGGCTTATGGGTTGTGATAATAGGGCCCATAGTCCCCTTATCACAACTATTGGGGGTCCCCCTATCAATTGCTCTTATTGCCTTCTCTCTATTCCCACTAGCCCCTCTGCCCTCAGGTCATAAGGCCCCATCTCATTCCCTAATGTTAGGATTATAGATTTCAGTAACTCTCACTTCTACCCATCCATGATACCCTTATTTCCCCTTTCCCCATTCAATACACCAAAAAAATCCCTCTCCCCCAAAATTAATGAAAAATAAACATTTGGAGGTGGGCATTAGGTAGGAGTCGTAAAAGAATCTTAGCTAGGTAGGAGTTGTAAAAGAATCTTAAGTAGGAGCTGTAAAAGTAATTGCAGTTGAAGCAACTGAGAAGATGAAATTTGTAGCTTGTTAAGCTGGAAAACAAAATAACATGCTCAAAGAAGAAAGTGAAAATGCCAAAAATCAAAACTCGCGTGGAGTTATTACTATAGTCCACAACATGATAGAAGATATTGAAAATTTCATGGCAATTGAAAGTCAAAGTGTAGATGGGATAGTGAGTGAGTGGATGGGATAATGCATGTTTTATGAATCATTGCTTAGCTCAGTTATTTATGCTCATGATCATTGGTTGAAACCTGGTGGAGCAATCCTTCCAAACATAGCTAAGATGTATGTGGCTGGTGTTGGAAAAGGTGGAACTATTCTATCGTTTTGGGAAATGTATATGGATTCAACATGTCTTGTATTGATAAGGAAGTGGTTGAAGATGCTGTTCAACAGACAATAGTTGATGTTGTGGATAGCAGGGATATAGTGATAGAGACTTTTTTCAAACATACATTTGATATTATGAAAATAAAAGTAATCCTGTTGATTCCTTGTATGTAGGAACGTATTAAAAGAATATTATGATTTTGTAACTCTAGAAGATTACAGTGATATTTTTGGTGTAAATTTGAAATAAAATTTGCAATAATATGACAAGTGGATTTTTAAAGCCTCCTTACCAATTAGTTTTATGGATTTTTAAAGCTCTGAGATTTGATCAAGAGGGTGATCGTAGAGGGTTGATTCAGCAGAATTGGCGAAGGATTTTTGAGAGGGAAATCAATTGTCGGAGGGAGCAGTATCTCTAGAGGGTTTCTAACACCAAGAAACATAGATCCAATCTTCTGTTGAGTGCAGCAGTAGCAGAAGGGAGAAGAGTATCTATTTCGAAAGTTTGAGCAGAGATGGCCCCATACAGATTAAGAGATCGGGATAGGTTGGACGGTGTGTCTAACTTTGTGATTTGGAAGGCCAAAATCCTAACAGTCCTAAAGGTGTACGATATCAGAGATCACGTGAAAAATGTCCTAGTTGTGCCCACCAATGTGAACGCTCTAAATAAGTTCATCGAAAATCAGGCGCGAGCAAAGCGCTTGATCATGGATGGGGTGAAGGATCATGTGGTACCACACATTTTCGAGAAGAGGATGACACATGATATGTTGAAATCTTTGAGCACATTGTATCAAGGTAGCTTCGTCCAATGGAAGATGCTTCTAGAGAACCAAATTCGGATGTTCCAAATGCACAAGGAAGAGGAGATTGATCCCATCCTCTTCAGATTGCAAACGATCTGAGATAAGTTGATTTCCATGAGGGCAACTCCGGATGAATGGCTCTTGGTGAGGACTGCTCTGAATGCAGTCACTGATGAGTGGGAGACCTTTGTCCAAAGCATCTTGCGTAGAGCACAACTCCCAAATTGGGGTGACATGTGAGCTATCCTTCGACAGGAGGAGGAGGGAGATGCATCCCTAGCATTAAAGGGACAACGACAGCAAGGGAAGAAGAAGGACCTATCCAAGGTCTGGTGCTTTAGATGTGGCGAAATTGGACACTTCGCCAACACTTGTCCTAAGAGGAAGGACAAGGAAGCTTCAGATTCCAAGGCAGCAACAACTAGAGGGGACAGTGGTAGTGAGGATGATGTGGCCATGAGTGCTTATGTCTCGAGAGAAGAGGTGGGGCGATATAGATCTATAGAGTAGCTACAGATGGGAAGGTAAGATCCTTGAGTTGCCAAAACTCTTGGATCACATACGAGCTACGAGAGCCTTAAGGAAATAACAGGATGACTGGAGCATTGGGTGAAAAAAATCATGGAGAAGTACAGGCAGTGTTGGGATGCTGAATTTTGGAGCAGCGCAAATGAGAGACAGTAGCACAAAGGCAATGATTACGTAGTACAGTGCAGCAAACATCGTAGAGCTTCAGAGAGACAGCGCAGCGTAGCAGCAGAGGGTGCTTCAGTGATGAGATGCAGCCCGACTGACTTGTCTGGTGATTGGGTGGTGGTCCTTCAGCTGCTTACTTCTCAGCAATTGAGCTGCAGTGCAACAGTTAGCAGTGGCGGTGCTATGGGCAGCATGATGCAACAATTTGAGAGGGAGATGCAGTACAGATGTAGTTGTGTCATTGGTAGTGACATGGGCAGTAGTACAAAGAGCAGCATCGCAGTGGATGGAGTTCAGCAGTCCAAGCATCAGTGCAAAGACTGATGCCAGAGATCAAGGCGACACTTCAGTGGGGAACTATTGCTAGAGCACACTCCTCACTAAGAGGGAGTGTTGAGATTTTGGGGTAGCATCAGATGTGCTCTAACTCCAAAACTTTGTGGAGGGGCTAGAACACATGAGATCTCCAAGACCCAGAAAAGAATTTGGAGAAATTCCATCTCGTGTAAAATTTATTCAAATAATTAAATTTTTTAATGGGGACCCTAAGTCTAAATTAGGGAAATTAAAAAAATTAAAGTGAATTAATTTACACATGTAATGAGAACATTCTAAGTGACATGGATCAAGCTTCTTTTAATCTTAGCCATTGATTAGTGATAAGATCACAACCATTGATTTGTCAACAAGAAAATTATAAAGGAAGGGCTTGGGGTCAATTGGAGAACACACACACACAGAATCTAAGAGATCAAATTCTTCTGACGGAGCAGTGCTCAGACGAAGATCATATCTGAGTGATTTAGAGAAGCAGTGAGGGGTGGATGCAGTGATTGGTCAGGAGGACCAAGAGTAAAACGCAGAGCAAGGGCAACAGAGACGCAGCAGAGGCAGCGCAACCATCAGAGGGTGTGACACAATCCCTAGAGAGGGTGATTCAGGCCCACGCAGGGGCAGCACAAAGCCTCCAAGGAAAGTCTGAAATTCAACTAGAGACTAGGGTTTCTGAGCCGGCAGGGCTGAAACTGGACTCCGGTAGAAGTTGATCAGCACAGAGCAAGGGTGACGTAGTCCCTCAGCTAGCGCCACGCAACCTTACACAGTGGCAGCGTATAGATTGTGCAAAGCTAGTTGGGGTTTCACTAGTGGCTCATCCAGATCAGCCAGGACTTGCAGGAGTGAGGTAAAACTCACATTTTCTTTGTAGCCAAGGTTTTCTTTGTTGGGTGAGCCGGATTATGGCACCCTAGATATACTCAGAATATTGTTGCTTAATAATAATAAACACTCATATCTGTTGCACCGGTTTTCCTGCATTGGGTTTTCCGAGGACATTTGTCCAAAAAATTTGTGTCCTTTGTCATATGTGTGTGATGTTCAATAAATGATCTGTATTTGTGTAGGTTTCTAGTTGTGTTTACCTTGAATTTTTTTTTAATATTTTCAGTTAAATAACTTGTGCATAATAAAACAAGTAGGAGAAGTAAATCAATATTTAGCAGTAGGATTTTTGTGCTCATAAATTTTCACAGTATACAAATCAGAAATAGACTAAGAACCCAATGGCATGCATTAAATCCATTCATTCTCTATGCTACCCACAAATAAATAACATCAAAGAGTAACAAATATACAAATCAAAATGAAACTGCATATCAAAATGCACACTTGCATTTCTGACCCAAATGACAAAACCTGCAAAGCCTCCAAACTAAACAGAGTCAGCTCCACAACAAATGATATTACTCGCACTAATATCAAATGGAAATCAGGATACACTAGCACAGACACATCTAAAATTGTGTTTGATATGCACATCAATATTCCAAAGCTCGAGGTTGAATATCTCAAATTTCAATATTTAATATATCAGTCATTTCTCTGAACTCAAGATATGCAATATTGACCCTATCGAAACCAGAATTAGATGAATTTGGGATATTATATTCGATGCACCTTACACATAGTATATATTAAATGTAATTACATGCAAATAAACTATTGATGGACCCACCCACCCCAAGCAAGGTGTAGAGCATCTCACATATTTCGATACAAACACAAACAACTATTCATTCAAATAACACATAGTTTATTCTTGTGGTAAGGATATGAATCAAACTAAAACAAGAATTAGAAGAAGAAAAAACATACCTTCGGTCCCTCTCCGCAAGCGCGTGTTCTAAAGTACAGTATATCCAATGTCACAGTTGATGCATTTGCCAAATAATCCCGGCCCAGACAAAAATGGACAAACAAATCGGTATCACATGCCAGGCATAAGCAATCGCAAAGTAAGCATCTGGAAAAGTTCCGTTCATGGTGCCAAAATAATAACAGTAAGTTGAAGTAGTCATTGGTGATAGAAGCACAGATCCATGTTCCTGGATACAGTGGATTATCGCATTAAATCCCTTGGATTACAATTTAGAAAGCATCACCAAATACAACATACATCAACAGGTTTTTATCTATAGCTCTTTCGTGTTTGGACAGACAATAAGAAATTGAATACAATTCATGTGAAGGAACAGTTAAAGAAAATTCAAAGCACACTTCAAATTCAAGAATGCAAACTCAAAATCAAAAGAGCACATCAGAATCTCTAAAGAAGGTTTCATGATGTTCACCAAAAGATGAATCTTTGCAAAATGTTTGGCTCTAAAAGCAAACCATGAGAATCTGGGCTATGATAGATCATAGGAAGCTAAGACATTAAATCTATGGGATGCAGGATATAATTGAATTAACTTGTGAGTAATGATGATAAAGAGTCGAATAAATGACACCTACCTACCCCTTTTGTAAACAATAAGGCAAAAATTTTACAGCTAGATATGCTTGGAAAAAGGAGGGCATGGTTGCCTCTGTAGTGACAACTAGAAAATGAAACATTGAAACCCTATGCACAGTAGGTTGCATGAGTAAATGATAATAATATATGTTGGAAAAGGACATTGATGTGTTTGAGACGAAAAAAACTGAAAAATAAGTTAGGACTGTTCATAAAGTAGTTCGAAACTAAATCCACTGGTTAGAAATTGTCTCCCACCAAACAATGCTTCAAGCACCACTCAATTCTACATTTGGTATCCAAATTATCAAAATTCAGTTGTGCATAATTTTGTTTTCTGTGATAAAAACATAGTAATAGCCACACAAATGTTAAAAATGCAGAGCATATATACATACATTTTTGGTTTCCGCTTGAGGCCACACATTGCACATACTATGGCTAGGGTTCGAAGCCCATACTCTAAATGGGGCAGTCGGGATAATCAGACACTGCAAATGCACATATTGTTCTAGGGTTCGAAGCCCATTATAGTTTTGAAGATCTTAGTAATCGCAACATCAGCTTCACAAATGGCTACTACCATCAATAGAATATTGGATCTTTTCAATACTTTGTATGATGGATTGACAGATAAAATC
Source organism: Pinus albicaulis (assembly GCA_034641835.2). Taxonomy (NCBI): domain Eukaryota; kingdom Viridiplantae; phylum Streptophyta; class Pinopsida; order Pinales; family Pinaceae; genus Pinus; species Pinus albicaulis. Next base: position 469,455,310 of record CM076576.1, read on the forward strand.
ATGGAGTAAAATCTTAAAGATCTCGATCTCAATGTTAGATCTCAGGCACTCAATGCCCTGCTTCAAAATCGTCAACTCTAGGTTTTCAGGCAGGGTGATTTCATAGTTTAGAAGCAACAGACGAAAGAAGAATCTGTAAGGTTTAAGGGCTTCTCATCTGAAGATATGCTCATATATCAATTCATAAAAAATGTTGGAAATATGGGTATATGGACAAAAGATATGAAAAGAGAAACAAATTTACAGTAGCCACAGGTTAACAAAGCATTGAAAAATATAGAAGCTCGTGACTTAATAAAAGGGGTGAAGTGTGTTTCTAACCGAGCAATGAAGGTGTATATGCTAGCAGAATTGACACCTTCAAAGGAGATAAATGGAGATGCATGGTACAGAGGGCTAAAATTTGATATAGAGTTAACTAACATTGTTAAGCAACAATGTTTGCAGTTCACCTTGCAGCAGGGTGTAGCCACTATTGAGAGTGTTGCTAATTTTGTGAGAAAATCAGGGATATCAAAGGTGGAATTGAAGGTTGAAGAGCTCAAGCAAATGGTGATGTGGAAGAAGCGATAAGCACGGGAACCAGAGACTGCTGCTATAGAGGTTCCCAAGCTCAAATTCAGGAGTGGTCATCATTTACGAACATTCCTTATGGAGTTTGCCCTGTCTTGCGAGAGTGCACAGATGATGGTCTGATTTCTGATTTCCATGGCACAACAGCTACATTATACATGCAATAATTTCTTAAACTCTTACCTTCTTGTATGCCTCTCAACAGATGGAGGAGGGGCCGCCTTCTTCTTCTTGAAACTGAATAATCGCTTCTTCATCTTTGCTCGAGTCGAACTCTTCAATGCATTCAGTATCGATGAGAGGGTGTTAAGGCTCCCCTCATGTAGCTCTAGCACTGCTCTACTGTTTTGGTAACAGAATGTTGTGTGTTTAGTTTGCCCCCGTTTACTTTGCCCGCCAATCCTCCATGACAATACCCTCTTGAAATTTAAATCGAGTGGGAAAATGGTTTTCGGATGACTCAAATCATTTTAATCGAAAGGGTCAAAAACGTTTATCACAATATAATAATTCCAATATAATAAATATTTTAATTTCTTAAAATTTATTCGAATATGGTAAATATTTTAATATTTTAAGTTTGCAAATCATTTTATTTTTTATGTTTTTTTATTTTTTTTCATTTTATATGATTAATTTAGATTCATCTTCATTTCGAATTTATTAAGTGTCTAGAGATCAAATCTAAAGAGGTTTGAACTTCAAGAGATTTGATTCTTCCCTCTAGACCTTTGGTAGATCTAGAGTTAAGATAGATCTAGCTTGGTTTAATTATTAATTTTATGTTTTTAATTTTTATTTTATTTTTATGGACTCAAAATGTTAAAGAGAACATTACAACATCTTTACCATAGGAGAAGAATTCAAAACTAGAGAAACCCTAGAGGCCCATGGAAAAATTGCAGGCGAAGAAAGCGTCATAGTTTTGACAAAGAGTGAACAGGCTCTAGACAATGCTAGGCTCTAATATCATTGTCAAAATGCAAGATAAGATTAAATGGTAACCATGAGTTTTTTATCCACGTGATATATATTTTGTAGAGAGATGGTCGCCATGATAAACCCTTTGAAGACATGCAACTACTCATCAAATATGCTTTATGAGATGTTGATTGCTTACTATTGGACCCAAATGGAGGAGGAGGAGTTGCTGGATTATGAACTAGACGAGGGGGGTTTTCAACAAATTTGGTCTAGTCCCAAAGATTTTATCCATTTGCATTTCAAAGTCAGCTTAGAAGGTCACCATACCGCAGTTTCTAGTCCTACCAGATCTTTAGAAAGATAAGTTAAAAATTCAATAGGTAACTATCTAGCGGTTCAAAGGCCCTAACCCTTGCTCCAGCCACGCACTATTTGGGTCCTTTAGTTTCAGCTAGCTCGGGGCCTGAGGATGTTTGTCAGGGGCTAGAGAACTCTTCTTAGGGTGTGTGACTCTAAGTTTAGTTTCCCTATTGTCGCAGATATTGGAGGAAGACATACAATGTGTTACTACTTCCTTAGGGTTTTCAGAATTTTTTGAACACAGTGGGGGTTATTCACTCTCAAAAGCCTCTCCAGATTGTTTTCATGTATATCCTTCATCTCAAGTGCCATCAGCCTCGCCCTCCTTCGGTGAATTAGTGAAGGAGAGACTTGCCTCAACAACGAAAGAAGGTCAAACTAACATCATGAATGGTCTTGTGGTTTTCAGGGAGAAACACTCTTGTGAATAAGAAGGAATTATGATTCAAAAGGAGTATGAGAAAGCGAGGAAGAGGAAATTCCATTTTAGTGTCAAGAAGAAGAACAAAGTCCTGCTTTCTCTATTTTTTGGAGTCAATGTCACCATTCAAAATACTAAGGAAATGTCCGAAAAATCCTTGGTGGGGAAAGTAAGGGGTTGATAATTCAGGTCCTCAACCCTAAACGTGTGGGCGAACAATGAAATATTACCTATTATAAAATTTTCTCCATAGGTGTCACTGTTAGCCCAAGGTTATATTCATTTGTGCTTCAAAGATGTCGCAGACACCCAGAAGGTACAATAAATGTTTTAGAAAAGTGATTCATCTCCTATCCTTTTCAATTTTTAGATGTCCCTCTTCGATGCAAAGTAGGAGAGACTAGATATGGCCCTAGTCTAGGTTCATCTTCCAAGTCTCCCTCCTACCTATTGGGATGCCCTAATTTTCAAAGATATAGGTAACTCATTGGGATCTTATTTAGCCCATGAATCTACATATTTAGAGATGGGGATTAAGACATACACCCATATTTTGGTTAATATAAACCTCATAGAAGGGCTTATAGAAGGCATGGATATCGGGATTGCGGTGGAGTGTATTCAGATATTGGGTTATGAAGGAATACCTTTTAGGTGTAGGCGGGGCCATAGGTATGGGCAGCTGGCTAAAAAATATAAGCTTCCCTTTCCTTTCTTAGGACTATCCATCTAGAGGAAAGGACATATTAGGTTAGAAAAGGGTTTTGGATTGGAGGTTTTGGGCGTTGAGGAAAAGCTAAATGGCGCAACTCCTCTCTGCAACGCATCCTCCAAATCGTTGGTGACAATTGTAAAGATATGGTGTTTATGTTGTCAGTTTTCTAGAAGGCCTACTAAAGGGGTGGAGTTTCATTTCCTTGGATGCTAATGGAAGGTTAGGGGGTTTAGCAGTTGGATGGAAAGCCATAAATATTTGGGTATCCAATTCTCAGGGTTTGGATTCTAGTTTTTCCATTGAGGACAGAGAGGAAGAAATGGAGGGAGACATGGAGAGAGAGGTAGGGACAAGGAAAGAAAGGGAGGGAGGGAAGGAAAGAGAGGGAGAGAAAGGGAGATCTAGAGACTAAAAATTATGCACACTATTTATTTGTTGTTATTAGAACGAAGGTTTGAGATTGTATTTTGTTGAGGAAAAGGTGAGAGGAAACCCTTATTTTAGGGGATGAAGTGGTTATGGTAGCAAGGAATCTTTTAAATGAAACATTTATTTTTCACGTTATAAAATGCCACCTGTTTAAGCAAACTACAAATGAATTTCAAACCAAGTTGTAAAAATCTAGATTCTTTATTAAATATAAAATCATTTTATTGTTGAGAACTATCTAGGCTAGGAATGAAAATCCAACACCTTCCATTGACCAATTTTTAGTACACACTTCATTAGAGGCCTCTTTTATACTCAATTTAATATCTATTTTATGCTTAAATGATAGGACTGCCACACAACTTCCCTCATTCCATGCTTTACTATATGCCTCTTATATATTCATAGCTTATTTATCATGTAGGAACCTCTGGGACATATGAATCCAACACACGACTCAACCCCTAAAAAATACATTTTATGCTTCCTCATAATGAAGGGGTTTATTATAACTCTTAAAGGAAGTTTAGATTATTGCTTGTGGGCCGATCCAAACCTTTCTATCGAAGATATAGTTATGATGATGAGCCTTAGAAACTTAGCCTAAATCACATGGAATGCTCTATATCCAACCCATAGCTAGGTTGATTAATCATATTTTATTATCTTTAATACCTTGTTTAGAATGAGATAGGTTCAGTATCATACCTAGCCTAGTCATTATCCCATGTGATTCTCTGAAACTATGCTACATGCATTGATTATCGTACTCCTTAAAGGTTGGTTTTGCAAGTGTGATTTTTTATCCTTGACATCCCATCTTGTATAATTATCCCATAAATTATCTTTTTTTTTTCCGAATACAAAGAAGCACATATGATAGACCTTCAACATTCGTGTATTTTCCTCGAAAAGTGAGACACTTTGAAACAAAATTAGAGTTTGCATGTCATTCATTCAATATTTTGAACAACATGCAACTAATTATGGTAGGTATTGGAGTATTCTGTTTGACATATATGTTTATATTTAGTTTCATTTTCTTAAGTCGAGATGATATCAAGGAAAAAGCATTTGGCCATTGGTTTGACTTTGGCTAACATGGGCCCTTAATATTTGTGCCCCTTGATATATTTTCCCTTTCGCTCTTGATTCAATTATTTTTGAATGTTTTCCAACCTCATGTATAAATTTTATCCTTATAAATTGAGTCACCTATACACCAATTTTAGTCATTGTTATCTAACAATATTGATCATTTGAGGATGGTGATGGTGTGGTTCTAGGCCTTGCCTCTCAATTGAACATTTCTTTATCTATCTACTTGGGTTCCAACACACCTCCTTCCTAAATTCCATGCACCTTCATTATTTAGGGCTTACAACCTAATGTTATAATTACAAAAATGGATGAATGACAATACAATGTTAAGGAAAGTTCTCTTGCATGCCTTAAAGTGCCCTGGATTCATATGAAGACTCTTAGCTAAATTTTTTGTTGCTCTTAAGCTCAATTCATTTCTGAGTGCAACTTCTTTTCTCACCATTCATTAGCTAGCATTCCTTCTTATTGTTCTTCTTTCATGGAAAGTTTGTGGCACAGTATCCAAGCTCATGAATACTCCCGCCCTCCATTTTTCCAAACATCATTTTTAATATTATGCCTTCAAATATAATTTTAATATCATACCCATTGTTTTTCTTATGGATGTTGAGCACACTCCGTGATTCTTTGTAATGCCAACAATTGATTTAAAAGGAAGCTTCAAAAATCAATTCAATTTCATTCTAATAAATTTATTTTAAAAACATTGATGGCGAACCACACAATGAGTGGTTCGAAAGGCGTGTACCTTAAAAATTTTATGTGATTTATCCATAAGAGTTTTTAAAGTGCTGCATCTCCCTTGAGCATGAGCAACTCCCTCATAACTTTGCCTTGTATGTAAGGCTTTTCTTTTAGAGTAGTGCATTATCATAGTAGATATAACTCCTCTCCTGAAGGTGCCTCATTCCATAAGTGTGCACTCATGAATGCACCTGAGATGATGGTGTTAATCTCTTCAACTAGTGTGCCATACTTGGTGGGTGTGACCCAACAACTAATTCGTCTATCCTCGAAGGTGTCGTTATAAGCTTCTAGCTATATTTAAGAATCTTTCTGACTGGTGTACCACAATCTAGCTCTGCAATCCTGGTGCTGCTCAACTTCTCAAGGCTGAGGTGAGACCAACTCGGACCAACTAGGTAATCTAACACTCTTGAGAAAAAAAAAATTCCAATAACCCAAGATTCTTCCCCAACTTGTCAAACTTCCCCTTTGTTAGGAGCTTTGTCAAACTATTAACCATATGCAACTTTTTCAGAATGTGGTCCAACACTACTAACTCCCTAATGAACTTGGAATCTTAGGAAATTGTACTTAATATCAATGTGTTTGAAATGGTCATGACACATTGGATTTTCATAGAGCTTGATGTAACTTTGATTCTCACAAGAGACAATATTGGGCTTCAACAAGTGATTGGTTGACTCTAAAATCAAGTTGCAAATCTAGATAGCTTCATAATAAGTATATGAAACTGCCATATACTTTGCTTCAGTGGAACTGAATGCAATTGTTGCTTGCTTCTTGTTGATTTAATAAAAATGATTTATAAAATGATAATAATGATGTTTAAAATGAGCCTTGTGATGGTCTATTTATACACATTGATTGTTCACGAGGTGTAGGGGTATGTTTATAACATCACTGCCCTTGAAAGCTTTGTCTTGAAAGCATAATAATTATAATTTTCTTTAGTTAAGCACATTTTTGTGGTGGAATGAAGATTATCAGATATATCTATTTATAGTTTGTAGAGGTTTGACTTTGTTTGTCCTTTGCATGTTGGTAAGGTTTCTTTGTATTTTTTGCATATCATGATCCAAAGTCTTTTGACATGAGATTGTTTAACATGGCTTATGCTTATTTACATAATATGTTTGAAATAACATGATCAAGAAAGCTGACTATGATATGTCAAATTACTAATTAGCATTACATTTCGAAGAGGATGATGTTATTGACCAGAGAGAGGCTTTCACAGGTGACTGCGGGAGCAGCCGGAGTTGGCATGCAACTCTTCTAAGTTACAAATATGAAGAGAAAAAACTGGTGATGTATATGTGGTTGCTCAACCTGGGCTATATGGAAAATAATTGGTGAGAGTGAGCAACACCATGTATTCATGAAAACAGATTTATGCAGTCACTGGTAATAATAAAGATCACTACATGTAGGTGATGGTTCTATAGTAAGTTCTCAGCCTTATCTTCAGAATGGCTAACAGAGAGGATCAGGTTTGAATACAGGATATAATTTGATGAATTTAGAGATTTAGAGTTGAAGAAAAAATTGTGGTGATGTTTGGATGGGTGCTAATTTGTAGGGTTTTCCATTTTTATAATTTTCTTTGTTGTGCTTTCTACCATGCTACCTAGTTGCTTTCCTGTTTCCCTAGCATTTTAAATTTTTCGATGTCTATCTCTCTATTGTTTCTTGCCCCATTTGAAATGTCATCCTTATTTGGTAGGTGTTTTCTTCATTATAGTGTGAATATTTTCCATCACACAACTTCTGTGGGGTTTGTCTATGCAAATAGCTTGTAAGGCCCATTCATCAGGGTATTTGATGAAATCAAATGATTATCAATGATCACCAACTAATGGTACCTGCAGTTATTTACTCTAACAATTCTACAATTTTCTTGTGCCAAAAATTATACAACATTTTAACCTTATGAATTAGTCTCCTCTATTCTCTTAGCTGATTCTATAAGCACTTATTGTTGTTGTCAAAGATTTTACTCTCTAGTCCCATTGATCTATTTCAATTATTTGTGGAAATTGATCTATTTTCATTTCATTTCTTCAAATTTTATGATTGTTATGCGTTGCCTTTCATCAGTGCCTTCTTTCTTACCTATGATTTTTTTGCTTAAGCATTCTAGCCAGCCAAAGCAACAGGGGCAGCAGGAGCCACACAGTCTAGCCAGAGCCCATCAGGGGCAACGCAGAGGCAGCCGGAGCCACGCAGGGCTGACACAGGCCTAGTCAGGGCAGCGCAGGGACAGTGTAAGCCCTTCAGGTGTGACACAGGCCCTTATTAAGCAGCGCAGAGGCTAGCGCAGGCCAGTTAGGCTGACGTAGAGGGATTTAGAGCAGCATATTACTGCCATTTTTATTTCTCTGTTGGGTGAACCAGTTTTGGTGCCCAAGATTGTTGTACTTAGATTATGCATAATAATGAAAACCCTCTAGAGCTAGCTGCACCGATTTTCCCACATTGGGTTTTTTCTGGGGATAGTTGTCCAGAAAATCCATGTGTCACTTTGTCTATGAGCATGTTATTCAGTATTTGATCTGTATGTGTAGGTTGTTAGTTGTATTTACTATTTACTTTGCTAATTTATTGAATATTTCAGAAATTAACTTGTAACTTAATTCAAGTAGGAGAAGTAAATCAAGATACTGCGATAGGTTTTCTTAGATTAAGATTTTTTCACATTCCCTAAGTCTAGCCCCATTAGGTCACCTAGGGCAACGATTTCCCAAGAATCTAGCTAGAGGAAAACTTCTATCTCCTAGAGGCAGTTTCTTTGCTGGGTGCCCTCACTCTCCTCAGAACTTGGGCCAATTCTGACGGTGAAATCTCTAGATACCTCAAGCCCTAGCTCTAGGATCAAGTTTTTCCTAGGTGTTCCCAAGGATAGAACCTAATAGGATCAATTTGACCTATCGAAGTAAAAGCACTTGTCTGATCCTTTCCCATCACCTTTTCTAGGATAGGAACATCATTGGTTACTAAATTCCATCCCTGAACCTGGGCTGGGTCCACTTGGCCCTATGTGGTCCCATTTGGTGTTAAAGGCCTTTCATCAAGGACCATTTGGGAATCCAAGTTCCCAAAGGATTTTAGGGATTGAGAACTTCCTTCATAAGTCTTATTCTTCTCCATCAACCCTTCAATCCCCCTCCTGTCTCCCTAGAAGGTAATTCCCTTGCTTAAAAGGAAAGCAAGTCCCACTCTTTATTTTATCTTATCGAAAGGGTTTCGAGGGTCACTTCCCACCTATTCATTGATAAAACCCTAAACAACCAAGGGTCAAGGGTATTTTTATTATTTAAAATAAGATAAAACCCTAAACAACCAAAACCCTATCCTGAGGAGATGTAACACCAAGATTTTATGGGCCCCGTTGGGGTTAGTTGGGCAGCCAACTTCCCGGGGTCGTAACTTGGTCATATGATCTTCGTTTGACGCACATGATACCTCGTTAGAAATATCTCTCAGAGGACTACAAATACTAATATGATTTCTATGAAATTTCCAAACCTTTAATGCCCAAAAAACATCGTTTGGGGCCTCAAAACAGCTCCGAAAATTCAAGACCCGAAAAACTGACAAAAATAGTAAATTGTGCTATAATTAAGGAAACTAAAAAACTGAAAGAGACAATGGCGAGGGCCCAAGTGGAATAGGTGGGTGGCCACCAATATCCACCTCGATCACCTTAAATCAAATTTCTTGAGCTAACTCAATCATCATGACTTAGTTAACTGACACAAGTTGTTATGAGACGAAATTACAATTTATTGTCCAATTTATTTAAGGGAAAAATAAATTAGACGCCTCACATTCCTCACTCCTAGCACATCAAAATTCCTCACTAGTGTGGGTGCATTTTTTTTTTGTCCTTTCTAGTCGCCAATTTCATTGTTTCTTGTTGCAAATTTCAACACTCCCTCTCAACAAGAAAGGAATTCAATCTATACCAATCTGGTACCTTTGGAATGTTCTGCATGCTACACTTCTCTAGTGTTGTTTGCACCTACAAATCCTGAAACTAAATAGCCTATGAACAACTGAATCAGTATAATGCATCTGTCATCAGAGTCTTCTGACTGCTGCTAGCTACTGCACTTGTCTAGTACTGGATTCTTTGCAATGTTGCTGACGTCTGTGTCCATGCCCTTTGAACTATTGCTAAATCTATTTGTGATCCAGTATTTGAAATCTGTTACTCTAATTTCTGTCTTGCTGACATCTGACTACATTAATCTAACTGATCCTTCCTACTACTGCTGTACTGTGGGCTCCTCGTAGCCAGGTTCGATCCATGAGACACACCATCTCAATGGACCTTACCCAAATTTCTTATCTTGGGATTATGTCTACACATAACCCCACCTTACACCTCGAGGTATGGCTGCTCCCTCCTCCCATCTCGCTCAAAATTTCCCCCTCATGGAGGTCTTTGCTTGAGTCGATGCTTCCACACAGTCTCCTCTCTGCTTCTCCAATTGTGGCAGCTACTCCACAACCTTCTGAGACTGCTTCTCATGAGGATGCATATTGAGAGGTAATTAATGCTCCCTCTAAACCACCAAGTCTCTAACTTTTACCTTTCTCTTCAAATATTTGCATGCATCTGGTACCTCAAGTGCATATAGGTTCTTGAATCACGCACAGTGTAATTGTCTTAAAGTTACAAAAAGTTTCTAAAAAAGAGTTGATTTTAAATCGATGATATCTCCCTCATCCGAGCTCCGATTTGACCAATTTTTTTTTTCCATTTGGGTAGATTTTCACAAGGAATCCAAATATTCTATTTGTTTTCGAAAAATTTGCACCAAAATATTCAAATATTCTCTACAAACTCGTCGCCCAAAAAATTCCTGCTCTGATGCCATGTAGAAAATCTAACCAACGAGATTCAATATGATCTTGTAATATACTAAGACAAGATACTAAATCCTTCCTACAATTTACGGAAACAAAACACGATCGCACAATCATGTATAAGTAAGAGAAATAAATTATCAATCACACAACAACATGATGTATTTGGGGAAAGAAACTAATCAAAACCCCTCTATCTCTATTGTGTATTAAGACAAGGAATCATGAAACAATACAATGCTTAATCTCTCATGAGATTCTCTACCACTCTGTCAATTGTCTCCCGTTGATCTAGGCAAACTCGGTCTAGTACTTAGCCAATTCCCATCCTTACTTCAACCTACCTTGCTCATGCAATTCCTAGAGAATTAACTCTTTATTAATTAGGAAAATCAGTCTTCCTTGATTGTGCAATCCATCATGGCATCCCAATGACTTTATAATTGCACATGGAAATTTTCTCTGAATAAAACTGATAGTTATGTTCCCTTTAACCTCTGTGTCAATTGGGTATTCCTCGAAACTGACATGCATGCAACTATTAATAGTGAATTATCAGTTATTTGATTGATCACTCATTGTGAATTAAATCTAATTTAATTCACTGGACCTCTCACTAGCTCATCACTCAGTTAGAACTAGTTAAACTAATTTTAACTCATTTAATTGAGTTAATTACACTTGCACCCCACTAATGCATCAACTTCAATTGGACCCCAAAAATATTAGAATCCCTCTAGATGCCTCATATTAGACCCTCAACTCGAATTTCTTGAGCTAACTCAGTCATCATGACTTAATTAACTGACACAAGTTGTTATGAGATGAAATTACAATTTATTTAAGGGAAAAATAAATTAGACGCCCCACATTCCTCACTCCTGGTGCATCAAAATTCCTCACCAGTGTGGGTGCATTTTTTTTTGTCCTTTCTGGTTTCCAATCTCACTATTTCTTGTTGCAAATTTCAACATTTCATAATTTGATGCGGCCTTCACACAAAGACACCATTGAAATCACATGCCCAGATTCTCATGAGAAACCTCTCTTAAGCTTGATCTGCCAAAAGAGAACCAACAATATGCCATCTTACTTCCTAGCGCAAATCGACCATTAAGGTATGCAACATTCTTCTGAACCATCACATGATGATCTTGCTCTTGGAGGATGATCATGACCTCCCTTTAGCAACCCTTACTTGACCCTCGTACTCGACCTAATTTAGGAATACATCTCTCTTCACCCCCTTGATGTTCCAGATAGTGGGAATACATGTCAAACATGCTAAGATGTGCCAAGTGATAAGGCATGCCAAGATGTGCAAGGGTGTGTCAATGCATGTCAGGGACTTTCAAGACAACAAAAGGGAGAAAAAAGTTAAACTACAAGGAAATGAACACATAAGAGGGTTAATAAATCATCAATTTACCTTTTCCAAGAGGGGCATGCTAGGCACACTAACACTAGGTGGCAATAGGTGCCAAGTGCAAAGTCTTAGTGCATTCTAAGTGCCAAGTATTCCTTTGTTACTTCTCATCTACTTTCCAACAATTGATCATCACAAATAAATTTAATATTAAACCATGCTAAATCATACCAAGGCATTTCAATGTATTCCATACCTGCTAAGACTTTCCAAGCGCCAACACATGCCAAACGCCAATATGTGTCAGGGACTAGTGTTATGCATGTTATGAAGTGGAAGGGAATGTTGAAGAGTGCTAAGGTGTGCTAGAGAGTGATAATGCATGTTGATGAGTGTTAAGGAGTACTAGGAAAAAACATTAAGGGAGCACTAGGTATAAATTCAATGAATATGAGGAACGTGTACTGCCAGATACTAGTGTTAATGGTTAGTGTTAGTCGTCATGCCAAGGAGGGAATGACAAGGTATGCTAAGCATTGGTAAGGCATGCTAGGGAATATCAAGGCATGTTAAGAATTCCCAAAGTGTGCTTGGGAGTTCCAGGGTGTGCTAATTATATCATGTGCCAATTAATAGTGCCAAGATATGCCAATACATGCTAGGTTCTAAGGACGTGGCATAGGGTGCCAGGGTATATCAATATGTGTCAAGGAAACAAAAGGAAGAACCAATAAGAGGGTTAATAAGTCAAAACTTTATCTTTTTGAAAAGGGGCATGCTAGGCACACTAATAATAGGTCCCGATACATGCCAAGTGGCATTTTGTGCCAAGTGCTAATGTATGTCAATGCATTCAACGAAGGTGTTCCAAGGCATGCTAGGGACTATATGCAGCATGCCAACACATGATAGGAGAGTTCCATGTTGTGCTAGCACATGCCACCATGTGCTTGGGCGTCAGTGTCATCACAAGATGTTCTAGGTACAAATATGTTCCAAGACATGTGGAGTGCTAAGAAATGTTAGTGTGTGCCAAAGCATTAATTTAAGGTGTACCCAGACTGTTGAGGATTGTTAGGTCTTTCTCATTAATAGAATTGTCAGAGCTCGATTATGTATTAAATAATATATTTCCTACACACAATAGTGGAACTTTATCTAAATGGAATTTGCTAGATAATAAAAATAATAGATATGAATCATGTGTTGACTCATAGGAAATCTCTATTCGATTAGTCATTACTTGAGGGAAATGATACACGCTTATTACTTCTTAAAAAATTGACTGACCCTAACCACTATGACCTTGGACATATTATAAAAATTGCTCCACAATAATGGTATTAAATCGCTATCTTTTGACAAAAAAATATTAACAGGCACATAGTGTCATCAAAAGCTCATTGGAATGATCAATGATGACGGACATTTTTTGATCGTCACCAAAAGTAACAAAAAGAGCATTGGTGAGGGTCATTAAAAGTTCGTCACTAGAAGTGTCACCAAAGAGAGAATTAGTGATGGGCCTTTAATGACCCTCACCAAAAGTGAAATGTATTTGGTGACGAACCATAAAGGACCATCACTATATACACTTACAGTGATGGTTTTTAGTGATCAATGATGACGGACATTTTTTGATCGTCACCAAAAGTAAAAAAAAGAGCATTGGTGAGGGTCATTAAAATTTCGTCACTAGAAGTGTCACCAAAGAGAGAATTAGTGATGGGCCTTTAACGACCCTCACCAAAAGTGTCACTGAAAATGTCTTTGGTAACGGACCATAAAGGACAATCACTATATACACTTACAGTGACAGTTTTTAAGTGACCGTCACCATATGTGACATTGGTGACGGACCTTAAAGGTCTGTCACAAGCATGACCCTCACCAATGTGATTTTTTCTTGTAGTGAATCTTGTGTTAGTGTGTTTGGTGTCCGCATGTACAAAATCACACCAACTTAAGGGTTGTGGTTTACCCTCTTAAGTTATTGGTCACAAGAAGAAAATATATGGAGTTAAGCAAGGTAGTGGAACATGATCTAACATAAACATACTAGATAGAGAAATAGAATGCATATTCAAACATAAAATTAAACTAAAATAATAAAAAATAAGACAAAATCTTTAAATACAGTCAAACAATTGCAATAATCCAAACGGTGGCACTTACTTCCCCTCTTATTAAGTGCTGGTAGGTAATGAGGATGAAACTTTAACCCACTTGTGAAGGGGTCCTTAGAACTGGGGGTTCTAAGTCTCAATGCAAGAATTTCTTTACTCCCAAGCTGGCCTTCATGAAAAATCTCCCTCTCTAGTATGGTGGACTGAAGTTGTTGGATGGCCAACAATTAAGTCCCCTCTCTCTCTGCTCTGGATCATTGGTATTGCTTGGGGCAATTCTAGACAACATAAAAATGTGCTCTCAAATTGTTCATCTCTTGGTGGTGTTTTATAGGAGAATTCAAATCCTCCTTCCCTCTATTGGTACATTGTGGATGATGACCCAAGAGAGGGGGATGATTCCATTGTGTTCCACATTTATTCCATTGTGTGCTCCCTTGATGTTCTAAGGAGGCTTTGGTGTCTTTCCTTAGGCGGCTTCAAGTGTGGAATCAATGTCCTGGAGTGTGATTTTTTATAAGTGACTTCCACCACTCCTAGGATTGCTTGCTTTTCGGGTCAAAAGGTGCACAAAGATGCTCTTATCAAAGGATTTTGCGCGCAAAAACATTTACGACCTGTTCAAATTCGATTTTTCCTCAGACCTTAGATATTTTTAAATACTTTCCAGATTCTCTAATGTCTCTCAGCCCTATAAATCCTTCTTCTTGACATTAAATATTGTCGTCTTTTCTTATACAATTTTCCACTGTTAGCAAATTTCCTAATAAATATGACACTAATTTTACATATTTGAAGAAACTAGTCTCAACTACACTAGTATTGCATGGTTGCAACTGGGAACTACCTTTTCATATTTCGTCGGAAGCATTAGACACAATGACAAGCAATGTTCTCATTTAAGAGGAGGACAATAAGCCCTACGTTATTTATTATATAAGCAAAAATATTACCCGTGCTGAACTTAATTATATAGTAACAGAAAAGGAATTCTTAGCCATCATTTACGCGATAAAAAAATTTAGAAATTAGTATTTAATCTTATTTGATCAGATTAATCTTATTCAGGAATCTTATTTTTGTTGATATTATAGTAATTAGGAATGTGATAAAAATATTTCACTTTCACTTTTTCCGCTATAAATAAAATTTCTCCATTTCTATATTAAATAACTTAATTTAATATATATATATAGTTAAAAATTAGAAATAAATAAATATCTTTACTTTATAAATATTTCAATATAAAAGATAAATAAGATTTTTAAATACATTAACTAATATAATTCAGTTTATATATATGTGTTCACCTTTTTAAAATATTTCAATGCTCTAAGAAAGAAAAAAAAGAAATGATTATGTAAATAAAATAGTTTAATTACTTTCTAATAATAAGAAAATGTGTAATTCATTTAATTTTTTATAAAAACTTGTCTATAATATTTAAAAATTATTAATAATAATAAACATATTAAATTTGGGTAGTGAATCAAATATTTCAATCATATATATATATATATATATATATATCTATATCTATATATCTATATATATATATATATATATATATATATATATATATATATATATATATATATTATATATATATATATATATATATATCTATATCTATATATCTATATATATATATATATATATATATATATATATATATATATGAACTTATGTCATATTTTGAGTAGATATTTTTTTTAGTAAAGAAAATCAAACAAAAAATTATTGGAATTGCAAATTTAAGCAGTGTAATCTACTCAAACCAATGGTTAGGTGTACTTTCAAGGTATTATATCCATTCGTGCATTCAAAAATGGAGTTTAAACAATGAAAAATTACACGTGCTATATGTATCTAAAATTTTTAAAGGAGATTAAATCTCTTGAGGTGCAAACCTTTATTCAAGTTTGGCACTCTAGAAAAGGTTTGTATATCAAAAGAATTGATCCTTATAGGTGCTTAGTAGATCCGTGGTTAAAGTAGTAAGAGTGATGTAATCTCTCAAGATTCAAGCTTCTTTTCAAGTGCTAAACTTAAGGAAAATTTTTCAATTACACAAATTTGATTCCTCTTATTGTTTAGTACATTAGTAGTTAAAATTGATATATGTTCGTTCATAATAATATTATTTATATTATATAAATTATATTCTCTGTGTTATATAAATTTCACATCTCTATATAAAACAAAGTATTCTCCATTTTATTTTTATTTTTATTGAATCCTTAATTTAATTTCTATGAAATATCTATGGAAAATTTTTATTAGTAATGGAAATAAAAAAGATTAAATATTTCTCAAAAGTAATTATAATATCTTTGATTTCAGATTTATTTAAAAAAATGATATAAATTTAAATTAAAATAAAATATTTTCATTATGAAATGATTAATGGTGGACTTGAAGTACACCCTGAAATTGCTTCCTCTTAGCTAAGACCTTGTAGTACTTGGACTTAAAGAAAGAGCTAGTCTTCCTTGGATACAAACATGTTAATGACCAAAAACCTAGAGTCATCTTGTAAGAGTGAAAGCATATCCCATTATGGACCACCAATGTGGTTATTTCAGGTGGCATTATTTTGCTTGAATAATAATGATGAGTCAACCTGATACAATAGTGATGACTCAACCTGCATTTGTGAATAGCAATTAGTGAAATTTTCCTCATTACTACTTTCAGATTTAGATTATGATAAGTTTTAATTATGACTTTTAGACATGTAATATTAATAATCCATAATATTGACTCATAATATTATAAAAAACAAAAGTAAACAAAAACCAAATTAATTTTCCTTTACAAATGAAAATAGGAAACTTTCAACTTAAAAATGACAACCTAAAATAAAAACAACACCTTTTTAAACTAACCTTAAATACAATTATGATTTTAACCATATAAACCTGCATTTTAACAATTCTTTAACTGAATTATTTCACTACACTGTACTAATTAAAATTAAAAATGTCGCAACTCCCGATAGGTAATGGAAGTTATGACGGCGAGCCTTATTTCGGCTGCTATCCACCCATTAATGCGGTGGCAGAAAAACTGCCCACCGTTAGATTTAAACAATTTTAAATCTAACGGTGAGCAGTGTATCTGCCACCGCATAAATGGGCCGATAGCAGCCGAAATATTGGTTGCCAGTTATGACAGGGAACACCGTGCAATAATGTGATGTGCCATCGACAAAAGAAAACTCTCTCAGACATCGTGATTATATTCATGATTATATTCATTGCATTGTTGCGTATCGAGTACTGGGATACATGTCATTCATCCCAACATCACCAATGGGAGCAGAGCATAAACATTATTGGCAATGGTAAGGTCCGGACAGATTAAGGTCTGGAATTAGGAATTTGGAATTTATTTGGTATGTGAACTGGAAATTTGATGATGCTAATTTGTTTTTAGGGTTGTAGTTTTACTTTTGATGTAGAAGAATGAGTGTGGTAGGGTTCCATGTAGTTATATTTAGAACAAGAAATTTCTAATCATAATAGTTTATTAGTTTAGCTATATAACATTAATTATTTTTTGAATGAAATGTATGTTTACAGTTTTCGAGTAGAGAAAACAATTATTCAATTTCCTTATTTATTTTTTCGTTTATAAAAATCTCATTTCCATTAAATACACCAAAACATAGTGACAAGAAATTATTCACCAGAAAATGGTGACAAAAATTAAGTTAAGAAATTTGTTTAAGTTATTTTCTAAATTATTTATTAAAATTTTAATGTGATATTTTTTATGTATCAAATTTTTTCAACCTTAATTAATTGGTTTAAAATATAAGAAAAAATCTTATAATATATATATGACACTATAATAAAAAGGTGGGTTTTAAGACAACATTTAAAATAATTTTTAGGTCAACTGTCTTAACTTAAAACAAAAGAAAATTTGTGTATTTCTTTAAATATTTTCTTTAAGCGGGTGTCTCAAATTAAATTGTCTTAAAATATTGCCTCAATAAAGAAAATTTATAACACAAACATTTGTGTCTCTCTAGAGACAATAGTTGGGACTAAAGACACGTTGTCTTTAAAGAGACAATATCTTTGATCCGAATAAAAAAATAATTAAAAATATATTGTAATATCATTGATTACCTCATAATAGGACAGAGTGGAATGGAACCACTCACCTCCTACTTATAAAGAAAGTGCTCTTCCATTGAGCTAGCACCTTTTAAATAAATATGTGAGAGTTATGGTAGTCCTGGAAATTGCATATATAGGCATTGATTTTAAATAAATGTTCAACACATAATGGCTTAATCTTTGTAAAATATAAAATCATGCAGCCCCTATTTTTAACTTGATAATAATAACTCAATGGAGTTAGCTCAATGTCACACCCATGTAGCATGGCTCACACAACAAGTTAATAATATACAATAATTTACAAACTATTTAATCTAATCATACAAAATAAAGTAACTAGAATTATCACAAGCCTTTAATACTATATTGCCAGAACTATTGAATGATTTGTGTTTAGCATGTTTCCACTCTTGATATATTCTAGCAATATGAATTTTTTTAAGGAATTTTTCACATCAACTAAAGATAAGGTACAGAGAAAATGACATAGCCATCTTCCTATCTATCCCTACCGATCCATCCATAAAATGTTTGCATCAAGTTAGATAATCTAGCATAGTTATCATTACCTCTTAGTAATGATGAAAAATGTGAGTCAACAATGTCCTCATATTTAACTTGCACCCTAGAAGAGAAGGTTAGTGTACAACCAACATCTTCATGGCCATTCAATGTAACCAATGTTAACAACCTCCTATTAATTACACTTCCAAAGAGGTATAAGTGTGGACCCATTTTTCATTGGGTGTAGAAGCCTTAACCTGTTGTCCATGGTAAACAAAATTGTTGTTCTTTATGCCTAAAACCACATGTGGAATTTTTCTTAGATAGTCGAGACATAAAGTAATATTGGATCAATATAAAACACCTATATCAAAAATAATGTAATTTTGTCTATCCATCATAAATAAAAACAAAATTTAAAGAGAAGTGAAAAGGTGACCTGATAGGGTAATATGATGGTGGCCTTAGTCATGTTCAAGCAACTCACCATGTGTGGCAATTGTGTACAGTGACAATGGCCTTAGTCATGTTGAGTCAGTGCACCAAACAATGTTTTTTCGTATGATCTAATATATGGACAAATGGCATAGTGGAAGATCAGAAATTTGTTCTGGCATGGATAGAGTTCATAAATAATACCAACCTTAATGTAATGTCATGAAATCAGACCATCATTAATGCAATTCCCTGTGTAATTACAAAATTCCATGAGAAGAGTCATCTGTCTTCCTAATTCAAAGTGCCCACTCTGCAATAGAAAATGCAACAACAAAAAAGTACATTACTACCAAAAATTTCAAATTCTATTGTAATTTTTGAAAAAATAAAAGAAAAATATTAGTCTTGGAAAAATTGAGACCAAATATCATACCTAGAAGAGCAGATGAATAAAACTTGTATAGAAGTGCACAAATATAGTACACGATAGGTAAGAAAAAAATGCATCCAAGAAAGGTTGTTTCATGCTCTGTAACACACATAAATCCAACATGAAATTTTATCAAAAACAATAATTCCAAAGTCGGACACATTTTTTTAATGAAGAAAAATTGTATGCAAGGGTTTAGACTATAAAAGTAGCGCAATTGCATAGATGAAGTTCATGAAGGTCCAATTCCTAACAAAGATGTTTCGGGGTGCATGGTCCTCTGATATAAAAAATTGTTAGGACTACCAATTGGCGAACACTGTGCAAGAAGGGAGATGAACCTACCTAATTTTATCTTTCTTCATACTCGAACAAATAGCCAATATTTATACCTCGCAATTGAACTTCAAATTATACATTATAGTCACAATATTTGTAAGGGTCTTTCATGGTTTTTTATTGCCCCCAAGAAATTCATTCCTATTATAAATATTAGCAATCCCATTGTTTGACCCAGTGGAAAATATATTACTGTCAAGAGAAACAACCAAAGCTGAATTGTTAACACAACACTCATTAGCCCCCTATGAATGCATTTCCTCATTCCAAGATCTCAATGATATACATGTTCATTTCCCCATGAACTTAGCAAAATTCTTCCATCATCAGCAAAACAAAGTACATGAATGTTCCATTCATTTTCAAGGTCCCAATCAAATGTTTAGTCTTTCTCGAAAGAAATATTATATAACCATTACTCGAAAGGAATGAAATGATGTTGGAATTTATCGGTTGTAGCATCCAGGTGGCTGCACAACTCTTCATCATGTTTTTTAAAAATATATGTCATTTGTGCCATTGTATATCAAATACATACAATGTCATTGTCCAATTCTAACAAAAATGACCCGAAAAGTTACTCAAAAACTCCATTAAAAAAAAAAAATTCATCTTCTTCCGCATTGCCCCAGAAAGAAGTAAGTCAGATGAGTAAGAAAATATAATACAAGATGCTTAGAAATTATATCTTCTCAGAAATTCAATTTGTCAGCTTGAAATAGGTGTGGTTCTATAGTGGCCTTTGTGAACGTTGCAACACAAAAGTAATATGTTATAAACTCATAGCCCTAAGTGGAAAAAATTAACCAGTTGTGGCCAATTATCATTTGCAAGTAAAAGCTAGAAACATGTATTGGAATAACGGTATGAACACTAACAAAATACCTACTTTTGTCTTTGGTTGAATGTAAAGAATCCTAGCATGACCTGTATCATATTATAAATTATGCACAAATGATTAGTGTGATTCCCATGTGTTTCAAGATGTTCTTTTGATCTTGTTGATTGTTTCATACATACATAAAAAAAAATGAGAAGTCACTAATAACTAAAGATTTAGGTATTTCTAGTTATATAGGCCTTTTACAAAAATTCCAACATTTTCACTTAAATAATTTATTCAAGAGAGCATAATTCTATCGTTGTGCCCTCTTATAAATATGTTGTAGGTTTCCTATAAACATCATATAGATAAATATGACACGCATCTACTCATAGAATACAAATTGAATTGGATGTGCTATGATTCATATGTTATTATAGGATATACCCATTAGTAGTTTCTGGTCTAGATGAAGTCGTACGAGCAGCGAAATATGCAGATGTTTCAGTTCCACCTATAGTAGAAGAATACCCACTTATGCATTCATAGCACAAGACTTCACCACCGAAGCTGCATTATATACTCATCATCAATACATTGTTGGGTTAATTATGACAGGAGGAGGTAGTAGTGGGGAATTTTCCGCAATGGGCGAAAGCCTGACAGAGCAATGCCACGTGAAGGAAGAAGGCCCATGGGTCATGAACATATTTTCTCGGAGAAGAAAAATGATGGTATCTGAGAAACTCGTTTACTCATGTTTTCTGAGACAAATCTTTTGTCTCCAGCTATCGGGGATCCTATTTCTATACCAACTCAGGTTTATTTTTGGAAACTTAATCTTTATGGATTATGTAAATTTGTATTATTTAATTGATGCTAGGATTCTGGGTTAAATCAGATCCCAACATGTAAAAACTCATGTGCTTCCAATCAAAATTAAAATTCTTCGTTAAAACCACAAATATATTTAGTTCAAAAATACATATGAAGGAAAGAGAGCCACACAAATATAATATTGATATAAAAACATAAAAAAACTCTTTTGCCAAATATTACAATGGGTGGCCTCTTGGCTCTCGGCCCTTCAAACCATTTCTCTTACTCTCTATATTCCTCACTTCCTCACTTTCTCGCCTTCTCACCCTCACTAGCTACATATTTATACATAAATATAATTTATTCCATTCCATAATCTCCTCCACACAAATCTCAACTTAAAATATAAATTAGATTTATCTTTTTTTAGACTCAACTATGTCCCGTTTATGGAATTCCTCATCCCTAGATTATCTACCTAATTCACCCCACTCATATCCTTAATTATTTAAGGAATATTTACAATAATCCTCACATTTATATTTTCACTCCTAATTTATTAAAAATGATCAAATTAATTAGTAAAATAATTAAAATATCTCACCCCCTAAATTACACAAAGGATTAATAAAAATTTAGCTTTGATGCTCCTGCATCAGACTCCCCATGTAGAGAAGTTTCCATAGACTCCTGTCTATGAGGTTTGTTGATTTTCTGTAATAATGCGACAACCATAAGTCCTGAAGACTTACTCCCTCCACGATTCCAAACTCTGTTCTTCCGCTCGTCCTTGGAAGTATCAACTCGATTTGGTAACTCATCACCCACTTGGTCGATCGGATTCCATCAGCTCCTCCAACACTTTCTTTCACCAATTTCTTGGAGTAACTCCTCTTTGTCGAACTCTTTCGTCTCCAACTGAGCTTAACACTTCATTTTCTGCAATGAAGAATAATCAAGAACTCCTTCTTGATTACAACTATAGTCTTTTATTTCTTTAATAGCAACAACTTTCTCTTCCAATGAGGTACCAACATTCACCAACAAACTATTAGTTTTAAAAAGATAATACGTTTCAGTCTCTTTCGATGCTTCAAGCACCAATCTCCCATTATCAACTTTCTAGATTTCAACAGATTCTGTTTTGAACTGCTGGCTATTGTCATCTTTATCCTACTAGATCAATATTTCCATCTCCTTTATGTCTCTATTGACATAAATTTCTTGCTGCTCCTGATCTTTCATCCTAATGCCAAATAATTTCTACTCAATTTCCCTGATTTCGACATCATATCTGTTAATTTCGTTTTATGTACCTATAGTTACATCATTATCTGAAAAGTTATAGCATTCATTCAACTCTATAAATGTTAAAAACATTTCATCCTTATCACACATAATAACTGAAATTCCTTCTGGATCGGGTTTTGCAACCTTCACTTCTCCCTCAAGTTCCTTAAGCCATTGTTCCAAGAACTCGATTTCCATATAAAATATTTCCAGCACTTCATCACAACTTTCCTTCCGAGCTTCATTTTTCCTTTGGCAATGTTCCTGAGTTATCCCGTTTTCCGTTTCATCACACTGCAAAGTTTTTTCAGCAATTTCATTAAACAAATACATTTTTTTACCTCCTTGGAATATTTCTTCGGCATTTCCATTATGCTCCTTCTCCATAACAGCTTCAACTAGCTATCTTACCTCAAATAAGAATTCATTTATGATTTCTTCCTACTACAACAAATCAGTACCTTCCTCTTCTGAAAGGCATTCTCCATCATACTTCACCTCAAGAGTTTCCTTCATCTCTGTGACATTTTCACTAGACTGTTCACCATCTTTTGCACATCCTGCAAACATAAATAAACTGTGACATTTAAAAATGCAAGGCTTCATAGCACCATATGCTTCTCTCACCAACACATCTTTAGATTCTTCCAAACTATCCCAATAGTTCATGAGATCTTCCTCATTGATCTCTTCACCAGGAATTTCACCCTGTTCTAGGCCACAAATGGAAACATCCATTTTTAACTCAACCTCTCTGAGTTCTTCACACCTCATTTGAACACTTATCATTTGCTTGAGCTTCCCCAGCTCTTCTGTTAACTCTATGTTTACCTGATTTTCCCTCTTTGCTTGTAGCCCCCCCCACCTTAACTTCTTTCTCATGGTCCAACCATGTGTCTAGTCTTTCACATTTTCCTGCAACAATTCCATTAACAATTCAAGGTGAATTGTTATCTCAACCTTCTCCTCCTCATACTCTTCATCCGTCAACTGCTCACATATGCCACTTACCTTGGAATTTTCCTTCTTCTTCCTTCTGTTGTGGTCTTCATCAGATCTTAAGAAATGACTCTCAACAGTCATCTTCTCCCCCTTTGTGAACTTCATCTGTTCAAGTGTGGATTTCATTCAATCCAGTTTTCAGAAATCCTTCACACTTACCGTTCATAAAAAATGCAAGTTATCCTCCTGCGATTGGCTTCTTTTCTTTCTTTGTCTTGGAATTAATATCTCGAAACCCTCTTGCTTCACTTTGTTGCAAACAACACTTTAGTAACTCATGTGTTACAATGACCAATTCTTTGGGTGTCGGACTCTACCGATCATGCACCCCATTACATTCAAAATTTTTTACTTAGCTTACGAATCTTTGACTTCATACTTACACCAATTCTTCATCTTGGATGAAAATACTCAATCGTAACTCAAACTATCCAAATTTTCATTTGACTCTAACATCTATTTTGACTTCAAAGCTTGACCCAATAATTATGATAGTGGATATTTTGAATTAATTCAAGTTATACAATCTTCCAACAAACATACACCCCTAATACATTCTTAGGATGTAAAATCTTCACTCTCTTCCATACTTCATTCTTATAAAAGATAATCAGTTTCCCATTATCATTTCACATGATGCTGAAGTCTTTAATCTAAAATACGTTTCACTTTCCCGAGATTTATTTTATGGTGAAAATAAATAAACCATTGAATTTTCAACATTCAAAAATTCCTTTCTGAATTATTATACCTTATTCCCTGTTAAGGTTATTAACAAACCTTCTCTTCGCAATCTCAATTTTCTGGTTTCCATTCGTCTGTGTTGTCTTTGTCACTGTAAATATTTGTATGCCCATAAATTCACCATCTGAATGCAAACATTTTCCCTGCAATTTTATGCACCATACAACATCAATTCAAATCTCTTCACCTGTGTATAGAGAACATGTTTTCAACCTCTTTGAATGAATAATGTACAAATCGTACATCACATCCATTCTGAATATCACCTCCTTAGATACCTCCACAAAGATTTTACAACATCAAGCAATTGTGTTTACAATCTTAAAACAAAAATTAAAAGAATTCACTCTTTTCCACTACAAGCTTTGGTCCAAAATGACCTAACCAAAACTATGAAGAATCCACATTATGAATAATAAACCCTCTCACATAAAAATTCATGTTTCTCTTTATATCACCCAGGGTTAGCACATTTTTCATTCATTTTCCATTCATTTACACCTCCACATTTGCAACATTTACATTCTTTCATAAAATTGATGAATGATCTTCTTCTCAAGTATGGCAAGGAAATTTAATCATCTAGATTTTAAAATAGCTCTACTCAATGAATATTGATTCATTCAATGAGAATGTACCTTGAATCTTATAGTGGTTGAAATGATCCAACCCTTCTCTTGCGTATTCTTTTGGGAATATATTCAAGCCTCCACAGATTTACTTTGAACGCACAAGGACCATTTTCTCCCCAACAAATAAAATTCTTCCCAGCAACTTTCTAACATAAATCTTTTCCCAGAAATAAATGTTATAAACCTTCAAAATACACACAATCTCCCCTCTTAGTTTAAGCCAAGTTCCCTCATCTCAATCTCTTCAATTTCAAATTCTTGCTTTGAAAACATGAAATCTTAATGTAACCGAATATCCTTTCAAGATTATATTCTCCCAAAAAAAAGTACATGATTTTTTTCAAAAAATTTACCTCGATCAATCCCAGTGACCTTTCTTACGCTAGAAGGTGGTACCGTGGAAATAATGGATCCATACCTTGAATGTTCTGTTGGAGCCGCACCTCTTTCACAAGCCCCACACATGCCATTTTTAAGTGCCTTGATATGACTGGCTTCCAAAACTTTGATGTAGAAATAAAATTTCCAATTTCACATTAGTATCGTAAAATATTCAATTTTACTAAGGCCCAGGTTTAATCTTCACTTGATGCAATTGATTCGTTCTTCGCCACTTAATGTGCAATTACATATTCCACTCCATTAACACATAATATTGATATGTTGTAGTACTATGCAAACTCCACTTTTCCACAATAAATGGGTTCTCTTAAGTATCCCTTTAATTAATAGTGGATAATCAATAACTGGCATTTGGAATCCACCTAAGCCAACTAAGCCAACGTATTTCATGAATAAACCAAGGAGGTCAATAGCTTAAGAATGACATACCATTAGATTGTTTGAATTCATGACGTCATATCTCCATGGAAATTAAACAAACATGAGTTTAATTATAACATACCACTGGTTGGGCGAATCCACAGTGTCACACCCTCCATGGAAATTATGTAAACAAATAAGAGATTAATTTTATAAGTAAGTATTTGGATTGGAACAGACACCAATCTCTGCGCAATTCCACAAGGCCAATGTACACATTGAACCATGACTCATACAAATCAATATAGTTATCACACGCATCAATTGAACCTTCATGAATGTTTACACATTTCAACGCACAGTCCTTGCTAACCAAAATGAAGTGACTACATATGGATTAAATTCATCATGACTAAACTGTGTCATTGCAGATCTGGAATAGGTTCTTCACAATGATTCTTTGCATCACGGTCATCCACTAGATGCTGGCAACACGTCCTTGTAGGTGTTAATATTTCATTTATAGTTTTTCGATCCTTCTTCCCCTGTGGCTGTGTTAATTTATTTCCTCTTCCTTCATGGATATGCTACGTCTTTCATCCATCCTTCATACTTCTAATTCTGTCCTTTGTTTATAATTCAAGCAATTCGAGAATTCTTCTGCTGCAAGCACCGTACCCAATGTATACTGTCCTTGTAGATTGCACAAATAAATTCATTTGATAATAGTCACAATAAAAATTTACGTAGTCTCAACTTTGGAGACTTATGCCACATATGACCATCGACTCAGTTCTAACACTCAGTTGCATCATGCATCCATGATGCCATGCAATGGAATTTTTTTTTATTTTTTTTAATTTTTTTTATTTTTATTTTTATTTTTTTTATATTATGCAAATTTAGTGCTTAACATGACACAAAAAACTCATAACCAAGCAAAACTTCTCTTGCATCCGCTACCACTCTACACTGGTCGATTCTAGCTTTTCTTTCACGCTGAAGTTGTGCCTACGCACAATCTGTGGTTTTCCGAGTTTTTATTAAAGGAAAAACGAAAATATACTTTACAGTCCATCAACATTCACGGTTTTGGCCAGTAATATGCAGTAGGTGACTATAAATTTAACTGGGCAGAGGAATCACAATAATTCAAAAGCCAAATCTAATGATCCTTACAATACGCTAGCTAATATGCATCACACATTCACATAATTTATGCGTTCCACAATAAGAATTGTATTTCCATCCACTCACAATTCAATTTGACTTCGGCAATTATCAATGTTCCAGAAAACCAACTCTACTATTACCAAAACATTGTGTAAATTCTCTTCAACGCATTCAACCTCGCTAGGCATGGATCTTTGCTCTGATACCAAAATGATGCCAAGGTACTGGGTTAAATCACATCCTAACATGTAAAAACTTATGTGCTTCCAATCAAACTTAAAATGCTTCATTAAAACCACAAATATGTTCAGTTCAAAAATAAATATGAAGGAAAGAGAGCCACACAAATATAATACTAATATAAAAACATAAAAAAAACTCTTTGGCCAAATATTACAATGGGCGACCTCTTGGCTCTCGACCCTTCAAACAATTTTTGTTACTCTCTGTATTCCTCACTTCCTCACTTTCTCCCCTTCTCACCCTCACAAGCTACATATTTATACATAAATATAATTTATTCCATTCCATAATTTCCTCCCCAAAAATCTCAACTTAAAATCTAAATTAGATTTATCTTTTTTTAGACTCAACTAAGTCCCGTTTATGGAATTCCTCATCCCTAGATTAACTACCTAATTCACCCCACTCATATCCTTAATTATTTAATGAATATTTATAATAATCCTCACATTTATATTTTCTCTCCTAATTTATTAAAAATGAGAAAATTAATTAATAAAATAATTAAAATATCTCACCCCCTAAATTACACAAAGGAATAATAAAAATTTAGTTTTGATGCTCCTGCATTATTAATTGAGATAAAGAACAAATTATTTGTATATTTGAGACAAATATTTTGTTCTATGTTTTGTCAGAGTGTGAAGAGGCTTGCAACCTTTGTCACTGCACACCCAAAACATGATTCTAGCATATTTTTTAAATTAGAAGCAAAACATTGAAACTATAAACCTAGCTCCAGAAGTCTTGATTTCTTTTTTGGGCTTAATATGATTCAAATTTAGTCTTAGGAAATTTTATTGACAAAAAAAATATCAATGTCAATTATACAAATCATATTATGTTGTATCGCTCAATGTACAACATCTACAAAATAATTTGATGTTTCTTTAAAAATGCCAGGAAATCATGTTATCCAACCTGTTAATCCTTGTGTAATGCATAAAAATAATGCAATCAACAACTTGTCTATAAGCTCCAACACTTTATTTTAAATATTTTTCCTCTACAATGTCTCTTTGTTGAACTTCTTCTTGAAGTATTCAAATAGTAGAAGTTAACATCTTCATAAAAATTAATAAAATGTTAGCAATGATTTTCTAAAAAACACAAGATTTATCACACTTACCCAAATATTGCACAATAGATGTCATCCCAACAATGTCAGGGATAACGCTAACACATTTAAGTGCCTATTCGGAAAGGTTATCACAATCTATCCTTAGTATTTGATACCAAGTATTCCACAAGATTATTCATATAATATCTCACAAGGTGTAGTACAGGAAGAAAAATCAACTTAAATTTGTAATCTAATATTATCCAATACAAAAGTTATCTGAATTTTAACCTTCAAACCTTGAACCCCCAAAAAAATTATTCCTTTAGTATGCATCTTGAAGTGATATGAAATGGGTGGCTGACTTGGTATGCTATGGAAGCACCTCCCACTCAATTAAAACAAATTAAGATCTTGTTTATACTTGATAGTGCAGAATCGAATACTTGAATTAGGTGTATGTGTTTTAATTGTTGAAGGCTTTATGTGTGAGTAATTAAAAAAAAAAATTTGCCAGTAAAAAGCATGTACAACAAGCATATATTGCAGCAAATTAATCAAGAACACATAATAGCAAATTTAATAGAGGATTTCACCCATATGTCTTGGGCTACGTCTCCTTGAGCCTACATCAATTGACTTTGCTTTGGGATTAAGATGGAAAAATTCTTTTACAAGTTTCCTACTAAAATCCAATGGATTTTTATGATGTGCCAATGGGTTTAGAATACCATCATACCCTTTGATTGACTGCTAAGTCTCTGGAAATGGACCTAGGCTCCCTTAGACTTGACCTCTTTTGTCGGTGTCCTTAAGCTTCCCTCAGCTTCTCTGTGGCACAAACTCTCTTACAAGTCCCTTTCTATCCAAGAAATTTGTTCTACTATCTCTAGCATATATCAGCCATCAAAAATAGACTGTTCATTTGCTCCAAATGAGCTGTGGCTCCCCAATCTAGGCCTCTAACCCCTGGTGGCCCTAGTGGATTTGAAACTTCCCCACGGATTCTTCGGCTCCAGAAGTATCAAAATGGCTCTAAAATCTCATCCAATGGATTCATAATGTAAAAAATAGTTATAATAGACTATTCGCTTGTTGAAATTGGCTTCTGGCTGCTTTGGTTATGCCCCCAACACCTGGTGGCACCCTATGGCTTTAGGCTCACTGAAAAATTATCTGTAGTATCTCGGCCTTCAGAAGCCCCCAAATTATACTATAAATCCTTCCATTGGATTTATAAGGTTCAATATTGTCAGAATAGACTATTTTTTTGTTGAGAATGGTCTCTGGCTGCCCTTACTAGGCCCCATTCTCTTGTTGGGCCCTAGTGGCCCTTGGAACTTCTCTGAAGAAAAATCACACTTATAATTTCTCTAATGGCTCTGAAAACCATGCAAATGGATTCATAAGGTTCAATATAGTCAGAATAGACTATTGGTTTGCTAAGAATGGTCTTTGGCTTCCCTGAATAGGCCTCATTCTCCTGTTGGCCCCTGCTGGCCCTTGGAACTTATTTGAAGAAAAATCACATTCATAAGTCCTTTAATGGCTGTAAAAACCTCACCAATGGCTTTATAATGCTCCAATTAGCTAATAATTACTCTCTGTTCACTATGAATGGTTGAAAAATTGAGCCTCCTACTCATTTTCTGAGTTACACCTAGGAAAGCTCCACTAAAAGTGGAGGACTCCACTTAACTGGAGTCAAAATAGCAGATTCCACCTAGAATTGGGTGCGCTCTAAAATTATGCCACATTTAACTGTTACAATAAATTTTAGTGGTTGGGTGGCCACATGCCAATGCAAACCACATTGTGACATTAACTGTAGAGAAGAACTATAGGGATAAACCATTGTTACAAGGCGGAAATCCAGTTTAAAAGCAGTGTTAAACCTTATCCACATGGATATGGTGGTTAATATCCAATGTAATGTGAATGACTCTGGAATGATGGTAGTGACTACAAATATTTCATTGTTGGGTAGCATTTAAAACGCGCGACAATAATAACTGACCGTTGCATGTGACCCTAGTGCAAAATGTTGGCAGTAATTGCAGTTGGAAGTCAAGTTTTGTTGCGATGGTTTGTTGTTGCAATGTGAACACCTTCGTGAGGAAAATTGGCAGGTTGGGACTGTCGGCAGTCCCCAACCCCCAAACTATGATGTGCTAAACCATAGTACAAAGTTGTAATCCATATGGTTAAGAAATAACATGTAACGTGGGCAGTTGTGTCGTGGGCATGTTCTTCCAGAGGTTCAGGGTTCGACTCCTGCAGCCTCACCACAAAATTTTAACACGCAGTTTAGGGGCCACGTGGTGGCCTTAGGGCTAGCCATGTGGCACCTCATAATTGGCTCATAAAACCCTTATGCCCAATAAAACCCTGCCACTTGTCATGATCGGATTGGACCCAAAGGAATATTCAGGGGAATATTCTAAGGAATATTACAAGAATATTCCCTAGAATATTATTTTTGGTGATTTTACCTTTTCCCATTCAAACCTAGTCAAATGGAAAAATTTACAGTTTACTGAACTTTTCAAAATGCAGTAACTTCTTCATATGATGTCGATTTTTTTGAATCATTCACAATGCCAGAATTAGGAAGACGAGACCTATCTGGTTGCTCAGGTTTGTGATACTTTTGAAAACTTTGAAATTTGAGCTATCACTTGGGTCTTGATCCAAATCTGATCATGAAGCTCCCCTAATTGAGAAATTTGGCCTTCTACAAATTGATTTGTAATAAGGAAACTTTTGCATCAGATAATTCCAATTCATTGGCTTGTGGGTAAAATAAAAATAAATATCAATTTATTCCATGTATACATTCAACATGAAATTACATTTTATCAAGTTCAGTCCTCAAGTTTTCATATGTATGCCTTCGTAGACTTAGCATTCAAATCGTTGTGTGGAGGTGGGTCCCTTGTCCCACAAACAAGGGGGTCTCATACACCAATTTGGTGTCTAGCTTGGTTGTGACCTTAAAATTGGATAATAATAATAATAATAATTTTGATGATTAAGTCATTAAGGGACATCCAAGCCTTGTAGAATTTATTTTTCTTCAATTCATACTCCCTAGTAAGCTCTTCAATCTCCCTTTCATACCCTGCTATACATTTAGGAGTTTTTCTTCTAGTATGCAAACTGATCAACATAAATAATGTTAATCCATCCTAACAGTATTTAAAAGGAGTAAAATAATCACTATGCTAACATCTCTCAATACCCTTTGTTCCTAGTTTTTGTGAGTCCTAACTACTTGTAATTGAGCATCCAAATGTCCTCCACTTGAATTTGCTATGGCCAAATGAAGGCTACTTTTGAGACAATGAGGACTTCCTACCATCTGCAATTTCATTTATGGACTGCATCATCAAATTACAATAACTAAAATATCATATGAGTTTATACCCAAATGATAAAATTTATAATGGTAGTAAGGTTCAGTTGGATCTCCCCAAGCAAAAGAAATCATTGTAATGTTTGTTGAGTTTTTCAAGAACCGGGAGATCAAGTTCTTTTAAAAAATTACAACCAATTGTAGATACCTTATAAATATATAATGATTTCTATAGTGAAAATCCATAATATAACGTGAACAGTTGCAATAAGGATGTTTTGGTTCGTGTACCCCATCTTCTTCAATTTCTAAAACATACAAGATGGTAGTGAAACTGGATACAAAAGTTTCTTTCAGTCCTGTGCTATTTAAAAATATGTATCTACATGAACGAACTGTGAATCCTCCAAAGCAAGTGAATACAAAGCTAGATGAATATGCGCATTCCACTTTTTCTTCAACTGCAAGTTCAAATTCAATCAGATATTTTAAGGGAAATTTTGGCAATGCTCCTTATGGAGTTGTTTTCCGTTTTATATGTAATGAGAGAGTTGAGAAGCTTAACCTATTTTTTACAATTCACAATTCTTTGACATTCCTCCTCTTTCATTAGTCTACATTTCATCCATCTACATAAAGCCTCAACTTCTCCAAGGTTCACGTACACAGGTTCTTCTACAACTCCAGTCCATTTCTTTCTTGAATCAGACCCATGAACACAATATTCATTCTCCACCCATGACCATGTTTTTGGGCACCTGAATCCATTCTCGGAAAAATATGCAAAATCCTCTTTTCTCCATAGGTTCTTGTTTGTGTAGCCCCTTCTGCCTTGATAGAAACAATCTTTGCAACTACCAAAAATAGCTACAAAACTTTGGTATGAAATAATGGGCCCTCATTATCCCATAAAAAATTATTCAAATCCCATGAATCAACCCCTAAATCTACATACCCAACTTCAATCATTACTTCTAGTTCAATATTGTGGTCCATGGAAATCATAGAAATTAGACCCTTCTCTAATATTGGGAGTGGTGATTTTCTAATGCCCACTGGTCTTTCCTCAAATGACATTTTTTATTCTGATTTATCATGTAAATTAGAGTTTCATGAAGCATTATATCATGCTCAATCACAATGGATAGAATCCTAGTGGTCACTTTCCCTTTGGTTGTCCCTTTCAGGATAGTCATTCTTATTCTTGTAACATAGTTGATCAGTGCTTCCCTAGAAGTCCAATTGGGTGGCACAAGTGGATGGCCATGACAATGTGATGGATCCAAGACATCAGGAACCATGCCCCTTCAAAACACATTGTCCAACTCAGATGCTTATTTTTCTTCCATTCTCTTCAGTTTTGTAAAGGTACAAACATGTCCATTGTACACATCCATCAAAAAAAGTAACTCTTCCTGATTGGGTAATGCTAGCAATTTTTAAGGTTGGTCTCTATAAACATCGAGTGAATAAAAATGAATGTAGAAACAAGCCTGAGTCATTTTTCATTGAGACATACAATTTAATAATGGTTGACTTATTAAATACTGAAGGTCAAACATCAATTTCTTTTTCATTTTCCCATACTATTTAAATAAATTTCATATGATATGTTTGATATATTTATATGGACATATAATTCCATGTATGTGAATAATGGAGATAATAAATTTGTGGGGGGGAACATTTTGGCATTTTAGCTCAATATGAGAATAGATATCTCATAAAAATCAGGCACGTAAATGTATTGTTGTGGTAAGTATTGTGATGATTTTCCTAATAAAATATCATCCTAATGTTAACAGGGGAATTAAGAAGAATTTTAGTATATGCCATGTTAAATGGACATATATCAATATGTAGAATATGTGGGAGATACCATTAATGCAAGAAGAATAGATGGTGAATATTGAATAGTGTGCATACAGAAATAAGATAATTTCATATAGAAGGATGAATTAATTTACACTGGAATAATAACTTCTTTTTTTTATATGGTAAGAATTTTTCCCATTCCAAAGTAATTGGTATCAAAGTTTTTGTTCTTGACTTTTTCAATAAAGGCAACCACACTAGCTTTTTAAAGCAATATGTTGTAACAAAATTTTCCCAAAAAATTTACCCTTGAGGTGAGGAGATCTTGTTGATTTTCAATATAACTCTAGAACTCGTGATCACAACTTCAATTAATACTTATTCCCCAAATTACCCATCCAACATCATAAACATTTATCATCAACCATGATAAATATAAACTAGCTTTCCATGATGGAGTCGGAGAGGAGGACTCAAGCCAATCCTTCCTCTATAAAGATTTATATGATTAATATAAATAATATCAATTATAGTAACAATAATTAATATTTTTTCTTACAATGACTACTACAACTACTAAATTATCTGAAATGACTTTGACAAGGAAAAATTCAGCCACCTACAAAGCCTCGACTAAGCTTACTAGCCATTGATGTTACTAGCCCCTATCCTTAGAATACTCTTTAGACCTAGAGCTATATTAAGTGGTGGATAGATATATGATTATGGAGGAGGAAATGATATTAAGAGGTGGATATATTTATGATGGTGGAAGAGGAAAGGATGGCGGAGAAATTGGCAGAAATTTTGTTGATGTGACCAAGTCCCTTGAATGATGAAAATCACAAGTTAAGAAGAAAGTTGAAGATGATGATAGCACAAAAAAACATGAGAATGATAATTCTGTGATCATGACATAAAAAAACATGAGTATGTCAAGTATCCTAACATGATTATGATAAGTCTCCTCCACTTCCTCCAAAGAACAAAATTACACAATCAGAACCATGGCATGGATAACTGATAGTGATTCTCATCCACATATAAATAATCAGAAACAACATGTATATACTCATTTATTTGAACTGAAAAAAAAACACAATGATATAATTTTTTATATCCTTGTTGGATCATATTTTATATTCATATTTTCGTCCTGATGATGAATCACATTGATTATATGAAAACACATCGGCAATCAATGGTTTTATGTGATGGATTGCGAAGACATATACCAAAACAATTCTACTCACAAAAGCCTCCATTTAGATATCACCTTTTTTATCAGATAATCCAAAGATGAAGTCATTGAACTAAAAAAATATACCAAACATAAGCTAACTCGTAAGGATATGCTTAATAATTTGAACCAATATTTTGTTCTTGCACTCTTGCAAATGAAACCTATGTTCGAGATGGACAGGTACAAGAGACAGTGTTAAATATCGTGTACATAGACCACCCCAATTATATGTACAACCAGAGCTACAACAACTAAAAAACAATGATCTTTTTTCATGGTTTCTGAAAACCAGAGCTACAAAAACCACAAAACAAAGATTTGTTTTTATGGTTCCTTGTCGATGATAGATCACGAAATAACACAAAAAGGAATCCCAAATATAAGAAACAACACAATGGTAAGGGGTATGTGTAGAAACTATTTACTCCCATAAAATTTTCTAATGTCCTCCCTGAACCTAGAATAAAATAAAGATTATTTCCATCTAAACTAAGAGGAAATCATACAGGAATTTAGAGATAAAGGTACAGGAGATCAAAGAGCTCAAAGAATAGTAAATAGTAAATTTAAAATAAGAAGAAATGGTGTTGGAATTCAGAGTGCTCAGAGAATTTATCAATAGTAATTTTAGAAATAGTAAATATATTATTGAAAAAAAATTGATTAAATAGTAAATAAAACTTAAAAAAACAACAACGTATGTAATCCCACATAAGTTGAGAGAATCATATCATGTAGGTGTTCAGCTCCCTAACCATACGAAGCAGAGAAAAATAAATTGCAAGTTAAATCAAGGGAGTTGCAAGAAGTTGAGATAAATATGCCTAGAAAAAGTTTGTTATTTAAAAAATCCCCCATGCCATAATTCTTTCATGAAGAAGCTCCACCAAAGGTTTAGCTGAAGAAGGTACCTCTTACTTGTCCAAAACCCCCAAGTTCGGGCGGAGAAAGAGCTACGCCAGTGTAGAATCTGAAAGTGATCCAAATCAAGTTTGTAGAACATATGGCTTTTGTTTGGACTAGAAAAAGAGCAATGGGTATGTGTAGACATGAAGAAAGCTGCACATAAAGACATGGAAAAAAAGAGAATCATTGCGAGATCATTAAAAAAGGAATCTTCTGAAAATTATTTATTGTCAAAGTCCAGTGAAATACCTTTTAGCCTTAGACAAGAAATTTCAGATAGTCCAAAAGATGGACCTATCAATGAATATTTCAAGGCTGGTAATG
The DNA here is from genome assembly GCA_034641835.2 of Pinus albicaulis. Classification (NCBI taxonomy): domain Eukaryota; kingdom Viridiplantae; phylum Streptophyta; class Pinopsida; order Pinales; family Pinaceae; genus Pinus; species Pinus albicaulis. The sequence continues at coordinate 469,490,982 of CM076576.1, forward strand.
AAATCACAAGAACTGATTCAAAAATTTATTCTATAAGATGTGATATCAATGGATTAACTCTGTAGAAATTTGAAGTTTTTGAAGAATAAAAGGAAACCAAACTTTTGGATGGGAATATTGGAATTAGAAACACCACCAATGATAGAGATCATGAAAATTTGCTGACTTCTGAAGTTGTTGAAGAAGAAGCAAATGGTACTAAACCCGTAAGTAGGAATAATTGATTGCAAATATCACTGAAGTGAGACTAATTGTGTAGAAGTATGAAGTTTTTGGAGAACCGATTGAAGCTAAAATATTACAAGGGAAGGATGAGATGCCAGAATATAAGGTTCAAGGCGACATATTGGAGGCAGTTAGGTCCTCTGATTGAAACTTTTGAAACTGGAAGCAACACATCAGGTTTTGTTACAGCGGTGTTAGTTGAAAATTTGCAGGTTATAGATGGCTTGCATCTATAAAGTGAATCACACTCCCATGTCAATCGAGTTAAGGGGCACCAAGGTAAAAAAACTGATATTAGACAAATGGACCGCAACTTTGTTCGATAATCTCAACATGGTTCAACTGAAGAAATGAATTGGATGGGAATTAAGAATCCTAAAAAATAACATGTTTAATTTATGAGGCAGTTTTGGGAATAATTTCCATTGATCCCCAAATTGAAATTCAAATTGATTGGAAAAATCTTTACTTTGAAAACATAATTAAGAAGGTGGTTATTTAAATTATCAATTCCTCCCACCTAAGACATTCAAAGCTGGCTTCAATATATAATTAGAGGGAAACATTTTTTTTTTAAAGTTCAAATTTAAAGGTCATATTCAAGGTAGTCTCACCCAGAAGATGCAAACTTTCAACTATGTTAAAACACTATATATACCCCATTAAGGTGCTCCTCAAAAAGTACGAATTTGGATCTGCAATTTCAAACGACTACCTGAGGAATTTCGAATGAATTTTATTATTTGAGCGTACCACAATAATTTCGAATGGTCTTCCCTGTGGTTTTCTTATGATGACTCTTTCTTCTTTGTGGTTCAATGAAACTGTATGGATGGGATTGTTTTGGTTACCATTCTGGTCTCAACAGGTACGATTTCAGGAGCAGATTTGTGGTATGGTTTAGGGCATGTTTTTGAATGGTTTATGGCTAGTTCAGCATTGTTTTCTCTCTCAACAAGAAGGAAAAAACTAGGATACCCTCTTACAATTGGACCATAACTCTCGAATCAACTGCTCATGAGGCTGAAATTTTGTAGCAAACCAGAGACATAAAATTCTAGTAATTTAGTGGCTATTGGAGGTGATTTTGATACCTTAAAGGAGGCCATAAAAATAGAAAATCACAGTGACCTTGTTTAGAGTGAAAACTGCATTTTTTGAAGGCCTTCAAGTACTAAAGATGGGTTGAAGCAACATGCCATTAAAGCCCTATATAAATATCCACTGAGATAAAGCCTCAAACAATGGCTTTAATATCGTCATAGACCAACTACTAGAGCAAATGAAGGACAAAATCGTGAAGAATAAGGAAGGTCACAATAAAAAGAATGAATTTTGAACCTTCTACAGTAATCTGCAGTTGCCCTAACCACATGATTTATTGGGTCCAAGAGCAGTGTTGTCATACCTTAATATTGGAAAGTCATTCTAACTCTAAATCATTGTACTCTCTCTCTTTGCATAATATTTGATTTTAATAATAAGAATATTCGATCAAGGTTTTTCCCCATCTTGGGGTTTTTCATCGGCTTGATCCAATTTTGTGTTCTCTTGTCTTGGCTTGTCCTCTATGATAATGGTTTATGTTTTTTCCTCAGTTATTGTCAACATAATAATGGTTTATTTGATTGCAATAAAATGGTGAATTGGGTTAATATGAATCACTAAATTAACTGACCTAATCAAAGAACATGCTAATTGAAAATTAACATGATATCAGATCTTAGATGCGGTCAAGCCCAAGAAAGAGTAAAAGCAATAGCTAAAGGTGTATCAAAAGTAGATATAACAATCTTTGTCTGAAATTTACTTTGACCTATGAAGAAAATTCAATGCATGGATCAATCAAGGGTTTATGATTATCATACATTGTAGAATATGAGAATTATCTAGACCAATGTCCGACCTAGAATTTTTACATGCATTGACCGTGTCTCTTTATTGCATAACTCGTCTCTGTGCATATGAGCAGATACAGGGAAATATAAATTTCATAGAACAATGATTGGATTCGTCTCAGAGTTTAATTTGACAGTTGAGTAAATTTTTTGCAGCTAAGAGCCAAGTCTAAACCATTTTTGTTCATATCAAAGTCCTTTATTCCTTATTGGTCGAAAAACCACAAGTCTCAGCACAAGAGGACCAAATATATGTCAAAAAGGAGGCTGGGTATCTCTGCGTTGGAGGATTGAGTTTCTCATTAGGGGAATTTTGAGGTCTAAAATGGGCCTCCTAAGAAAAATGTACAACCAAAATAAAATTTATAACAAAAAATAGGATTCAGAATGATGATGTCAACCATGGGGGATGATTCACTATTTTTAGAGTAAAAATTAAAAAGGTTACAAATTAATAAAATAATAAAACTACTTTTTCAACTTATCTCGCGATTTTTTTACTCAAATTTTTATAGGGAGTACTATTTCGATGAAAAATTTAACTCCTTATCCGAGGAGTACCCATGTTGCATGCTTCTGATGGACCTATTACATGAAAAATGAGAAATAGATGAAAAAATGTGATTGAAATCATGCTTTTCATGTATGTGTCATTTTTCATGTAGCAAGGTCATTCAAAAGTATGCAACATGGGTACTCCTTGGATGAAGAATAAAATTATGCATCGAACGAGTGTGGATGCTCTAAATTTGAGTAAACCCATAAGGAAATAAGTTGAAAATATGACTTAAAAATTAGTTTTTTTTCTTTTTTCCCTCTAAAATTTGATGATGTAATTGAATATTGTTTTATTATTTCCATTATTATTTTATAATGTCCTTAGGAGGCAATGTTAGACCTCAAAATTCCCCTAATTCACTATAAAGAAGAGTTTCATTTCCATAAATAGGGGTCTTGTTACTTTTCTATTTTTGGTTGAGTTGAGCCCAATGAAGGACCAAAATATTGTTACATCCCATGGACACGATCATCCATATGAGACTACTGAATATAATGTCAAAAATGGCCAAGGAAATCCTTATATGTTGGTTGAGTTCTATAGAAAGGGCTGACTAAAAGTACATAAGAATGTTGATCCATGTATATTTTCCTAGAAGATCATGTAGCCTATGTAAGTGCTTATTGATACATCATAAAACAAAGAACATATTGCTAGTTGAGAGGTTGTCCAAATAGCTTGTTCATGGACTACATCCTCTAGGAGATAGGGGTTGTAGTCACATTAATTTTGAGACTGATAATCCCAGAGATTATATAGTTGGAACCACTCTACAAGCACACAACATGATCCTTATTCATGATGTGATATTATTCTATAAACTACTCTGTAGGAGATGGGATAGATAGACTGATTCAATTCATCCAATACAAAAGTTCATAGATGATCTACAATTATTATCGGTGTACTAGTTAATCTTTTTTGTTTTCCATGAGGCATTGTGTTATGCACCAGTGAAATATAATTATTTTTTGTAAATTATGAACAAATCTCTTGTGATCTAAAGCATGAATTTTTCACATTCTGTTGAACTTATGAAATCTCAGTAGCATATCTTCTTATGAAGAGGATTTCTATATGAATCAAGGAATATCACCTAGTGAATTTATGATAATGCAAATAGAGTTATGTCGGTATGGTATGTTAAATTTTCACCTTCATTACATTGAATCAACACTGTAGGCCATCACTTTATATTTGCATCCATTGAATCTAGAACTACCAAAGTTATAGTAAGGTGATATTATGATAACCTCACAACATATATGTTGAAACTGTGTGTTCATTTAAAATTATTTATGCCCTTGAGAATCATAGCAGTAGGGTTTTCTCAATTGGAGTTTAGAAATCTCATGCTTGTTTCCAAGTCGGTTTTCTTTCTAAGATAGTATTTTCCTTATGATGAGCTACTATCCAAGCTTGGTGGCATATGATATTTCCCATGATATAAGTAGTACATATTATTCTACTTATGTATTGGTAAGGACATCAATATGCTTGAGCAGAGAAAGAACATCACAAGTATACAGATATCAAAGAAATCATCTTAATCAAAAGTAGGCACAGTGTCAAAGATTCGATCTATAGGCACACTGTCAGCAACAAGAAATCTTCAGTATGGGTTTCTTCATTCAACTGTAAAGGATAGAATTGTAACATTTTTCATGCAACTAAGGTTTTAATTTTGAACAAAAGCAACACAGAAAGAGTAAGGCTCTCTCTCATAGAGACAAAATAGTTGTGATATGTGTGAAATAAACATGATTGTGTGGAAATGGAATAGTATTATGGTAAACGAAGAGAGATATAAATAAAAAAATAGAAGAAGATGTCGTAGATAATTAAAGTGTTTGTGTTAGACGAAACTGTGGAATGCAGAAAGCCACTAGCAGCAATATGTAGTTAAGTATGGCATCAAATGGAACATCAGCTCATGGGTAACAACCTCTGTTATAGTTATATGTGGCATCTGTCATATGTATGGCATATCTACACATACAACCCAACATCATATATGGAAAATTGAAACATATCTATGTCAGTGTATTCCATTGAACATAATATTGTTTAAGTAGGAGAGTAGGAACTGACAAAACTCCTCAGTAATAATCCTATTTCTTTAAAATATAAAAATGTTAATCCATTCCTAAGGTACAAGAGACTGACTTTAGATAATGCAGGAAGGTAAATATAATAATAACGTAGTCCTGCCTAGTGTTTTCCTAGTGTTGTAGCATAGGAAAATGAGTATTGTTGGAATAGAGCTAGTGGAATTAGATCCATATTTATTCTTCTTTTGGTTAGCTATCAATTTACATACATACTAGTGGAATAGTTACACGTATCTACGCAAGAAAAATATATAGTATTGAGTTCTTAATCAAAGGGAAAGGTTACAAATATGTGATATATTAAATTATCAATGTATTAACTTCCTGTTTCAATGGAAAAGGTAAATTCCTCGATGTTATCTTGTATAGTATCACAAGGCAAAAAGGAGGGCAAGAGGCTAACCTATCTTTTCAAAATGGGACTAAAACTAGAACCTAGTCTCGGGTCATTGAAATTAACTAAGGAGGCACGTGACATGGAATAAAGTAATAGCTAGTTTGGCTTGGCTAAAGGCTAAGGTGGAAATAATAGAATATTACAGCAATACCTTAGGGGTAATAGTTACTTTAGTAGATCTTTTTTATCACTCTATATGGGTTCATTGAAACTATAAGAAAGGGGATAACTTCAAATATCGTATGAATCTGACTTAAGTGTAAGGAAAGACCTAATGAATGGGTGTTTATTATTCCTCTTTCGACTTACAAATGGAGAAGTTAATCGTACATAGGCAATATTAGTGGTTCTATGAAAAGGATTCCTACGACAATATGGATGATAATTTGGCTTTAGAACTAAGATTTAATACAAGTATATAACACTAGTAACAACTAGCTATAAACATAATTTCTATTTTGAACTAAGGAGATAGATTGAAATATGTTGCTAAATAAAACGTCCAAGTATTAATTCTCCATGTGAGCTCATATATAGATGGATAATTAGCACTTTACATACAACTCTATCTATTAGTGTAAACCTTACTGACTAGTGATTCTAATAAGAATCTACAAAGGAAGGTGGCGCTAAGGAAGTCAATGTGGCTACTGAATAAGGAATATGGTTGCTAGACCTTAAGGTAAGAGTGCTAAGACCTTGATTTATGACACTGCAGCTCAAGACTACGGTTGAACGAGGAGCTTGTTGATATTAGCTTTAACGAAAATGACTTAGGTCATATCAATGCAAGTCTCATAACATAGAATTTGGAGTAGAAGATTCCCCATCCTAACAAGTATATCAACTATGGCATCACAACCTGGCTCAAATTGATCCAATTTTGGATTCTCAAATTTATATCGAAATTACAAAATGACCAAGATGGTCATTTTGAAATAAGTAATTATCGATTATGTAATAAAACAGTTGGAGATGAAAATGTTTCGACCAAGATGGTCATATGTACAAAGGATTAATCGATGCAATTTTAAAGGTTCAGTGTGAATTCGACATTAGTATCAAAAACTTTTCCATCAGCATCAGTGTTTTTCTAAATTCAAAGTTGTCGTTGAAGGAAGATGTCATTATGTTGACCTGCGACATAAAAACACAACAAGTTATGATTGTAACAACTTAAGGAAAAAAAAAACATCCTAAGTCTTAAAAACATATAACACTATAAGATCTAAAGTGTTGAGGTAGGCGAAATTGTCAAATGGCTAAGGAAAAACAAAGTCCAAATTGTAAACCTTAAGGGAAAATAAATCTTAAGGTAAAGGAATAAATTTTAACCTAGATCTAAATTCCTAGGTCTAAACAAAATCCTAAGGTGAAAGACTAGCACTAAGTGTTAAATACAAATACACCTAGGCTAAAAGGACTAAACCTAGGTTCTAAACCTAAAAACCTATGCCTCTAAAACTTGTAGCACAACAAAACATATATATGTTGTAAAAGCTTTACACTAATATTTAAGGGTATTCGGGGTTATGAAATGGGTTGAAAACATTACCTAAACCTTTAAGTTTTAAGGTTTGGGTGATATAAAGTTTAAATACATTACAAAAAAATTATATTACAAAACCCACCATAGCGCTACTCATTAAAACCCCATGGCTAATGGATTGCGTCAGGAACTGTTTAAGCATCTGAACAGAGAAATGTTACCATAGTGGAGACCGTTGTATTGACCAACAGTTATAAAACCGCAGGAGTGTTACATGTGGTAAAGTTTAAAACCGTAGCGGGTTAAGTTAAAGCTGACAGTTGTAAATAGCGTAGAGACCGTGTGGATAAACCATGTGAACACAGGATATCAGAACCACCTGGGGTTAAGGCCGTGACCACTGGAGCTAAATCATCTTCGCCGATGTTATCTCTGACCGCTCGCCTGATCACATGCAGCGGCTTCTCCTCTGCTCGGTTAGCCTAATCATCGGGCTAAGATTTTATTATATGGCCTAAATTTGGGTTTTGCAGGAAATAAAGGTGTGGTATTAAACCAAAACCATTATCCTAGTGAGATGTGTCACCTAAACCTGAGAAGTAGTTATGATGTGGAGTCCATGATTGCTTGAGAAGGTAAGGAACCATTAATTCGATGGTTAAACAATAGAAATAAAAACCTCTTCGAAGATATGGAGAGATTCATTTGCCATGTTTATATGCACTTCTCTTATCAAAGAAAGAAGATATATTTTTTTAAGGGGAGAGAGGAACATGAGAGAAAGAGAGTGAATTATTTCAGCTTCAGGAAGGAGGGATTACTCTCATTGACGATCGTCTCAAATATGTGGGGGAGAGTTTTTATTTTCAGGTACATTGAAGGAGGAGAGCTCATCCTTTCTTGCAAAGCATCTGTATTGAAGTACATTGTTGTCAGCGTGATCTACTTCAATATTCCAAACTCTATTCAACCACCATATTTTTCAAGGTATTTAAAGCTTCATATTCTCAAATTAAGTGTGCAATTTCTCCTCATTTGTATTTAGTTAGCCTCTTCAAGAGATGATCCTTTTCTGTAAACATCAATAGTGTTTCTTGACACTCTTCAACTAATGATTCTTTGTAGTCTTATTCTCTTGTCTTAAGGAATACATTGGATACACATTTCTAAGGCGGACCTGGAGACGTAGTCCAGGAGGGACGAACTCCATCACAAAACTTCGTTTGTTTTATGGTATCATTTATATGCATCTTGTGCATTTGTTAAGCCATAACATAAACAAATTTATACTTAAAAACATTTGATGCTAACAACTAATTTTGTTTAAAATTAATTGTTCAGTAAAATACTTACCACTCACATATTGTATAAGAGCTAGAAAAGATCTTGTCAATTCCGCATTTTAGATCAAGTGGTACCAGAGCAGTCTAGCTCTTTTGAGGTACAAGATGGGCAAAAGCTCATGACAATAGCTAAGGTTGAAGGAACTCCAGGATTTCAATCAACAATATCAGCAGGAGAATTCTACATTGTGAAGGATGGTGCAAGCACTATAGAGTGACAAGAAAATCTTGCAATTTGAGCTTGAAGTTTTAAGGAAGAATAAAAGAGGAAATAGTCCTCGCATTGAAGATACAACTTCTAATGAAAAGAATCCCACACTCTCTCTTAAACAGGAAGATAAAAATAGTTCTTCCTTTTCATCCTCACCAAATTCATTAAGGGAATCCATTACATCTTTTTCCTCACCTGCTGAGGAAAATCTTGACATACCGATATCACCGAAAAGTGATTTAGAGTCTGATGAAGTTTCTAGTCAGAAACCAAGTATAGTTCTTGAAAGAAAAGGATTATCCATGATGAAAGCCATGGGATACCAAGAAGGTGAAGGCTTGGTAAAACATGGACAAGGGAGACTTATACCCATCATAGTACAAGAAATACCTAAGCATCTAGGTCAAGGATATTATTTGATGAAGTGTGACTACTGCGGAAAGCTTGGCCACATCTCTGACCAATGTTGGTCTATGCATCTTGAACTTTTTCCAAAGAAGCTCTAGGAACAAAAGGGTAAGAAAAAACAATCATCTAGAAGTAATGATTATGATAGTGACTTATTTTATCAGAATTGGGTAATAGAGACTGTTAAGAGAATATATCCATGTACGTTTTGTGGTAGTTCTTGGCATTGTGTAGAGTAATGCTGGAAACATAAGGCTTACAAAAAGAAAATTGGAGCTACTAAAAGTCAACCACTAGAATATGACAAGACACTTCAGGTAAATAAGCGATAAGGAAAATTTGAGCTTCAATCAGCTAAAGAATAACACCACTTAAAAAACTCAACAAGTAGAAAGGAGAAAGTTTTTCGACACTGCAAATTGTCGGGGCATGCCAAAGACAACTATCCAATCCTTCCAAGATAAAACAACATCGACACTAGCAGCCCAGGATATATCCAATTCACCTGCTAGAGAACAATCAAATGAAAAATGGAATTGGGCAGATTTTATGCCATATGCCTAATATGAGTTTGTAAAAAAAATTTCTAGATTTAGATAAGTTGTAACTAGGTTCTAGAGTTAAATTTTATTCAAAAAGCATTGTAATAAAACTTTTGGAGAACCAAAAGTTATTTTAGTTGGGAGGTGTGATCCAATTTTGGATTCTCAAATTTATATCAAAATTACAAAATGACCAAGATGGTCATTTTGAAATAAGTAATTATCGATTATGTAATAAAACAGGTGGAGATGAAAATGTTTCGACCAAGATGGTCATATGTACAAAGGATTCATCGACTCAATTTTAAAGGTTCGGTGAGATTTTGACACTAGTATCAAAGTCATTGCCATTAGCATCATTGTTTTTCTAAAGTCAAAGCTATCGTCAAAGAAATATGTCATTATGTCGACCTGTGACATAAAAACACAAGTTATGATTGTAATGACTTAAGGAAAAACAAACATCCCAAGTCTTAAAAACATATAACACTATAAGATTTAAAGTGTTGAGGTAGGCGAAATTGTCAAATGGCTAAGGCAAAAGAAATTCCAAGGGAAAATAAATCCTTAGGTAATGGACTAAACTTTAACCTAGACCTAAAGTCCTAGGTCTAAACAAAATCCTAAGGTGAAAGACTAGCACTAAGTGTTAAATACAAATACACCTAGGCTAAAAGGACTAAACCTAGGTCCTAAACCTCAAAACCTATGCCTCTAAGCCTTGTAGTGAAAAAAAACATATATATGTTGTAAAAACTTTATGCTAAGGTTTAAGGATATTCGGGGTTATGAAATGGGTTGAAAACATTACCTAAACCTTTAAGTGTTAAGGTTCAGGTAATATAAAGTTTAAATACATTACAAAAACTTTATATTACAAAACCCACCACATTGCTAGTCATTAAAACCATGTGGCTAATGGACTGCGTCGGGAATTGTTTAAACATGTGAACAGAGAAATGTTACCATGGCGGAGACTGTTGTATTGACCGATAGTTATAAAACCGCAGCAGTGATACATGTGATAAAGTTTAAAACTGTTGCAGGTTAAGTCAAAGCCAACAGTTGTAAACGGCGCAGAGACCACGTGGATAATCCATGTGAACATAGGATATCAAAACAACCCAGGGTTAAGGCTATGACCACTGGAGCTATTTCATATCCGTCGATGTTATCTCTGACTGCCTGCCTGATCACACGCAGTGGCTTCTCCTCCACCCGATTAGCCTAACTGTCAGGCTAAGATTTTATTATATGGTCTAAATGTGGGTTTTGCAGGAAATAAAGGTGTGGTATTAAACCAACACCATTATCCTAGTGAGATGTGTGACCTAAACCTGAGAATCAATTATGATGTGGAATCCATGATTGCTTGAAAAGGTAAGGAACCATTAATTCGATGGTTAAACAATAGAAATAAAAACCTCTTCGAAGATATGGAGAGATTCATTTGACATGTTTATATGCACTCCTCTTATAAATGAAAGAAGAGATGTTTTTGTAAGGGGAGAGAGGAACATGAGAGAAAGAGAGTGAATTATTTCAGCTTCAGGAAGAAGGAGGGATTACTCTGATTGAAGATCATCTCAAATATATGGTGGAGAGTTTTTATTTGCAAGTACATTGAAGGAGGAGAGCTCATCCTTTCTTGCAAATATTCATTATTTAAGTACATTGTTGTCAGCATGATCTACTTCAATATTCCAAACTCTATTCAGCCACCATATTGTTGAAGATCTTTAAAGCTTCAGATTCTCGGATTAAGTGTAAAATTTCTCCTCATCTATGTTCAGTTAGCCTCTTCAAGAGATGATCCTTTTCTGAAAACATCAATAGTGTTTCTTGACACTCTTCAACTGATGATTCTTTGTAGTATTATTCTCTTGGATTAAGGAATACAACAGATGCACATTTCTAAGGTAGGCCCAAAGATGTAGTCCAGGAGGGATGAAATTCGCCACAAAACTTCGTTTGCTTTATGGTATCATTTATATGCATCTTGTGTATTTGTTAAGCCATAAGATAAACATATTTATACTTAAAAACATTTGATTCTAACAGTTAATTTTGTTTAAAAGTAACTGTTCAGTAAAATACTTTCCATTCACATATTGTATAAGAGCTAGAAAATATCTTGTCAATTCCGCATTTCAGATCACATATGGATTAACAACATAAACTAATTATAATAATAATTCACTACTCATTAAGTTTTTTTAACGATACATTAACACTTGTTTGTAGTGGCACTTACATTGATTGCATTGATAGTGGAGGTCCCAATTTCCAACTCTATGTATTGATTTATCGTGAAAATGGAATTTTTAAATGTATCCATAAATAAAAGAATGGGAAAGTACTAATGTGTTTTCGTAAGGTTTAACTATGAATCAACAAGTGGAAAATGGGACTAGTTTTTTTTAATCCTACCCAAAGCCAATTATATGGGTCGATAAGTGGTCTTTCCACTACATATACTACATATGCTATGCGATATTAGGTTATTAATCGTTCAACAACTACATATATATAAAGCTATTGAGCCCAACTTTCACACATGTTTTGGGAATATTAAAGGTTCTAATTAATAGCTTAGTATCTCGAATTGATTGAGCGCTCACTCAAATGAATAAATAATGTTATCATTTTTTTATCATGTTCTTTATCAAGAGAGGGAACTGGATCCATCAAGCTTTGATAAAGTGACCCCTCAGAGCTTACCTCTTGTACTAAACAAGGAACGGAAAGATAATACTAACTTAGTCCTATCTAGTGTTTTCCTAGTGTTATAGCATAGGTAAATGAGTTTTGGTGGAATAGATCTAGTTGAATTTGATCCAAAATTCTTCTTCTTTTCTTTTATGAGATAAGAAGACATAGAAACTGGAATTTTTGGACATCGGTGGTACTACATTGAACGTATTAATGCATGGTGAGTATTGCATGGGACTTACTCTAATATAGGTATTCTGAGCCCCATAATTGATTTATTTCTGATCTAAGTTTATTTCATGGAGGGATATATGATTGGGAGGTACTAAAACTCTAGAAAATATATTCAAAATAGGGACTTCAGAGTATCTTGGAAATAGGGACTTCATAGTAGCTTGGAAATAATGGATTGTAGCTCCTGATACTAGGATTATATTATATATTTATTCAATTTATTATTTTAGAATGCATGCCAGGATCATAGGAACTACACTCTTAGCTTCTTATATGGTGGGCCTGGGTGCAATGGCATCCAAAATTTCAATTGAACTAGGTGTATAAGGTAGTGAGAAATTGATATCTCCTATGGCTCCTGGATTTTTGGTGGAATGGGACCTCTTGTGCTATGACTGATGGGGGGGTATTGACTAACATGCATAGACCGATGGGGAGTGTTTCTGAGCTATCAATTCACATAGAGAGTAGTGAAATAGTTACACGTATCTATGTGAGTATTATAGATAGTATTGAGTTCTGATTCAAATGAAAAGGATACAAATATGTGATATCTTACATTATCAATGCATTAACTTCCTATTACAATGGATAATGTAAATGACTCGATGTTATCTTGTATATCATCGCAAGACAAAAAGGAGGGAAATAAGATAGCCTATCTTACCAAAAGGGGACTAAAAATAGAGCCTAGTCTCGGCTCATCGACATTAACTGAAGCATGGGTCACAAACTAAAGTAGTAGCTAGCTCGACTTTCCTGAAGGATAAGGAGAAAAGAAGGGAATATTATGGAAATACCTTAGGGGTGGTAGTCACTTTAGTAGAGCTTGTTCATCACTCTATATGGGTTCATTGAAACTAGAAGAAAGAGAATAACTTTAAATATCATATGGCTATGGCTTAAGTGTAAATAAAAACCTAATGATTGGGTTTTGATTATTCCTCTTCCACCTTACGAATGGACAAGTTAATCATGGATATGCAATATTATTGGCTACATGAAAAGGATCCCTATGAAACTATGGATGATACATTGGCTTTAGAACTAATATTTACTACAAGTATATAACACTAGTAACAACTAGTTATAAATAGAATTTCTACTGTGAACAAAAGAGATAGATTGAATTGTGTTGAGTTAAATAAAACATACCATTATTAGTTATCCATTCAAGGCCATATATCGATGGAGAATTAGTACTTTCTATATAGCTCTATCTACTAGTGTAAACCTTACTCACTAATAGTTCTACTCAGAAGATACAAAGGAAGGATACGCTAAAGCAGTCCATGCAGCTAATGAATAAGGACTAAGGTTGCTAGAACCTAAGGCAAGAATCCTAAGACCTTGAGTTATGACACTACATATTAATATGACAGCTGAACGAGGAGCTTGTTGAAACTAGCTTTAACGAAAATTAGAACCTTGGGCCGTATCAATGCAAGTATCATAGCAGATATGTCCAAGTAGAAGATTCCCTAGCCTAACAAGTATATCATCTCTGACATCACAACCTCGCTCGAATGGATCGACAACATAAACTAATTATAACTAAGATTGTACTACTCATTAAGGTTGTTTTAATGATGCATAAACACTTGTTTGTAGTGGCACTTACGTTTATTGCATCGATAGTAGTGGTCCTAAATTCCAACTCTAAGCATTGATTTATTGTGACAATGGGCTTTGTAAATGTCTCCATAAATAATAAAACAGGAAAGGACTAATGTGTTTTCGTAATGTTTAAATATGAATCAAAAAGTGAAAAAGGGTACTACTTTTCTTTAATCCTACCCACAACCAATTAGATGGACCAAGAGGTGATCTTGCCACTATAGGCACTAAATATACTATGCAATATCAATCTATTAACCTAAGAACAACTTCAAATATATAATGTTATTGAGCCCAACTTTCACACATATTTTGGGTAAATAAAAGGTTCTTATTAATAGCTTAGTATCCCGAATTGATTGAGCACTCACTCGAATGAATGAATAATGTTATCATTTATTTCTCATGTTATTTTTCAATAGAGAGAACTCAAGCCATGAATATTTTATAGATCGACACCTCAATTCTTACCTCTTGTGCTCTCAAGAGCCCATGCCAAAAAGGGACACATAGTATTAATAAATGGAAGAGAACAAGCCATAAAAGCAATAGAGATCAGTACCAGTTAGAAGTGATTCCATTGAAGGATAACAACAAACCCCTATCCATTGAATCAATGTGTACATATAGTGGTGGTTAGGAGAAAATTTCATTTATAGATCTCTACATATGTATTACGACATAATTTTTGCTATGGACCACATTCTTGCGCATCAATTCATCAAGGAGGGTCTACCCTTACTTTGACAATTTTCTTCGTGAACCAAGTGTGGTTGGTTGATTATTTGACAGACCATCCCTACTGTTTTTGCAGCCCTGTGAGTCGCTCTTGGAATGAAGGTATCACTACAAATAGCTCTACCCCATGTGCATCATTTAAAACAACACATACTCCCCTTGGTGCACCCACTTCCCTTATGATGTATTTGGGAATATTTGAGATAAATATGACAACAACATTAGTAACCAGCTTCCCATGAGGGGGAGATCTGACTGACCCTACTAATAAAGAGGATACTCAGGGTGCGGGGCCTATGGTAGAGCCACAACATAGGAAAGAAACCGTAATAGCAGTTTCTTATGCGTTTGTATCTACTACTAAATTTGTGAGGTATGTCGAAAGAAAAAAAAAATATTAGAGACCCTGAGGGTGTAGAATACCATAATATAAAATGTTCTAGCTGTCTATATTCAGAGAGTCAAAAAACTATATTAAGCCTCTTATAAACAGTAATGTTTTAAACAAAATAGGTAGAGATACAAGCATAGCTCTTACAATTGAGTGGCATCTAGGGTACTCAAGATCATTATAAGGGTCCCCTTTCTACTAGCAGTCACAAGGACGATTCCATCAAGGGTGAGCGCAAAGTAGGCGATGCGAGAGTTATGGGAAGTTACAAATCTGGTTCTCTTGAGTCCATAGTGCTCGACTCTCATATGCCCACAATGTAAGCCTGAGCAGGCCAACATGAATATTTTGAGAGCATGAGAAACAACTTAGAAGCAATTATGGATTTTCATCATCTCAATATGATGCACCAGCTTCAAATCCACGAAATTGTGCACAAAAATCTTGTCCTTCAACACCAACACAATCCAATATTTTCTTAGCTTCACGGCTCAAACCTTGGCCCTGAAGGATATTCCCTAATATTGTGGCTCTGATGATCATCCCAGATCATGAACTTATTGGAAGGGTTCTGGGGATTTGAAACCTTGCCCATGAGACCCAAAATACTACATCGAAATAACATCTCCACAACACCAATACAACGATTGTTGAATCCCCTTCTAAAGGTTTCTATGAATAGATCATAGTTTTAAACCTATAGAACGTGCTTTGTGCCACATCCAAACCAACCGAAATTCATCCCAGAAACCCTACCTTGTGTTACAGGAAAAAAAACAAAGGTCCCATTTGGAAACCCTACTCTCAGTCACAGGAAAAAAATTGAAATCCTCATTGAACGATACATAGAGAAATGAGTATTATTCACTGGAAACCTTGAGGAAGAGATCGAGTTTGGATCTATATTTAGAGATTGTTTAAGAAGGGGCGTAAGACAAAAAAAATTGGATCTAGATCAAGAGATGGGTCAAGCATGGGCAGTCCCATTGTTGGGCGGTGAAAAAATTGTATTATCGCCTTCCATACAAAAGAAAAATAAAAATAAAACAACCCAACCCAACCGTAGCCCTAATATACAAACATAATTCATCTTAAAGGAAGATGATAATTCAAGATTTATTTTTTTAAATTAATAATTAATATCATTGTATAGTTGTTGATTGTTCAAGGTAATCTCAAACATAAAATGTGATAATGATCTAATATCATCAGTGTTAGAAAATTATATATTATGGAGCAATGCAACACATAAAATATGCGGAAAATACAAGCACACAAAAAACAAATAAAACCAGAGAGACACAGATATACGTGGTTCGCCCAGTTTGGGCTACGTCCACCCCGAACAGCCAGTCCTTCCTTTCTATTATCCAGCAAAATTAAAAGGAAAAAACCTACAGCAGATCAGCTGTAATATCCTCTGTTCTTTCTCACAGTCTCCCTCTCTTTTTCTCGCTCCGAGAATAAACATACAATGCACAGCCGCAATACAATGTCCTCATAAAGGTGAGGGGTTTCCTTCTAGGGAAAAAAACCCTAATCTAAACATAACTTCTACCGTTAGATCAGTTTCCTAATGAACGGCCCAGATTGACTAGAAATTACTATACTTTTACAAGGCAATTTTACATCTTTTTTTAGCTTCGGGGGCGCTGCCCCCAAAAACCCCTGCCAGAGGGGGGCTCCGAAAAGAGCTGTCGCCCCCCCCTGGACCCCCCATGGCAGTGATTAATTACGGGTGGCGTTGCCACCCCTTTTAAGGTACAGGGGTCCAATGCTGTGATACAAAGTAAACAAGATAATCAGGCTCCACACCCAACAATATCCCACTTGGAGACTAATTGTAGCAACTCCACCGCTGCTTCAGTTGTTGGACAATCACTCCTCTTTGGATCTGGATGTTTCTCATCTTCATCTTCATCCTTGAAGACCAATTTAAACTGAGCATGTTCTCAGTTTCTCCTTGGTTACAACTTTTGTTAGCATATCTACAAGTTTCTGTCTAGTGTGTATCTTTTCCAGCTTCAACTCTCCATCTTCCAATACTGACCATATGAAATGGTACTTGAGATGCATGTGTTTAGTCCTGGAATGAAATGTTGAGTTATTTGCAAGATGAATAGCACTTTGGCTATCATTTTATAGTGTGCCCATATCATGCTTCTTACCCAATTCATCCATAAACCTTTGTAACCAAATCATTTCTTTACTAGCCTCTGTAGCAGCAACATACTCAACTTCTATTGTTGAAAGTGCAACAACATTTTGGATTTTTGAAACCCAACTAACAATTGTTCCACCTACAGTAAATACATATCCTGTAGTGCTCCTCCTGTTATCTCTGTCACCTGCCATATCTGCATCAACATATCCCTGTAGAGCAATGTTTGAACCACCAAAGCATAATGCTTGATTTATGGTACCTCTCAAATATCTGAGAATCCATTTTACTGCCGTCCAATGTTCTTTTCCTGGATTGTTCATGTACCTGCTTACAACTCCCACTGCATGTGCAATATCAGGCCTTGTGCAGACCATTGCATACATTAAGCTTCCAAGTGCTGATGCATATGGAACTTTAGACATATAATCCATGTCTTCTTGGGTCTTTGGGCACATATCCTTACTAAGTTTGAAATGGCTAGCAAAAGGTGTACTAACTAGTTTTGCGTTTTGCATATTAAATCTTTTCAACACCTTCTCTATGTACTCATTCTGAGATAATGTTAATTTGTGATTTTTCCTGTCTGTAGTTATCCTCATACCAAGGATTTGTTTTGCAGCTCCGAAATCCTTCATTGCAAATGAATTTTCCAATTTTATTTTGAGCACATTTATTTCTTGCATGTTAGACCCTGCAACAAGCATGTCATCTACATACAATAACAATATAATATAGCTGCCATCATTTTTCCTTTTAGATAAACACAATGATCAAAGTGACATCTAGTATAACCTTGTTCAGACATGAACTTGTCAAATTTTAGATACCACTGCCTTGGAGCCTGTTTTAAACCATACGACCTCTTCTTTAACCTGCACACCAATTTTTCTTTCCCTTTTACCTCATATCCTTCTGGTTGTTGCATGTATATCTCTTCCTCCAAATCTCCATGGAGAAATGTTCTCTTTACATCTAACTGTTCAAGATGTAAATCTTCCACTGCTACAAGAATTAAAATAGTTCTGATTGAATTCATTTTAACAACAGGAGAAAATATTTCATCAAAATCAATACCTTTCTTCTGTGCAAACCCCTTCACAACAAGTCTAGCTTTGTACCTCTGTTTTCCTCCATCTTCTTCCTTCAGCCTGTAAACCAATTTATTCTGCAATGTAGTTTTACCTACAGGCAACCTGACTAAGTCCCAAGTCTGGTTATGCATTAAGGAGTCCATCTCTTCTTCCATGGCTAGCTCCCACTTCTTCCTGCTTTCAACCCGCATTGCTTCTTCATAACATTCAGGTTCACCAGAATCAGTCAACAATAAATAATATAATGAAGGAGAGTATCGTTCAGGGGGTCTACTTATCCTGGTAGATCTTCTAACACCACTTTCAGGTGTTTGAGGTGCCTGTTGCTGTTGTGGTGGTTGCTGCTGCTGTGGTTTTTTATTATTATTATTTTCAGGAACCTTTAATTTTTCATTTCTCTCATCAAGAACAGTGTATTCCTTGCTTTCTTTTTCCTGTTTCTTTTCCTGCAATTGATTCTTATACAAGACCTTTTCATTGAATATTACATCTCTGCTCCTAATGATTTTGTGATTTTCATAATCATATAAGCGATAACCAAAATCATTGGCACCATATCCAATAAAGGTACATTTCTTTGATTTTGCCTCAATCTTTGTTCTGTTTTCTTTATTAATATGGACGAAGGCCTCACAACCAAAAGGCTTTAAAAAAGAGTAGTTTACCTTTTTACCTGTCCATGCTTCCTCTAGAATACCACCATCCAAGGAACTTTAAGGCCCTCTGTTTATTAGATAAACAACAGTATCTACAACATCTACCCAAAATTTTAAAGAAAATCCTGCATGCAATCTCATGCACCTTGCACGCTCCATGATTGTTCTGGTCATCCTTTCTGACACACCATTTTCTTGTGGTGTTCTTGGAACTATCTTCTCTCTACGAATTCCATGCTCTGAACAGTACCTATCAAAATCTTTGCTGCAATATTCACCTCCAATGTCTGATTTGAGACACTTCAACTTCTTTCCTGTCTCAATCTCAACCAAAGCTTTCCATTTCTTGAAAGTATCAAATACATCAGATTTATTCTGAATACAATAAATCCATGTTTTTCTAGTTGCATCATCAATAAAAGTAATATAATAACGAGAGCCACCGAGAGATGATACCTGAGCAGGTCCCCATACATCTGTATGCACAAGCTCCAATTTTTCGCTCTTCTTTTCTTTCCCAACTCTGAGAAATCTGACTCTCTTCTGTTTTCCATAAATGCAATTCTCCCAGAAATCCAAATCAACATTCTTCAAACCTGGCAAAAAATTTCTCGAGTGAAGAATCTTCATTCCCTTCTCACTCATGTGTCCGAGCCTATGATGCCATAATGCTGCATCTGCTCCTTTTGAAGTTAAAGCATTAACAGAGTTAGAAATACCATTGCATAAATACAATGTACCAACCTTTTCACCTTTTGCTATTACCAGCGCTCCTTTGGTGACCTTCCAAGTTTTATCTGTGAAAGTTGTCACACAACCTTCACTGCCTAACTGCCCTATTGAAATCAGATTTTTCTTCAAATCTGGAACATGCCTTACCTCCTTTAGTAGCCATTGGTTTCCATTCTATTTTTTTACAAGAACTTTACCCATTCCAACAATTTTATAGGGTTTATCATCACCCAAACGAACTTGTCCAAAATCTGGTTGAACATAGTCATGAAAATATTTCTTATCATGTGTGGCATGGAATGAAGCCCCTGAATCTACAACCCAAGAATTAGTAACATTTTTGAAAGAAAGAATCAAAGCATCTTGTAACACATCACCTATCACATTTGCTTCATGATTGTTTTCTTGTTGTGTGTCTCCTTCTTTTCCCTTCTGAGATCTACAGTCTTTCTTTAGGTGTCCTTTATTTCCGCAATTCTAGCACACTATCCCCGATCTGGACTTGGATCTGCCTTTCCTTGATTTACTGCGATATCCCGAGCTCTTTCCTCTTTCCATTATTCTTCCCCTAGACTCTACACTCAAAGCATTACCTGATGTCTCACCGGAGCTTTTTCGTCGCATTTCCTCCCTAAGGATAGCACCAACAACATCATAAAACTTTAAAGTACTAGATCCAGAGACATAGTTACTAATGGCCATAACTAAACCATTCCAGCTTTCTGGTAATGAGCACAAGAATAACAGAGCTCTAACTTCATCATCAAATTTTACCCTTACAGAACTTAACTGACTAGTAACTGTATTAAATTCATTTAAATGGTCTACAACAGATCCACCTTCTGACATCTTCATATTAAATAGCCATTTCATAAGAAATACCTTGTTTGAGGCTAAGGGTTTTTCATATAGTTTCGCCAACATCTGCATCAAACCCTCTGTTGTTGTTTCCTTCGAAATATTGAAGGTGACTAATGTTGCAAGGCACAACCGTACTGTTCCGAGTGCCTTTCTATCAACAATGTTCCATTCCGCATCTGTCATGGCCATCGGCTTCTTTGTTTTTCCGCTCAATGGTAGGTATAGATCTTTCTGATACAGATAATCTTCCATCTGCATCTTCCACAGCGGGAATTTTTGGCCGTTAAATTTCTCGACCCTAAACTTACCATCATTCGCCATTGCTGTCACTCGAACTAGGAACCACTTCTTTCCTGCGAGTTTATCAGCCAAATATACCTTCGACTCTGATACCAGTTGTTAGAAAATTATATATTATGGAGCAATGCAACACATAAAATATGCGGAAAATACAAGCACACAAAAAACAAATAAAACCAGAGAGACACAGATATAGGTGGTTCACCTAGTTTGGGCTACGTCCACCCCGAACAGCCAGTCCTTCCTTTCTATTATCCAGCAAAATGAAAAGGAAAAAACCTACAACAGATCAGCTGTAATATCCTTTATTCTTTCTCACAGTCTCCCTCTCTGTTTCTCGCTTCGAGAGTACACATACAATGCACAGCCACAATTCAATGTCCTCATAAAGGCGAGGGGTTGCCTTCTAGGGAAAAAAACCCTAATCTAAACATAACTTCTACAGTCAAATCATTTTCCTAATGAACGGCCCAGATTGACTAGAAATTACTATACTTTTACAAGGCAATTTTACATCTGTTTTTAGCTTTGTGGGTGCTGCCCCCGAAAACCCCCCCCAGGGGGGGGGGGGGCTCTGAAAAGTGCTGCCACCCCCCCCCTAGACCCCCCACGACAGCGATTAATTACGGGTGGCGTTGCCGAACCTCTTAAGGTACAAGGGTCCAGTGTTGTGATACAAAGTAAACAAGATAATTAGGCTCCACACCCAACAATCGGATATCATCATAAAATGTAATAATAATCAAATATGACCACTGGATATACATTATGCAAGAGTCCTCTCGACATATTTTATCCTTGGTCTTTCTCTCATATTCACTTGCATGAGGGATAGCAATTTATGTAGCTTTTGGCCATTAAAAGAATAGTATTATCATTTTTGGGCTATATGGAAGGTCAAGTGGTGAATCTATATTGGCCTTGTATGTTATTTCTTGTTTTTGTTATTATTTGGAAGGAATTTTGTTAGCATTATTTTTATTTAAAAAAAAAAATTATTTGGCATGATAAAATCAATGCAGAAATATACGATAATAAGGAAAAGCTATAAGTTTTTGACTATTTGAGAATTTTTATTTCATGTACATAGCTTATATAGTTGTTTTTTTGACCCTGTAAATGGTGCAAAAGGAGTATGCTATATTTTTGAAATTAGATGAATCTAGTGACAACTCATGTTTATTGATTTGATCTTGTGAGTGGTGGTGAGATGTTGAAGAATAATTATGTGAAATTTTCTTATATTAGATGTATATATCTCCCCTTATGAAAAAAATATTCAATTTTCATGACTTTCCAAGGAGTTTTCAAAAACCTCCACTAAACCCGAAAAACCTTTTAGAGACGATTTTGACAAGGCATTCGCAAGCCTAAACTGCCCCTAAAGGTATTTTTTGTAGTAATTTTTTCACTATATGCCTATTAGAAATAATTTAATCAATATAATATTGATATCAAATCAACATTCATAGGATTGATGAGGGGGAAATTAAGGGAATTTAAAATTTACAAGGGCACAAGTTTTAGAGATATATCATGACAAATATCAACAATAAAGATAGTCTACAAATTACAGTTTTAAAAGGTACATAACTTAGCATTAGGATAACATTGATTAATATGTAAAATATAATGTACCTTATGTCTCCTATATAATATGGAAAATAAGGAAAAACCCTTGCCTAATGAAGAAATCATAACATAAGCGGAAATCGTAGATGATATTGATTTGTCACCCATGGTAAAGGCTTGGAAAACAAGAAGGGAGATCTAATGGAATTCCCATAATTTTGTTTTATTGAAGTAGTTTGATCAAAATTCTTATGAGAAAAAGAAATTTGGGTTTGTTTCCATATAGAGTTAGAATATTCAGATTGTAGTAGAGTTGAACTAGTTCTTTAAAATGAAGAGAAGAGGAGTAGTTAAAAAAATGAGCTCATAAAAGTTTGGTTAAGGAGATCGTGACATGGATAAATAATTTTGTGTTGGAAAAGGATTATTTTTATTTTAGTTCACCAACCATAGAAGTGTAAGCACCAATTCTTGGGGGTGACCTAGAATGGATAGACTGGTATTGAATAACTAAGATAAAAGCTGCCATGGAGGAAGCAAATGCATCAAAGAGGGAGAAATAGTATTTTTATCAAAATGTAATAATTAAGAAGTGGTGAATGAATAGAAAAAAGGGGATTCATAACAATACTATGGTAATGAAAATGAGTATTAGTGAGGATACCAAAAATAGATTCACAAGTAAAAGAGTTCAAAAGGTTTCGAAGGTGTCAAGAGAATACCAAAAATTTGTTCAAATAGGGGGATTTAATAATTGGAAAGAGCTTGGAGATAAGAATAGGTGGGGAGAATATGTCTAGAAATTTGGGAGAAAAAAGAAGTGATGACAGAAGGAGGTGAGTATGTTTAGTTAGATGTATCATGATTCTCTAAAAGGAAGCCTCAACTTGCTAGGTATTGATTACCCTATGGAGAAATATATCATCACAAAGAAAGACAAGGAAGAAACACTTAGTAATGTGTTCTAATTGTTTGAGCTAGAGGAAGTTCAAGTAGTAGACATGATATAGCCTAAGAAAAGTGGATCCAATCCAAACAAACCGCCCTATGAGTTTTAAAATCCTAGAGGTAATCATAACTTGTTATTCTACTTTTGAGTTAAAACCACCTTTTCTTATTAGTTTGAGATATAGTAGTAGTGAAAAGTAAAGGAAGGTAGGAATACAAGTAGAAGTGGCATATGTTATATTTTAATTTTAGTTAAAGTGGGGGAGGAGGCATAATTATTCAAACATGTCTATAAGGTTTTATCTTGGTGAAAAATCCAACCAATGATACGGTTATAGTAGTTCAAAGAACTTTACGAAAGGTGATGGTGATGAAAAACCAGACTGGTTCCTATGTGGATTCATCTAGAGGGTGAAAAGGATTGTAGTATTGGTTTCTAAGTTGATAAATTTCCTAACCACATTGAGGGGGAAGCTTCTCTAATGGTGCATGAAGTTCGTATATATTTATCACTAGGGTGTAGATAAGGCCTTGGAAGAAAGTGGTATTTATAGCCAAGTTCTAGAGGCTAAACATTGAACAACAAAAAAATCACTAACCTAAAGGAGATTAGGAAAATGGTTTGAGAAATTTCTCAGGAGTATGATGAAAATTTGGAAAACTTGATCAACAAAATCTCTTATACTATCCATGAGACTAAAGACAAAGAATGACCCATTCAGAGTTTGTTTCTCGTACCATTAATGAAATAGTCATGGGTGACATAGAAGGATACCTTATCTTAGGCCATGAAGGTAAAATCTTGTAGGGTGAAAATCCATTTTACTAAAAAAATCCATTCCTGGTAGGATCTAAGAGAGAATTATGTAAGGATTTCCTTCTAGGTAAATGACATGGGTAGTACTATTGTTAAAGGGGGTGGGCTACGAGGATACATTGGTAGCTATTGATGGAAGAGCATAATTTCAACAATTTATTTCAAAATATTTATTTTTCCTTGAGAAGGTCTTAGATATTTCTAGAAGAGGAAGTTGGTTTCCTTCTTCCCCTTTAATTTTGTAGAATTTTTAATTACATATTTAGGATAGGAAATTTTAGAAATTTTACGTAGAAGTTAGGATGTTGTTTGATTTTAATGCCTCCTATTAGTTACGGTATTTGAATCTTAGGATTAGGTTTACTTGTGGCATCCTATGTATTTTTCAAAATGGAATACACCAAGGAAAATAATTGGAGTATATTTTCCAGAAATGTGATTGTCCATAAAATTTAGATCAGATTTGGGGACGATGTAGCTATATTCCTTGGACCCTACTAGTGATTAGAGGTTGTATTTGGAGCATTTATCATGAAAAATCATAATATTCCTAGGAATATTAATGTTGGAGCACCTGTGGTTTGGGAGAAAGGCTAAGGGGTTGTAGGAGTTAATGGGTTTAAGGGTATAGGAGTAAGGGGTTAAGGGTAAATGGTAAAAGGTTAGGGCTTAGGGTGTTTATGGGTTCGCGGGTTTAACAGTTAGAGGTTAATGGCTTCATGGGTTAAGGGTTAACAACCAAGGTATTATAGGTCAGGGGATTTAGGGGTTAAGTTCCTAAGGGTTATGGTATTTAGGTGTCAATAGGTTAAGCGGTTAGGGGTTAACGAGTTTAGGTGTTATGGGTTAAGAGTTAAGGGTCAAGGCTTAAGAGGATATGGGATTAGGTTTTATGGGGTTCAAGGATTCTAAGTTAGTGGTTAGGGGTTATGGGGTTAGTGGATTTGGGTTTAACGAATTAAGGGGTTAATGTTTTATGAGTTATTAGTGCAGGGGTTAAGGGATTATGGATTTCAGGTTAAGGGGATAGGGAATTTAGTGGTTATGGGTGCTTATAGGTTGTGATAAGGTGGAAATAATCCCCTTATCATAACTATGGGGGGTTACCCTATTAATTTTTCCCATTGCCTTCCTTCTAGGTCCCCTAGACCCTATGCCATAAGGGCCTAAGGCTCCTTCTCATTCTCTAATTTTTAGATTATAGATCTCAGTAAAATATGCTCAAACCTCTCACTTCTACCATCCAAGCTACCCTTATGTCCGCTTGCCCCGTTCAATACACCAGAATATCCCCCTCCCCCAAGATTCATTAGAATTGAACATTTAAAGGTGATCATTTAAGAACAATTTCTAAAATATTAATTATAATGAATTTTTTTGGGGGGAAGGGTTGTCCAAAACTGCCTCAGAAAGTTACAGTGGAATGACCTTTCATTAGGGGATTTTTGAGGTCTAAAAAGGGCCTCCTGAGCACAAACAGAATGAACTTTATAAGGAAAAATAAGATTCAAGATTATGATGTCAACCATGGGGGATTATTCACCATTTTTAGAATAAAAAGGTAAAAAGATAAAAAAAAAGAACAGAATAATAAAACTAATTTTTCAACTCTTATTTTCAACTTATCTCCCTAAGGTTTTTGACCTAAAATGACTGTATTAGTTTTGTTGTGCTAAGTGTCTTTTTAGTTTAAAAACATGTGCATAATCAGTTCATTAGTTTGCATAAGGATTAAGGAGCTTGACCATGATTTGTGGATGATTTTTAGTGAATTAGAAGCATAAAATAAGCTTAAATAACACTGAACAATAGTGTAAAATAGAGAAATAAGTCACCACATGAAATTACACAATAGGCATGATGAAGTACTTCACCCCTCCTGGGCTACATCTGTTGGTCCAGCTCCCAATGGCTTTTCCATCTTTCATTATGCTCAAAATTTTTCTATTGCATGTAGTTAAAGTGCTTTAATAGCTATTTTCTCTACACCAATGGCTCCAGAATGCTCCAATTAGTAAAAAATGACTCTTCATTCTCTTAGAATGGTAAAAAATTGAGTCTCCTACTCTTTTGCCTAGTATCTACTAGGAAAGCTCCACTAAAAGTGGAGAACTCCACTTAACTAGAGTTAAAATTAGGCTAGCAACCAATCTAGGCATGCCTCTATCTCTTCCGCCGAATCTGATTGCGTATTAAATGTTAGTAGTTGGGTTGTGGCCACATGCGCACCCCCAAACCACAGGTTATCGTAACTGTTAGGTGAAACTCACACATTAAACTGTTGTTCATTGAACTGTGGGTTGTGGTTGCTGTCAGGTTACATAGACCATGCAGTGCTATCGTTTTACTGTTGCATGTGATGTACACTATGGAACCATTGGCGAGTTGGGACTGCCGATAGTTCCCAACCCCCAAACATCACTTCAACACATGATAAATATAACTCGCAACCCATATATGTTAATTAAATCATGTATCTCAGATGGTGAGGTGTGTGTGTGGCCGAAGGGAGGTCAGGGGGTGAAGCCCTCCTGCCTCCAACAAAATTTTACAACGCAGTTGCAGGGCCATGTGGCAATCTTGGGGCTGGCCACATGCCAACTTCTGATTGGCTCTTTAAACCCGTACAACCAATAAAAACATGACACTTGTCCTCCTACAATTGGTCCTAAGAAAGGCATATCTCGAGGAATATTATCTTTTTTTGACTATACATCCACCTTGCAGATTGTGCATCCCAATCAAACCTGGTCAAACTGTCATAATTTTACCTGTCTATAATTTCGATCAGAATGCAATGTCTTCCTCACACGACATCAATTTTTTGAATCGTTCATAGTGCTAGAATCAGGAAGACGAGATCTACTCAACATTCTGGTTTCAATCAAATCCTGTAACTTCTACTTTTGAGCAAAATTTATGAACTCCTGATAATTCCTCCCCATTGGGAAGCTTTTGGACCCCAGAAGACTTGATTACCTCTTTAGTAGATGAGGGTACATCTTCCTCACCTTTCCAACCTCCATCCATTTTACCTTGCTTGGTTTAGTGCCTTTGATACCAACTCGAAGGTAGTCAAAATTTCCCCTCTTTGATGCTCTTGTCCTCCTGTCAAGAATTGTATCTTCTTTGAGCTCATCCAAAAATTACGGTGAGAAATATTCAACAGAAGGTAGTTGAACATCATTTCCCTGATGATTGATCAACGGTAGCTCATAAAAGCATAAGTTTTCAACATTAACAACTGAATACATTTGCATGTAAGAAGGAAATTTCGGTTGGAATGAATTATTACCAACCTTTTTTATGATCTTGAAAGGACCATACTGAATGGGTTTGAGCTTTTTACCTTCCCCTTGCGTCCCTTATTTGGTAATGTGAAACCATACCTCATCTCCCTCTTGAAATTTGTGATCAAACCGGTGTTTGTCATGCCTTTCTTTGTATTTACTTTGACTTTTCTCAAGCTGTTCTTGAACTTGTTGATGTATCCTCTGAATTTTCTCAATGAACTTTCGAGCCTTATCAATATCACTATGGCCATCAATTGCAAAATCTTTCCCAAAGATGAAGTCTAATAGCAATTTTGAAAATACCCAAAGCATGATTCAAAAGGTGAGGTTTGTGTTGAAGAGTGCTTTTCCTAGTTGTAAGCGTGTTGAATGTAATGCAGTTGTTCATCCCACAACTTAGGATGTTTGCTACAATATCCTCCCAATAGATGAAAAAATGTTTTTTTCACTATTTCAGTTTGTCCATATGTTTGTGGATGAAAAGCAGTACTCTTTTTCAACTTTTTGTCCATCATTGTCCATAGATTTGACGAAAAATTCCAAATGAACCTGCAATCCAGGTCACTAACAATAGAAGTGGGTAATCCAAAACAAACCCAAATATTTTGAAAATAAAGTTCAACATCTTTTTCAGTGGTAATAGTTTTATTACATGGCACAAGTATACACATTTTACTGAATCTATCCACAACTACATAAAGATAATCATGTTTCTTTCTTGGCATAGGTAGATCACCAAAAAAGTCAATGGAGAAAATTTCCCATGGTCTTGATGGTACCAGTAGTGGCGTGTACAATCCAATATTACTATTACCAAGCTTACTTGTTGAACACATAGAACATCCTCTTATAAAACGTGACACACTATCTATCATGGGAGGCCAATAAAAATACATTTGTAGATGTGCCACTATTTTTCTTAACGAAAAGTGTCTATCCATAAGAGAAGAATGAGCTTCTATCATGACACTTAGCCTCTTTTTTTTATGGAATACATATCTTTCCCAATTGGAACAACAAATTGTTATGTATGTGATAATATTTTTCTTCAACTTCATTCCCTTCACTCAAACTAGCATACACATCTTCGAAATCAATGTCATGTGCATATTGTTCTATATAACTCTCATGTACAATAGAATAATTTTTTAGTAAAGTAGAAGAACTAATGATTGGTCTTGAAAGAATATCTAAAACTTTATTGAATATACCTTTTTTGTACCTTATAACCAAGTGAAATTGTTGAAGAAATCCCATCCACCTGAAATATCTTGATTGCTGGAATTTTATTTGTGATTGCAAGTACTGTAATAGTTGGTGATTAGTTCGTATAATAGTATATTTACCCATCAAGTATTATTTCCACTTCTTGACACTTTGTACCAATGAATATAGTCCATTTTCATATGTAGGATAATTAATCACAGAACCATTAAAAGTTTCTGAATGAAAGGCGATAGGCTTACTATGCTGCAAAAGAACTGCACCCATGGCATAATCACCAGCATCAGTTTGTATCTCAAATGGCTATCTCAAATTTGGTAATGCAAGGTTTGGAGCTAAATTTATCTTGTATTTTACAGCTTCGAAAGCTTGCTGCTATTTTCCCCCCCATTGGAAGTATTTCTTCACACTTGTCACTGCAATCAAAGGAGCTTCCATGGAAGAAAAGTTAGCAATAAAATTCCTCCAATATTGAGCTGCACCTAAGAAACTTCTTACCTCGGTAACTATTTTGGGTGTGGGCCAATTCACAATTGCCTCCACTTTATAAGGATCAATCCTCAATTCTCCTCCTCCTACAATATGTCCAAAATAGAATAAAAATGTCTTTCCAAACTCACATTTTGACATCTTAAGAAACAATTTCTCTTTCTTCAAAATATCAAGCACTCCATTCACATGCAATACATGATCCTCTCTTGTTTTGCTGAAAATTAAAATGTGATATAAGTACAAAATAACAAAGTCAGCAATGAATGGTCTCAAAACATTATCCATAACTCGCATAAAAGTTGTCGGTGCATTACATAAACCAAAAGGCATAACTAGCCACACAAAGAGTCGTTGTTTTGTTTTGAATGTAGTTTTCCATATATCACTTTCTGCAATTATTACTTCATGGTATCCACTTCATAAATATATATTAGTGAAAATTTTTTCTTCTTTCAGTTGATCAAGAAAATCATCTATTCTTTGGAGTGGGTAATGACTTTTTACCATAATCTTGTTAAAAGCTCGAAAATCTACACACATGCGCCAAGTCCCATCTTTCTTTAGTATCAAAACTATGGGTGAACCGCATGGTAAGGTGATTGGCCTTATGATTCCTTTATCCAACATCTCTTTGATTTTCCTCTTTATTTTAGCATTCTCCATTATCGACATGTGATACATACTGATGTTTGGAACAGGACAATCTTGGTGCAACTGAATCTCATGTTGAATTTCCCTTTTTGGAGGCAATCCTATTGGCTCCTGAAACATCTCATGATGTCCATTAACCACATCATATAAATATGATTTCAACTTAGGATCACATCCCTCAAAAGATTCATGATTAACATCATATTTAGGCTTAATCATAGGAAGAAAAAATTCTTACTTGAATTTACGAGCCTCTTTACTTGTCCAACATTTACCAAAGCAATGTTTGTCTCCTTGCGATGTGCTCTAACAATGAACTCATTTCCATCTTTGAATAAGTGATACTTGTTTTCATGGCGATGGAAGATCACTTTCCTGTCATACAAGTAAGGACTCCCTAATACAATTCCAGTTATGTCAAGAAGAACAACATCTAATTCAACTGTGTCAACAAATCTTTCAGTGATTTCAAACCTCAATATACATTTCTTTGAAACGTGTAGATTTGCATCCTTACAAATCCAACCCAATGGATATGTTTTTCGATGTGGTATGGTCTCAAGGTTAATTTTTTTGACCAAATATTTAGAGATTAATTTTTCTTGTGACCCACTCTCAAACAATGTGTCAGTCTTGGTATGCTTGGATATGACCCTCACATGAAAATGTTATATTCTTTCTTCTTCATTTTCAATGTTTATGTGACCATTTGATATAATGGTACCGGGTTTAGTTTCATTTCCTTTTCCCTTCATGTTATTCAATCCCATGGCTGTGATTTTAGTTTCATAACCTGAATCATATCCTAAATCATGTTGAGCTATAGCAGCAGTTTTCAGTTTCCCTTTGTTTTTGGGTTTATTTGGCCTCAATTCAGGATGCAATTTCCCACAACGAGTTTTGTCATGGCCTTCTTTTGAAAAAAATTTACATGTCACTTTTTCTCCCTCTTTATTACTAGATGCATTCTTTTTGTTTTTACCTTTTGAAGTATTTTTCTTGGCTTTACCTTTAAAAGGTTTCTTTCTACCCTCTTTAGAAATGTTCTTCCCTGTAGCTTCTAGATGTGTAGCCTGAACACAAAATTCATCTAGAATGGTGGGGTTAAAAATGAGAATACTATGTTTTAGGTAGCTATGTAATATGTTGAAGATTGTAACAAGAAATAGTGAAAGTAGCATCCGCAAACATCATTCCTTGATCCTAGTGAAAAATAATGACCTAAAATAGGTGGGGCCCACCAGGTTATTTTTAGGCATATGTCTATTTTTAGAATGGTGAGCATATTATAAAATTAGCAGGATGTTGATTCTAGATGGTTGAGAAAATTCTATCTTTGGATGAATTTATAATTTTAGAATATGGGCGAAGTATATTTATAGATCGCTATTCTAAAAATAGAATGCATGTCGATTATTATTAGCCTTTAATAATAATCATACAATAAATAGTAACTTATTCTCTTGGAGCACTTTATTTCAGTGAACAGATGTGGCACATAAGTGGGCTGAAGGAATTACGCAATTCCTAGGGTGGTTGGTGACTCATGCATGGAGGAATTCA
This sequence comes from Pinus albicaulis, assembly GCA_034641835.2. Classification (NCBI taxonomy): domain Eukaryota; kingdom Viridiplantae; phylum Streptophyta; class Pinopsida; order Pinales; family Pinaceae; genus Pinus; species Pinus albicaulis. The sequence continues at coordinate 469,522,221 of CM076576.1, forward strand.
TTATAACTGATTGTGGCAAGTTGTAATAGAGCTGGAAGAGTAGTTATGTGAGTTGTTATTTAGTTTAAATCAGTTTAGTGAGTTAAACTCAGTTATGATATTTGTAACTAAACATACACTAGTGATAGATGATTGAATTAATTATTTAATTAATTCACAAGTAGTGTCTTACTTTCAACTGAAGAAATACAACAATTAACTACTTGCATGCCAGATCCATTGGAGACCCAGTGGAGAGATAGGTGAAAGGGTGAGATGGACTATATAGTGATGCATTCAATGAATCTACACACACATTCGAGATTCTTATGAGGATTTCACAGTCAATGCAAGGCAATGTCGAATTCATTCAGGGTTCTTCTTCAGTAGGGATTGCGTAGTGGAGGCAGGCTGTCAGGAGGCGAGAAATTGGTGCATAGATATGAAAATTTATGCATGACAGTGTGTGATGATTGTATATTGTACTGAGAGCTCTATGCTATTGTTACATGTTCCATTGATATACATAATATATGATAGTTGGGGTTTTTAGCTTTAAGCTTTCCTGGTAAAACATCTTGTTATGTGTGAGTGATTTTGCTTCATATGTGTTTTGCAATTGGCGATTTAATTTACGTAAAGAATTCGGTGGAACGATTCTGTATTTAACATAAGATTAAATTTGTTAGATTAGGAGAATCCAGAAATAAATTATTCTGCTTATAAATTTCTACATGGTATCGGAGTAATGTTGATCACTAAAGATTGCAATATTGAAGTGGTGCTAAGTTTTGTGTTGGTGGAAACAATTCGAAATTGCTGTAAGAATTTCTTAGTACAATAGTTGAATAAACATCTAAATGGATTTAAATGGTTTGCGGTTAGAGTATGCACTCGAGGGCAGCTCTAACTACATAGCCTAGAAGGACAGGATGGAGGTGGTGCTTGAGGATAATGGCTTGAAGGAATTCATCAAGGAAGATGTTCCTAAGCCCACTTCGGCGGATGCTGCAATACTTAACGCATGGCAAAAGAAAGTAGCAAGGGCAAGGAGGATTCTGTTGGAAGGTGTGAAAGACCATATTGTGTCAATCCTTCATGGGAAAGCCACTCCATTTGCAATGTTGAAGGCTTTGACAGATATTTTCCAAAGCAACAACGACCATAGGAAATTGGCGTTGAAGGATAAACTAAAAAAAATCAAGATGGAGAAGAACGACACTATTCCAGTATACTTGAAAAATTTTGTCCAATACATGGATGAGCTTGGGAGTGTAGGAGTCAGTGTTGCGGATGACGATTTGGTGGGCTTGTCTCTCCTTGGGCTTCCAAAGATTTGGTACAGCTATCAAGACTCTATCAATGGATAGGAGAAAATACTGGATTGGGAGCGACTATGGTCGGATCTAGTCCAGGAGGAGATAAGGCAAACCACTAGGGATGGCTCTTCATGAAAGCATGATGATGAAGAAGATTGTGCCTTGACTGCCAAGGAGAAGAAGAAGAAGGAACAGAAATTCCATTCTATATCTGAGGCCAGAGAAGATGGAAAGGAGCACAACATGTCCAAAGTGAAGTGTTTTCACTATCACGTGTTTGGACATATTGCCAAAAATTCTCCACATAAGAAGAAGAACAAGATGGCTACTAGAGCTGCAGCTGGTGAGGCTCTTTCCTCAGAATTTGAGCTTGAATTCTCATTGATTGCATGCATGGTGTCTAGTGCATTGGGATCAGGGTGGTACTTTGATATTGGTGCTTCCTTTCACATGATGGGGGATGAGAAATTGTTTAGTGACTTGGTGGAGAAATATCTCCAGATGCATGTCGAGTTGGGTGATGATGGACGATACAGTGCAACTGGTTTTGGTACCATTACCTTTCATACGGCGTCAAGTAAACTCTTTCATTTAAAATATGTTGTTCACGTTCTAGGTTTAAAGAAGAATTTAATCTCAGACACAATGTTAGAGGATAGAGGCTATGATGTTGTGCTTAGTGAAGGAAAATTTATCCTGTCACACAAAGCAACAGGGCAAGCCAAGAATGTTTGGATTCGAGTTAAGAATATCTACAAAATTGAAGTAGATGGGATTTCTATGGAGTTTCCTACTATTGGGAAGTGTGAGGAAGTCATGCAATTGAAGCTTGAGAGGGAGCAAGATTTTCATGCAGGTAAGAGTGAACCTTGGGATGTGGAGCAACCACAAGATGAGGATCGTGGAGTGGGAGAAACCACTCATGTAGAGAAATTTCATGCCAGATGGGCAGAGGGAGTGCATGCAGATATACCACCAGGTGAGAGGTGGGGCGACATGCATGAGTAATCCTAAGAAGAAGTTTTTGGGAAGGATTCATTGAGATTGTGTGGATCTCAAGAAAATAACTTGGATACGAGGAGCCCACAGAGCAGCAGTAGCATGATCAATTGTATTGATGTAGTCAGATCAAAGTGAAAGTGTCGAATACTGGAGTGTGTATCAGAGTTGATAGCAAGTGCAGAGTGCATGGGTACAAAATTTAACAACGTAGTGGTTCCAAAAGACATGTGCAGTTGGTACCAGCAGAAGTTAGAAGAATTTGATAATAGATGCATTACACTGATTCAGTTGTTCGGAGGCTATTCAGTTTCAGAAGTGTTGCATGCAAGTATTTTAGGGCAAATGCATGGAGTTGCATGTCACATGCAAAGATAGTCCTTTATTGTTGAGAGGGAGTGTTGAAGATTGCAATAAGAAACAATGAAAGTGGCATCCGGAAACATCATTCCTTGATCCTAGTGAAAAATAATCACCTAAATTAGGTGGGGCCCACATAGGCTATTTTTAGGTGCATGCCTATTTTTAGAATGGTGAGCATATTCTAAAATTAGCAAGATGATAATTCTAGATGGTTGAGAAAATTCTATATTTGGATGAATTTATATTTTTAGAAGATGGAAAAAGTCTATTTATAGATCACTAATCTAAAAATAGAATTCATGTCGATTATTATTAGCCCTTAATAATAATCATACATCAAATATTATCTTATTCTCTTGGAGAAATTTATTTCAATGAACAGATGTGGCACATTAGTGGGCTGAAGGAATTACGCAATTCCTAGGGTGGTTGGTGACTCATGCATGGAGGAATTCGTTATAACTGATTGTTGCAAGTTGTAACAGAGTTGGAAGAGTAGTTATGTGAGTTTTTATTTAGTTTAACTCAGTTCAGTGAGTTAAACTCAGTTGTGCTAGTTGTAACTGAACATACACTAGTGATAGATGAGTGAATTAATTATTTAATTAATTCACAAGTAGTGTATTCCTTGCAACTGAAGAAATAAAATAGTTAACTACTTGCATGTCAGATCCCGTGGAGACCCAGTGGAGAGATAGGTGAAAGGGTGAGATGGACTATCAACTGTGACTATAATGATGCATTCAATGCATCTACACACAATTTGGAGATTCTTATGAGGATTGCGCAGTCAAGGTAAGTCAAGGTTAGATTCTTTCAAGGTTCTTCTTTAGCAGGGATTGCGCAGTGGAGGTAGGCTGTCAGGAGGGAAGAACTTGGTGCATAGATATGCAAATTTATGCATGAAAGTGTGTGACTATTGTATATTTTACGAAGGGTTCTATGTTATGAGCTTTGTATGACATTTTTACATGTTCCATTGATATACATAACATATGATAGTTGGGTTTTTTAGATTTAATTTTTCCTAGTAAAACATCTTGTTTTGTGTGATTGATTTTGTTTCATATGTGTTTTGAAATTGGCGATTTAGTTTCCGCAAAGAATTAAGTAGAAGGATTCTATATTTAACATAAGATTAATTTTCTTAGATCAGGAGAATCTAGAAATACATTATTGTGTTAATAAATTTCTACATAAGACTCCTATGTACTTTTTCAAAGTGTCTTGACTCTACAAATCCACCCCTAATAAAAGAGCTCTTATCCTAAATTCCTGGGTGTATTCTTGCACATTTTGTCCCTTTAATTGCCTAAAGTTTTACCAGTTCATGATGGATTTATGCATATGAGATAATTGATAAAACTGTTGTTTAATAGAAATAATGAAATATGACCATGATAAAATAATCTTACCATGTTTATTGATTTCCTCTTTGTGTCGACTTCCCAGTAAACAAGTGCTACATCCTCCATTCTCAAAGAAGATAATTGAATTTTTGTGTCATCATGTTGAAGGTTTTTTATTCTCAAATAAACCTCCAATTGTCTAATCCAATTATTTAGCTTGTTTGAATTTACTTTACCATTAAAAATTGGAAATTTGAACTTAACATAAAGTTTTAATAAAGGATTTTTACGACTCTTCTTGGACTTGCGTGGCTAATGTACTGAAGAAGAAGTAGAGGATGACGATGATGAGGGTGGAGATGGTGATTCTCGATTGCCTCCATTTCCCTTCTTTGAATTATCTTCATTATGTTGACCTCCTGAATAGAATAAACTTCAGCTCTGATACCAACCTGATTTAAAATGATTGTATTAGTTTTGTTGTGCTAAGTGTTTTTCTCATTTTAAAAACATGTTCATAATGAGTTCATTAGTTTGCATAAGGATTAAGGAGTTTGACCATGATTTGTATTTTATTTTTAGTGAATTAGAAGCATAAAATAAGCTTAAATAACACTGAACATCAGTGTAAAACAGAGAATTAAGTCACCACATGAAATTTACACAATAGGCATGATGAAGAAGTTCACCCCTCCTAGGCTACATCTGCTAGTCCAGCTCCCAATGGCTCGTCCATATTTCATTATGCTCAAATTTTTTCTATTAAATGTAGTTAAAATGCCCTAATGGATGTTTTCTCTACACCAATGGCTCCAGAATGCTCCAATGAGTCAAAAATAACTCTTCATTCACTCACAATGGTCGAAAATTGAGTCTTCTACTCTTTTTCCTAGTATCTCCTAGGAAAGCTCCACTAAAAGTGGAGAAATCCACTTAACTTGAGTTAAAATTGGGCTAGCCACCAATTTAGGCACACCACTATCTCTTTTGCTGAATCTTACTACGTATTAAATGTTAGCGGTTGAGTGGAGTCCACATGCGCACCCCCAAACCACGAGTTATCGTAACTGTCAGGCAGAACTCACACATTAAATTGCAGTTCATTGAACCGTGGTTTTTGGTTTCCATCGGGTTACATAGACCGTGCGGTGTTGTTGTTTAACTGTTGCATATGATGTATATTGTGGAACTACTTGTAGGTTGGGACTACCAGCGGTTCCCAACCCCCAAAAACCATTTCAACACATGATAAATATAAGTCACAACCCATCGATGTTAAGTGACTCGTGTAGCTCACATGGTAAGGTATGCACGTGCTTAGAGGGAGGTGAGGGGGTCGAGCCATGCTGCCTCCAACAAAATTTTACTATGTAGTTGCAGGGCCACGTGGCGGCCTCGGGGCTAGCCATGTGGTAGATCCTTATTGGATCTTTGAACTCGTACAACCAATAAAGACCCGACACTGGTCCTCTTGCAATTGGTCCTTAGAAAGGAATATTTCGAGGAATATTCTCTTTTGCTGACTGTACATCCAACTTGCTAACTATGCATCCCAGTCAAACCTGGTCAAACTCTTGTAATTTTTCCTGTTTCGCATTTCAATAAGAACGCAATATCTTCCTCATTCCACATCAATTTTTCGAATCATTCACGACGTTGGAATCAAGAAGATGAGATCTATGCAACCATCATATTTTCAACCCAATCCTGTAATATTGAATTTTGTGAAAAATTTATGAATTCCTGATTAGTTTTACTCAATTTTTGAGTGGGATTACTCTTTGGATGCAAAATTTAATTCCTCATTCAAGGATTACCCATGTTTAATACTTTTGATGGACCCTACTACACGAAAAATAAGAAATACACGAAAAAACATTATTACAATCACATTTTTCATGTATTTCTCATTTTTTTTGTAGCAAGGTCCATCGAAAGTATGTAACAAGGGTACACCTTCGATGAAGAATCAAATTATGCATCCAACGAGTCTTATCACTTGAAGTTTTAGTAAACCCATAAGGAGATAAGTTGAAAATATGAGTTGAAAAAATAGTTTTTTCTTTTTTCCCTCTAAAATTTGATGATGTAATCTAATCTTATTTTATTATTTCCACTATTATTTTATAATTTCCTTATGAAGCCCATTTTAGACCTCAAAATTCCCCTACTAAAGGTCATTTCATGGATACTAAGTTAGAGGTTAGGGTTTAAGGTTTTAATGGATTAGGGCTCAAGGGTTCAATGGTTATTAGATTATGAGTTATGAGTGTAAAGATTGAGGGATTATGGATTTGGGATTAAGAGGGTAGGGAATTTAGTGGTTATGGGATAAGCACTTATGGTTTTTTGTAATGGGGCCCCTTATCACAACAATTGGGGGTTCCCCTAGTAATTATTATTTTTTCCTTCCCTCTTGCCCCCGTATACATTATGCCATGAGGTCCTAAGGCCCCTTCTAAATCTCTAATGCTAGAATTCTAAATCTTAGTAAAAAATGATAAAACCTCTAACATATACCCATCCATGCCACTTTTATGTCCCCTTACCTCGTTCAATACACCAAAATATCTCCCTCCCAAAAAAATCATGACAAATAAGCATTTGGAATCCATGATTTAGCAACTACCTATAAAGGACAACTCTAAAGACTTTTTTTTTGGGAGAGGGGGGGAGACAATTTTCATTCCTCCTCCTTGACTGGGCCATGAAAAATGAATAAAAAAATAGTATCAACCCCTCAGAAAAGGAAATTTGAGAACAAAAAATACCATGAACAGAAAAAGGATCCAATGAGTTGAAGGGCTAAAAAACATACCACCCATAATGAACCTTTTCATCCAAATATTATTTCATGTTGGGCCATAACAAAATATTTTGATAGAAATTTCATGTAGCCTACTACTACAAAGGAAATTCAAACCCAAAATTTTTGTTCCACTTCTAATTTTACCCAAATTTACCTCATATTTAAAGGTATTGCCATACCTTATACCAAATAAGATTAAAAAAATAGATATCCTTTCGAGAAATAGGATCATAAAAAAAAAATTGAACCATACATATTAATGAAGCTTATTTTATGTATTAATATTTGGATGAACCTATTTTTTTATTATAAAGAGAGAATTTTTCATAGATACTAACAAATCCTTATGCATTACCTATATTCTAATGAGTTAAAAAAAATTAATGGCACTAGGAGTGTGATGATATTATGCTTTTGGTAGAGATATTTTATCTCTTCATCCAACACCGACATTATTCTTGTATGTTGCATCAAAAATGGAAATCCCCAATGGAGATTGTTTCCCTCACAACTACTCCATTTATACTAGTGTCTTGGGCATACAACTAGACTCTTTTCTGCTAGAGATATTTAATGGAATTTCATTGAGCTACAGTGATAGGTGAGAGTTATGCATAGCTCACTAAAGGTGTATGAAGAGGCTGTTGGTCTATTGGTAATAGAATTTGACTCTTTTTATTTGTAACTTAGCGAAATGGAAAAGTTGTGGAGAAAACATCCATTCTTCTTCTTTTACTAGAGTGTGAAAAATAAATGAAGAAAATAGTCTCAACCCCTTGGAAAAGGAAAATTTAGAACAACAATTAGCATGAAACAAAAAAGAATCCAATGAGCTGAGTTGAGATGGGTCTCCATTTGTAGAAAAAATCCATATGCTTGTTACAGTTAGTGTGAATCTTTACTAGAAGTTGATTAGTCTTCACATCACCAACCACATCCAATAGAAAGGTAACAACCCCTAAAATAAAAATTATGTCTCCAAATAAGCTGTAGTAAATACCAATAATAGCATCTTATTAATCTATTACAATATAATTTGCAAAGTAAGTTTCCGTACATGTTTGAAAGAAATAATCCATATGGTTAGCAAAAGGAAGTATTTTTGAAGACCTCAAGAAACCCCATTGAAGGAGACAATAAGGGTTTGAAACCATAGAATACAAGTGTATCTATGAACCCTATTTCTACAATGCTTACGATAAATGTTACTAGTCAATAGTCTAATCTCAAATTATATCCTAATCTTAGATCAATCTTCGAGAACATTACTGCTCGCTTCAACTGATCAAAAAAATCATCAATACTCATTAAAAAAACAACTATTTTTATTGGTAACCTTGTTTAATTTCATGCAATCAATTCACAACCTAAGAGTCACATCCTTCTTCTCTACAAAAAATGTTGGTGTGCCTCATGGAAATACACTTGGCCTAATGTATCCATTGTCCAGCATTTCCTTCAACTGTAAATTTAGCTCTACCAACTCTAGAGTGATCATCATGTATGGTGATTTTGATGCTGATGCTGCCCCTGGTACCAACTTAATAGAAAAATCCACTTCCATGCGAGTCTAAAAATATGAAATATCTATAGGAACTACGTCCTAAAACTATTGTAAAACCAGTTACTTTCTCAAGGCATTCACATCCTCAACTTTGTTACCTTTGTCACTAGAAATATGTACTGCAAATAACACACACTAATTCCTGCAACTACACTTCACCTGAATAGTTGTCAGCATTATACTTGATTTTTCCTTCTTCTTACCCTACGAGATTCTTTTCTCTCCATTTTTATCCAAGCACTCAATAGCTTTGTCATAGCAATCTGCTTTGGTCCTATGGAGATACAACTAGTCCATACCTGAAAGCATGTTATATGAACCCAATGACAATACATTATGACAATATATTCAAATTTGTTGATGTAGACATACCATTCAACTAAACTACACAAGCTCTTACCCACTGATGAACTCACTTCTTTGTACCTATATTGAACTACACTAACCAAGACTCTGCATGCACTTATTTATTCAAATGACACATATCCACCAGGCTAGGATTAACATAACTATAATTAGACCCAATTTCAATCAAAATAGAAATAAATTTACCACAAAGCTTACCTTCCATCTCGATAATGGACAACTTTGATCTACCTCCCTGTTATCCAACGATGCATATATCTGAGGAAAACTTTTTCCAACATCCCCCAATTTGTGTGCTTCCCGAGCATTGTAGATATGCGGTATACCACCCTGATGTTGTGGAAAATCTCTCATTCGATGATATTTGGCATAAGCTCAACACTGTATAGGCTTCCAAATTCTACTCTTATTGTGCTCCTAAAACTAAAATATATACCCTTTGTTAGATGCATTAATCTTCTCATGTGGTGTTGCATTATCTTTGTTATCTGTGTCCTCAGGCCTTGCTCACTTCTTATCCCATTTCCATTTATTCCTTGCATTACCTTTCCAGTCTCATTTAGTCTCATATCTATGCTCTGATTTCTCATAAAAATGCTTTAGCTTTTGGATGGCCTCCTCCAAGGGTTTAGGCTTATTGAACTTAATATTGTCTTTGAATGCCATAATAAGCACACTAATGAATCTATGAATCTTTTCCTTCTCCTCCTTGAGGTAGGCACATATCTCAACAACTCCAAAAATCTTCTAGTGTACTCCTCATCGGTCATAGAGTCGATCTGTTGAAAATTTTAACTAGGTTCTATCTTCATAATGACTAGTAATTATGAATTTATGTAATGAGAAGACACATATAAAGATGTATTTTTAGATACTTGTCTCATGGATTTCATGAGCAACAAATTTTTATTATAGGTTAAATAATTCTTCTTGATGTCTTTATGGATTTTTCATATTTCCATAAAAATATGATTCTAGAGTCATGTATATGAAGTGTTGTTACACAGAAAATTCATTGACGTAATTATATGCCTCAAAGACCATATCAAATATGACCCTCAAGTAAGGTAAAATATGATGAATATTCCCCTTGTTGAATTCAACCTAAAAATAAAATAATGCACACTCAAGTTCGCTCAAAGTGGAGACACGCATATTCATAGGTCATGTAGGCTTATTATTGGTGGAAACAATTATATAAAGGAACCTAGAAACATAAGATTTTTGTTTCAGAAGTTTAGATCAGGTTTTGTGATGAAGTGTGAGTATAGGGGTCTAATTAAGTAAGAATATAAGGGTGTGATGAACTGAGAGTAGAATGGTATGTTGTATTGTGAAGTTAAAAGGGCTTGCTATAATGTGAAGTAACTCAAATAACTCTAAAATAGAAGGTGCAGATTACAGTGTGTAAGCAAAGGGTGATACAACAAAGTGTTAAGGGATATACAACAAGGAGGAAGTCTATACAGTTAATGCAAGAATGGTTTCATACATTCAGACTAGGGTTGCACTCTCACTCCTGTAATAATAGCGGAGGCCAAAAGACTATTTCCGTATTGTAATAGTGTCTTCTAGGTATGAAAGGAGGCCGAAGAAAGGATATCCTTGGATTTAATAATAGGATATTGTTGGAGGCCTAGAAGACCGTGTCAATATCTAAGAAATATGGAGACTAATATTATCTAGTAATAGTGTTGGAAAGTGGAGTAAAGGCTGGATAGAATTTAGAAGGCCTAGGAGAGAAAAGAAGAGCAATGAAAATGTCTTGGACGTATACTGAAGTCAAGGATCTAGGTCATGGTAATGGTAATTTTAAATTTAAGGTCTATAATAAGAATTACATGCACAACAACCATCATCCAGTCCAATTATGCATAACAACATATAAACACTGACATACATAACCGATGCACAACCGACATACACTCACAACAAATACATTCAACAAATACACCATCAAATTTCACATGGTGACACCACTACAATCATGACCAATGCCATACATACACAACAAGCACATAGATCACAAGCACAAGGACATATATGCAGTTGAAATGTACATACGAAAACACATTCATCCAAGGGGAATGAAAACCAAACATCACCTAACGAGAACATAACCATGCTTTGATACCAGTCTGTAACACCCTCCTCCCACATCTACCCAAGTAACTGGCTAATAGGGTTAAACATGGGACAAAGAATTATTATAATATGATTCAACTCCCTATACATCATTTAAGGAAGTGGAATTGATGAAACACGATCAACCTAACCTTCTACACATGTAATAGAACACCCAGAAGTTGTCCAATCCATCCAGTTGACCATAGATATCCAACCCATACATGTGACCAACACTTGAGACAAACTAGCATTTTTCTACATCAAAGCCTTAGTTTCTACATTGACATGGGCATGCATGTGACTTAGAACCAATAGTCACTCCCAAAAAAAGGCATGCCTGTGACTAGGGAATTTTCGCGGTATTTTTCTACCAACAACTTTGGATTCTGAGCTAATTTTTCAGGTCCAAGACATAGGCCACTACCTATAACTCCATGAAACCTATAGAAATGAAAAATAGCATCAAAAACAATGATATGAATGAAAATACTTGAACAAGGACTTGAATGGACTACTACTAGCCATGACACACATTTCGTCAAACATGTCACAAATATGCATTCTGCAAGTTAAAATAACATGCTTGAACATAGGGGTTTCACAATTATTTGAGAATCACTAAGAACCATTGATGCCTCATCACAATAATGTCATTACCATATATTAATCTGTATAGTCATTGTACATTAAGTTATTAACCAAAACATGATGAGAGCCATACATTATCATTGTCATGAATCTCGCTCATAACCAACATAAATATCAAGGATATAACAACCATAAAATCCACATATAATCAAGCATATTTACCCATAAATGCCAAGGAGAAAGAGCTATTATTGATGACTACATAGGCTAACCATGTAAGGGACTTCCACGAACCACCCAACAATAGACTAGTTTGAACCAAATATTTCTTTCAGCCAGTCACCCATGTGCCATATTCCAAGCATGAATGTGGAGTCTCATAGAAAAAATAAATGAAAAGAAAAGTAGGGCTTCCAGAGGCCAAACCACATCAGCCCTCAACTGGTGATTTCACCTCAGCGTTGAACATCACTAACCATCACCATATTGGTCTCTACCCAATTTTTTCAGGGCTCTAGAGTGTTTGTTCCAACCAAGGATTCTGGGACTAGTAACTCAAACTACAGTTGATGTCGGGCTTCCATATATTTTGTCCATCCAGGGATTCTGAGACTAGTAACTCAACCCACCAAGGGCTTCCAAATAATTTTTCCAACCAAGGCTTCCATGACTAGTAACTTAACCCAAGATTTTACCGAGCCTCTAGAGCGTTTTTCCAACCAAGGCTTCTAGGAACTAATAATTGAACCCACAACGAAAGGCACAAGAAAACCAACCAGAAAACAAAATTAAAACCCAAAACACCATGGCTATCCAAGAAATGGCAAGGTTAGGCAAAACCACTGTCAATCCAGACAATCCTCCATGCCAATGATAGATCATAACCAAATAGTCACATGCATATTCCATGCATTCCTAAACTAGTAAGAGAACGATACATGCAACTCGGTACTTGCAAGAAAAACCCGATGTACCTGATGATCTCACTGTCCTCCTCTGATTTCCTAATTTTCCTTTTCCTTCTTGCTCCAAATCCCAAGTATGTCACACTCCTCCAAAAATGCTCCAAGAAAACTCTAAGTGTCCAAGAGTATGAGGGAGAGACTAGAATGAGAGCTCTAAAACTGAACTGAGAAAGTATGTGCAAAAGGTACCAAATGATCCTCATAAGAATTTTTATCAATGAGGCCTCTAATTTCTTCATTTTCCTCCTCACATGCAACTTGTGACCTTTCACGTATCTTTCCTCCTATTTTCCAATATTTTCCTAAATAAAATGCCAATAAATGCTGCATGCCTTTCTAAAGCCTTTAACATTTCCTTTTCAATTTCCATAACCATTAATAAACCAAAATTAACACCCACTAGGATTTTTTGCACCCAACATTAAGCTTAGAATATATGTCCCATCACCAAGGCCTTATTTTACCTTTATTAACTTTTAGATGGTTTTTTTACGAGGGTTGTTACAACTTGCTGCTACATTGATAGCTTCAACATTCAATTATTCATCAAACATGGCACTTTCAATATTTCCATAATCAATCCTTGTTTGAATAAAATGGCTAAAAATTTCATCAACATAATTTTCATCCACTCTATGGTGATATATCTGAGCATGCATGTGCTCATTAACAATTTCAACTTCACGGAATTCATCATTTGTTGTTGGATTCATGAGAGATGCACATTCAACTCTACAAACCATTACTTCATATGGAATATATATATATTTTTATTCTGAAACATAAATTCCTCAAGATCTAATGCAAAGAGATCATCATTAACTACAATCATACCAACTAGATCACACATGTTATTCACCTCTTTATTGGAAGCTTCAACATCGTCAACAAGGAATATTTATGGATTCTCCTATTCACAACTCATTTTTCAATCACCATCCAGATGTGTCTCGTCATAGTGGGATTCACCATCCATGTTACTATGGGTTTCTTGAGCATCTATATTCTCTTAATCTACCTCTCATGTAGGGGCTTCAGCTTCTCACTCTACAATATCTTTTGTGTCTTCTTCATCCATATGCATGTCTACATGAAGGGTTTCACTTTTATAGTGTTTATGACCATCATCCACATTCAGTGGGATTCTCTAAGCTCCATTTTCCTCCTAGAGTCTTGCTCATTTACCCTTAGAACCATAGTTAACTTTCTATTGAATATTCAACAGAATACAACATAATTTTTTGCGTTGTGTCGCTTTTCTTTATAACAAATACTACATCCAGGGTCTTCCATCTTTCTTAGGAAGATGTAGCTTTTGCTACCTTGCGTAAGAAATCCTCATCCAATGCATGTTTTATAAGATAAAATACTAAGGTATCACATACTTCATCATATGGGTTATTATACTGATACTCAATCAACTCTTTACATCAAAGAAAATGTTTCATTTTGACAGTTCCCAAAAATTAAAACTTTTACTAGTAAATTTTGGAAGTGTTGCCAGATTTATCCTGGTCCATTCATCCTTGATTTTTTCTACTTCATCTACTTCTCTTTTCTGTGGAGAGAACCTCTATGAGATCTTCAAAATATTTTGGCTCTTCCTTTCAATTTATTTTCTCGATTTTCTTCTGTATTACTTTATGACCCATGGCTATAGTATTTATTTTGCCTTCTACCTTCTTTCCTTATCATGTAAACCTTCTACAAATGAACATTACAATCACTTGATTATCTTTAAAATAATGATTTTAACCTTCACTTTAATGGTGGCTCCCATCAACTACTAGTAAGTTTTCTAAGCTATTATATGCATATTCTTATAGAGGCTCATGGCTACAACTTACGGTGGAGACTCCTTCTTTGGTCAGTGGTGGTGGATTTATAGGCTACTCAATCTTATATTTTAGTGGTTGGGTTTAAAAACTCTCAACGAGCTCTAGTTTCTAATTATAGACAAATGGATGCAAACTTCTATTTGCAAACTACTCACAATAGCCAAGGCTCTTATTGAAAGTAGCTCATGACCTTCTTAATTTATTTGGTCCTTTTGACAATTATGAACCCATATGATGATAGAGATGTAGGGTGGGGTGGAATAAGTTGCAAGAACCTTAGCGGTCAAGATGGTTTGAGATCAGGCTAGCATCTACCATTGGGGTTGTTGTAGTGTGCAAGAAGTACCTGAAAAGTGGGATCTTTGGAGGAAGGTAGATGGACGTATGACTGGGGTACATGTGGTGTGCGCAAAATTGGTGGAATAGTGTGCAGTCAAGGTTACGGTCGTAAGAGTTCAATTTCATGAGCATGGTTTTTATATTTTCCTGTTTAACAATCCGTTTTTTACTTTGATCAGGTTTTGATTACTTTATCATTGTTTTTCTGTCAAAGGGTGTTTTGTGGAGGCTCCTGGCAGTAACTAGTGGGGAGGCAGCGTTTCAAATTTTATGTATCACCATATTTCTAGGGTTTTCTGGGATGGTCAATGGTTTGGAACGCGTTGATGTAGATCCTGAGCCTGATGATTTACTAAAAATGTGGGGAATTGAGATTTTAGAGTTAAATCTGAATGGTTTTTATGGAATGGAGGTAGGCAAGGTTGGAAAGACTAGATGTCTGCGTGTGGGTGATAGGACGGTCAACATTCCAATGCAGCCTGTGAGCTCTGCAACGAGTATGGTAGTAGGTGCTAACCACATTCAAGTGGTTACTCTTACTGGAATTTATTATCTCAAGTCAAGCATTGTAGATCAGAGTTTTTTCCCACCAGAAGGGAGATACAATGAAGGCTCTAACCTCTTTTCAAATTTTGGTGGCCTCGAGGACAATGTGGCAAGCTGTGGTTTGTTGAAGAAGGTGAATTCAAAGCAGGAGCCCAAGAGGGCTAGTTACGGATTTACGACTGGAGATTTTACTGCTTTAGGTTTTCTGGGTGTCTTGGGGTTTGTGGGAGGGGAGCATAGATCTTAGTTGGCTCTCGTCGAAGAGGAGGGTCTGGGGTGTATTGTAGCTCAAATCATAGTAGAAGGAAAGGAAAGGTGGGTAGTCTTGTGAAGGAATCCAAGCCCTTCTTCTAATGGAAATAATGGTATAGGGTTAGGCACCCAAGGCATAAGCCCTAACAGAAAGGATGTGGGGGTTTCTAGTTCGTCGGGACGAGGAAAGGAGGCCTCATAGAGTGGATAGGTAGCTATAGTTTTGAAGGAGAAAAAAGAAGCATCGGTAGCTATAGGGACAAAAGTGGCTCATGCACATGGTATTTTCGATAGCATCTCAGATAGTGAATCGGATCACACTGACCCTTCATGGAAGAAAGCCAGGGCATTGAGGAGGAAATACCTAGTTTCGAACTTAATCTTGGGCATTGATCTAACTATTGACGAGGTAGCTGATACATCAAAGTGAAATTTAGTGGGGAAAGAAAAATGGAAGAAAGTTACTGCTCCATTCTTGAAGGACTAGGCAAAGAATTCCTGGAAGGAAGGGCCTCATCTAAGATTTGAAGTTTGCATACTAGCTAATGTTTGGTTCATGGTTCTCTTCAAGAGTAAGGAAATGTCCTCTTGGGTCTTGGAGCAGAACAGGGGCTTTGGACGGGCTTTAACCCTCTTCAAGCGATGACACCCACTTTTTGATGCATAGAGGGAGAAGTCAGCTGACCTCCCTATTTGGGTCAAGCGTCTAGGGCTCCCTCTACTACTCGGACTCAAAACATGTTAAGGGATATAGGGAATGTGTTGGGAAATTTCTTGGAGGTGGAAATGTCTTTTATGGAAACATGTGATCAGGGGACTACAAGGATACTAGTTCATTTGAACCCTAGAGAGGGTTTTACGGAGGCCATTCAGCTTCACTATCAAAACTAGTCCCTCATCCAAAATTTGGACTATGAGTAGATTTCGTTCAGATGTCATTGATGCCATTAGTATGACCACTTGGCCAACAAGTGTTCTTTTGGGATTAGGCAGAAGAAGAAACCCTTCAAAGGGAAATATCAGTGCTCCTCTAGGAGGAAATTGGGGGAAGAGAATCAGGGTTCTAATTTGGGCTCAGAGGAAGGTTCCCAACACCCTTGAGAGACTTCAGATGACTAGGAGGTTAAGGAGGGTGGCGATGTATCTATGGGGGAAGTAGGTCCTGAAGGAAAGATGGACATTGATGCCTTCTGGGCTACAGAGCCCTCGCTTGATGCCAAAGCTTCTAAGGAGCCTCCTCAAGGAGTTATTGCTCTTTCTACTCCCTCTTCTATTTTTGCACCATTATATAATTTTGTTTTATTACAGCTTGGTCCTTCTAGGTCATCTAGTTTCATATCGCCTTCTAGTATCCTGGAACATGTTGAACCTACCGTTGATAATGTCATCATTTCCATCCCCTCCTTGTCTTCATCTATGATTCCCATACCCCCCTCTGTTTCCTTTGATATCTTGTTTTCCACGGAAGTTCGTCGACCTTATAATCTTAGTTCGAGGGGGGGGGGAGAAAAATCCTGTAAATCTTCTAGATGTTGTGGGTGGACTTCTAAATCTCTCTGTCTAAAATTTTGGCCCTAATATGAGAGGGTGTAAATCTAATTTGTCTAAAGCCCAGCTAAAAGAAAACCTAGACATCGCTGACAGAAAGAAAAGATCCATCAGTGAGGCACTTAGAGTTGTGAATGCCTAGGGATAGGTTATCAAATGATTGTTTTATCTCTCAACTACAGGGGTTTAGCTAGTAAGCCAAAAAACTAGCTATCCATGCTCTACTCTCTAGTTATGGGCCGAATATTATTCTGCTCTAGGAGACCTTGGGAGATGGAGAAGAGGTCACAATAGAGTTACAAGGTTTTTGTCTGGGGTGGGTTCTTTACGGGTTTGGATGCATGTGTAAGTTCTGGGGGGTTTGCGGTGGGATTCAAATCCAATAAAATGAATCTCTTGAATTCCTGGGGCAGGTATCATGTTTTGGCGGTGGAGGTTTATTCTCTGTAGCTGTGTTCCTCCTTTCTGATACTAAATATTTACAACCCTTGATGGAGAGGGAAATATTCTGGAACAATCTTTTGTCAAGGCACTTCATGAATGATCTCAATCTTATCATTGGTGGGGACATGATTTTTTCTCTGGGGAAATATGAATCTTGGGGTCCGAATGCAAGGCAATCCCTTGTCTAAGTTTTTCACTTCCAAACTATTGGAAGGGAACTTGGTTGACATCAACCTTGTTAAACTTATGCCTACCTGGAGGAATAGTTGGATTGGAGAAGCCACGATGGCTAAGCGATTAGACATATTTTTATTGAAGGAAGATTTGCTGGATAGGTTTCAAGGCTTTAGGCAGTGGGTGGGGGAGGGTGGGGACTTAGACCATATCCCTATTATTCTTGAAATACAAGGCAGTCTTGAAACACTAGGGGCACCTTTCAAATTTAACCCAGGGTAGCTCAAAGAGGACTTTTATAAGGCACTTTTCAAGGGTTCTTGGAAGTCTTGGGGGGCGTCTGTTCCTCCATATAAAGATGCCCACCTCTGGGAAAATGTCAAAAATTTGAAGAAATCAGCCATCATCTAGGCTAAGCAAAGAAGAAAAGTGCAGGAGGAAATACTGAAATGGTTAGGAGAGGAGTTGGATAGATTGGAAAGCCCTAATTTCGATAGCTATGAGTCGGGACTGAAAAGGAATAATATTGTTTCTCTGGAAGGGGAAAGAAGAAAGATTATGATGGAAAGGGAGGAACATTGGAGTTTAAAAAGTTGAGCCATTTGGCATGCTGCAAGGGATTAAAACACTAAATTCTTTCACAATTTTGTGAAAGGAAGAAGAAATGCTAACACTATATAGGGAATGAGGAAGGATGATGATGGGATGGAAAAATCATTTCCGAAACTAGCTAGCATGGGAAAGGATAATTTTAGTAGGATATTTAAGGCCCCTCTAGAGGTATCCATAGTGGAGGTGGTGAGGTTGGCCCAACTCTTTCTTCTATATGTGGCCACAGAGAAAAATCAGGTATTGACAAGGCAGGTGACTAGGGAGGAAGTGGAAAAGGTCCTTAAGACTATGCAGAAGGACAAGAGCCTAGGTTTGAATGGGTGGACTGTTGATTTCTTCAAACACTTCTTTGAATATCTGGGTGAAGAATTCACCGCATTGGTGGAGGAATCGAGAAGGAAAGTTGCTATTTTTGAACCTCCGAACTCTACTTTCATTGATCTTATTCTGAAACTAGATGAGCCAGACTATTTTGATAATTTTAGGCCAATATCCCTCTACAATTATGTTTATAATATTATTTCGGAAGTGATTTTTGTCATATTGAAGTGGATCCTCTCTAAAAATGTCTTGAAGGAACAATTTGGCTTCCTAGAAGGTAGGCAAATCCATGAAGCTATAGGAGTGGCTCAGGAGGCTCTCCATAGCATTAAAAGAGATAGAAGGGAAGGTTTGCTCATAAATATTGACATATCTAAATCCTACTATAAAATTAGTTACTTGTACCTAAGAACTCCATTAACCCATCTTGGTTTTGACATATGCTTCATTAATTCGGTGATGCGTTGTATTACAAATATCATATTTGCAATCCTCATAAATAGGGTCCCCTCTCCTTTCTCCAAGAGATAGAGGGGGTTGAGACATGGATGCCCCTTGTCACCTTTTCTCTTTATTTTAGCAGCGAAAGGCTTGAGTCAGTTAATTATGGATGTAAAAAGGAGGGGTGATATCAAAGGAATAGAGGTAGCCATCAATCTTCAGATCACCCATCTTCTTTTCATTGATGATATTGTTCTTTTTAGTAGTGGCAGTAGAAGTGAGATCCAGACCCTCAAAAAACATATTGAACTCCTTTCTGAAGGCAACTAGGATGAGTATAAATTTTGGAAAATCAGTTATCAATGTAGAAGGGCTCTCGGAAGACGATATAAAAAAAACTGCAGTGTAGCTCCCTTTTTAGGTGAAATGCCTTGAAGACAATTTGAAATATCTAAGTTTTATTGTTAAGCCTAATTCATACAAAATAGTGGACTAGCATTGGCTATTAGCTAAGATAGAAAATATAATTTCTCATTGGAACTTCCGTTGGCTATCAAGAGCTGGAAGACTGGTGTTGGTTAAATCTGTACTCTTGGAAATTCCAGTATACTAGGCTCTGCTTGCTTGGGTCCCAAGAAAAATTCTCTCCATGGTGCGAAAGATATGCAACAAATTTCTATGGGTAGGACCGAAGGAGGAGAAGGTCATGTCGTAGATGGCCTGGGATAGGATCGCAAGGCCAAAAGAATGGGGGGGATGTGGAATAAAATACCTTTCATCTTTCGTTTCCTCCTTGGATGCAAAAATGGGTTGGAGGATTTTATTTAAGGACTCTTTATGGTCTCAGGTTATGAAGAGGAAGTATATTTACCCATTGGAGATTTTTGAATAGCTTAGAGACTCGAGGAAAAAGCCTTACAATTCCTCGGTGGTTTGGAAAGAGATCCTTGGTTCTATGAATATAATATATGAAGGTCTGGTCTGGAAGGTTGGGAATGGGGAGAAGGTAAGGATAGGACTTGATCCATGGGTAGGGTGTAAGGAGTTCTTTGTGCTACTGGTGGAGTTGAGTATTTTCTTTAAGGACAAAAGGATCCAATTCTTAAATCAAATTTCTAATGAGGCATCCTCTTTGCATTGGGCTCATTGCTGGAAAAATGGGGAAGAGCTGCAATTAGAGACACTATGGCATGAAGTTTGGAAGAAGTATACTAGTGAGTTGGAATGTACTCGTGTGTGCATTAGGGATAGGGAGGATGATATGAGATGGGCTCCTAGCTCATCTGGTAAATACACTCCTTAGGTTGGCTATGCTTTCCTGATGGTCAAAAAGGGATGGGAAGCCCTTTCTTAGCCGGAAAAACGACTTTGGGAACTGAAATGTCCAGCAAAAATTCATATTTTTTTTTCATGTATGCTCAAAAATAAAGTACCTACGTGGTGTAATATGCTAAAAAGGAAGAAGGTTGGGCTAGGGTGGTGCCCTCTCTGCAAACAAGATCGAGAAACAATCTTTCACCTATTCATTGAATGCCATTTCTATAGAGCGGTCTGGGGTGAAGCTATGTCTTTTTCTAGCAAACTTCAAAGATGGGAAGGAATATCGGTGGTGGAAGCTTCGGAGGTATGGTGGCAGGAGAGTCTAGGGGAAAACTGGAAGGCTCTACCTTTTCTTATCTCATGGGGGATCTGGCTGGCTAGGAACCATGTTATTTTTAAGGATCAAGAGACCCATATTCAGAGTATAGTTGTGGAAAGTATTTCCATCCTTTCCCAAATTCCTGAACCTAAATAAACTCATACTGTGAGGATGGTTATATAGGAAGATATCAGAGGAGATATTCCTTGGGCCTATTTCGATGGTGCATCGAGCAATTAGGACATGTGTGGGGCCGGATTAGTGATCCATGTTTCCTCGGACATTCGGAAAGAAGCCTCGGTGGGCTT
Organism: Pinus albicaulis; assembly: GCA_034641835.2. NCBI lineage: Eukaryota > Viridiplantae > Streptophyta > Pinopsida > Pinales > Pinaceae > Pinus > Pinus albicaulis. The sequence continues at coordinate 469,543,111 of CM076576.1, forward strand.
GGGGTTGGGTCTAACAATTATGTTGAAGTAAAATCTTTGCATTTGCTTCTTTGTTGGTTGATTCAGCTGGGCATTCAATCTGTCCAGATTTTTAGGGATTCCTTAAACATTTTCAAGTGGTTCAATAAAGATTTCATGTGCCAAATTTATCTTTTATTTCCCATCCTTGAAAAATTTTGGTTCTTGAAAAATTATTTTACTTACATCTCTGTCTATCACATTTACAGGGAGTAGAACGTTGTGGTAGACCTCCTTTCTAAAGAGGGCCTACAACAAGTTCTGGGCAGTTGGAAAATAAAATAAATAGATTTTGAAGGGATGGTTTAGTTAGACCGAGCCCCTTTTCTTTGATTATGCTTTTCCCAGAGAGACTGTTGTCATATACTGTATATACAGTCCAATGTTTCTACTTATTTGTTTTTGTTTTCTTTACATGCATCAAAAAAAAAATTTAAACATATTATAACTTGGTTTTTAGTCAATTGCAAGATCTGTTTGTGCTTGTTTCCTCACAAGAGGGAGCTCAGGTCCTGTTAATTGGAGTTTGTGAGCATTGGCCCATGTTGTTGGGTGTTTTCCTCTCTTAGGAGCCCTGGTTTTTTTGAGATGGCTAAGCATAGACTGATTTGTTCCTGTGAGCAAGCTTCATGCAGAGATTTGGTATTTCTATGATTTCTGAGGATATTGGTTGTGACTGAAATAGTTATATGGATCTGTTTCTCTGTTTCTCTATGAGACACAAACAGATAGAATGTTTTTTCATGTACTATGTAAAAATTTTATCCTTAATAGAAAGTTTCAATTTTTCCCCTCGAAAAAAAAAACTTATTTGGTTCTTTCAAACCTTGCTAAACCTTGCTTTGATACCACTTGTTATTTAGATGAAAATATAAAAATCCCAAAACAAGTCAAATAAGTACACAAGCTTCTTCTTGAATAAATAATTTCTATTCCTTAATTATACTCTCATATACATCCACCGAGTTGTTATTATTTTCTCTTCTTACTTCACATTACAATGACGTAACCATGAGTATATAAGCACTAAACTTTCTAAATATGGAATCATGTGAACTCTAACTTTCTTTTCTTCATGCAAATTAAGACTTAACGTTTTAACTAAACTTTTCTACCTTCACTCTAACATAAATCGACATTTTTCTTTTCCTTCACTTATCTTTTCTTAACAAGGCATTAGCTTTTAACATTCAGTCACTTGAATTCTAATATTAGACTTAACTTTACTTACTATTTATATCAAGTGAAATTATTTTGATCCATGAGAAATTTGCGATCGGTGGCAGTAAATGAAATAGGAAATTTAGTGATAGGTTTGTATGAATTATTTGCTCTTATAATTTAAATTGTTATACGAGACCAGATTTCACTTGATTGTAACACATTTGAATATTTGACAATTGTTAGGCGAGTTAGGTTGTTTATTATATAACATTAGTTTCATTCATATCATTTTCATATTGGTTATGTTAAGGCATAGTTGTATCGAATGTTATATACATACTTCAATAAGTGTTAATCTTATGAATTTTAATAATTGTGAAATATAAAAATTGAGGTGTAGTATATAATCACATAGCTTCTAATTGAGAAAATCAATGAGATGAGATGAGTCACAATGCACCACAAATCTATAGTGATGGATCATTTGGGTGTGCTAAGTCAGCCTCTGATGTGGGTGGCTATAGGGGCATGACAATGGATTTTTAGGTTAAATTAAAGTTTATGTTATAGGTACTCTTTTAACCCCATTCACAATTTATATATATATATATATATATAGATATATATTAATTGAGGAAGATAAATCACATGGTTGTTATTCCCTAGTTTGAAATGATATCAATTACTAATATTACTTGGTTTATTAAAATACATTCATGGTTTTCTAATTACTAGATGAAAATATCTACCAACATCTTAATACCTAGCAATAAATTAATATAAAAAAAAAAATATTAGACTGCATATTTTTTACAATATTAGTAGAAAGTTTTTTTTACAATAAGAAAAAATTTAAATACTAAAATAAATAGTTAAATTACTAATATTAATATCTTTGATATATTTGTCTGATAGTGAAAATAAAATTAAGATGTGAGTGTAAGACATATGCAAGAATACATTTTTTTTTTTTCATTTACAAAGAAAAAATGAAGGTTTAAAATGCATATATGGATGAATTTCTATTTTCTTTTTTTGGATTTCTTTATGTATATTTTAAATATATATATATATATATATATATATATATATATATATATATATATATATATATATATATATATATATATATATATATATATATATATATATATATATATATATATATATATTTGTGTGTGTGTGTGTGTGTGTGTGTGTGTGTGTGTGTAGAAAACAATTGAGAAAATATTTAATTTTTTATATAGTTATATAGTATCTAATTTCTTTCAAATTTATATCAAAGTTTTAGTTGAAGTAATATAAAAATGTTCACTTATTTAAAAAAACAAATAAATTTATCTGATGGAGTGTAACTTAGTTGGCAATCACTTTGTTATGAAGTAGTATATAAAAGCATGAGATTCAAAGTTCAAATGCCCTTGAGTTAGGCCAACCAAAAATAAATAATTTTTGTCTATTGATTTATTATATTTTTAGAATATCTGGACCATCACCTTGTTATGAAGTCATATGTAAAGAAAGATATTCAAAGTTCAAATACCAGTTGGTTAGACAAAAAAAAAATTCTTAAGAGTTAGCCAAAAATATTTTAACTTTTCGAAATGTTATATTTTAAAAATAATTCTCTTATTCTAATTTTATATTTAATTAAAAATATTAACCAAAAAAAGAAAAATATAATAGAAACTAACATATGATTAAATTTCATGTGGTTTGAATATCTATTTTCAAAAAATAGATTATTCTAATTCTATATTTAATTAAAAATATTAATGAAAAATAAAAGATATAATATAAATTAACATTACTAAATTTCTTCTCGTTTGAACATCTATTTTCAAAAATAAAAAATATAGTTATCCATTATCTAGTCATGGAATTTAAGTGCAAAATTCTGGAATGCTAATGGTTTTGTCTTAATTGCTCACTATCTTAAATGAATTTCATCTTAATTTCCATTGTCTTAAGTGGTCATTGCACTACAACATAAAGGAGGGTTCTAAGACAATATTTAAGACAAATTTTGGGTAAATTGTCTTAACATGAGACATAAGAAAACCTGATTATTGTATTAAATATTGTGTTTAAGTGGGTGTCTCAAATTAAATTGTATTAAAAGATTGTCTCTATAAAGACAGTATATAACACAAGAATTTTTTCCTCTCGAGAGACAATTTCATTTTTATCTCTCGAGAGACAGTTTCATTTTTGTCTCTCTAGAGACAATAGTTGGGACTAAAGGCATATTATATTTAAAGAGACAATGTCTTTGATCCTAAGTATTGTATTTCTAGAGACAATAAAAAATTACATTAAAAAATAATATCACTTTTCTCTTTAGAGACAATATAAAATAATGAATCTAGAAAAATGTCCTACAATTGAAATAAACCAATATTAAAAGTATTTATTTTTAAAAAACTATAATATCATTTATTAATTCATATTAGGACATAGTGGAATCGAAGCACTGACCTCTTTCTAATCAAGCATGTGCTCTTCCATTGAGCTAGAACCCTTTAAAGAATTTTTTGAGAGTTATTGTAGTCCATGAAAAGAAATACATAGGCATTGATTTTAAAAAAATGCACGACACAAAATGGCATAATCTTTGTAAAATATAAAATCATGCAGCCCCTATTTTCAACTTGATAAAAATAACTCAATGGAGTTAGCTCAATGTAAATTTTTCCTGAAATTCATCAGCAGCAACAACTAATGCAGGGCCTATCAATCTGCGTAAAATAACAAGGGAAGTTGCGAGGTAGCAAGTCCGTACCAAAGAAATCTAAATGAAAATTGTCGATATGAAACTGCAATGCAGTGTTATGTAATACAATGTTATGTAATATTTATTTCAATACCTCATTCGTCGGACCATTGAACATGCATTTATCACTACTTCAAATTGAATGAGCATTGATCACTGTTGTAGCCCTGCGAATCAAATGAAGAAAGAATCCGTTGAATTGTTTTTCTTATTGCACTTGCAATCCTTCTTAATTCCTTGTCAACTATGCTCAAACAAAGAGAAAACATCTACAAAATTTTAAAGGCTACATTTGTAATAAATGTAATACCAACCATCATGAAAATCACTTTGAAAAATGGATGTGATTTAGAAAGAACCTTTTTCAACCATCATGAAATTTATAATGAACATATAAATCAAAAACTTATGTCCAATTTCCTATATGCGTTCATTTCAAACATAAAATATTATTTAAAAAAAAAAAATTTCAAAAATCACAATCATATGAAAAAAATAGAAATTTCCTTTAAAAAATATGTCTCTCATGAAAGAAAATAAAAATCTGATAATAATAAAAATAATAAAATAAAAAATGTTCAGTATGTGTTGCTTTTAAAAGCTTTTCATACCTTGTGGACTCTGCAAACTTTGACTGTGTCACAGAGGTGCTTCATTTGAATGCAAGGCCACAAAATTGGCTACTTGGTTTACTTGATTGACATGGATCAGTCTCTTGTTCAACCAGATGTACGACTTCTTACCAAGACTCTTAAATTAGACAGAAGAAAGGGTGAAATGAGTTTACAATTTTAAAGGAAGAGATTCAATTAATTCAATTTCAAAATTTTTAAACTATTTCCAAACCCTAAGACTTGGTATAAAATTTCTTTGAAAAGAGACAACATCTTGAAAAGAAGTGATAAAAAATTATTACCTACTTCATCCCAGGCCTCACGCATATCACTTTGGAAAGTTACCAATTTTCCATGATTTAAATAAAAAAAATATGTTTCTCTAAATCTAGCAGAGATCAGGGTCATCTCCTATCATGCACTTGGCATCTTGAGTGAATGCATTCTTCCATAGATATGAAAGGTATGTTAAAACCTATTGTTCAAATTAATCTTTCATTTTATTCATGGATTCTTCACCTACAAAAGATATAGAAAGACCAAAGTCATAAGTACAAGTGGTACCTTCATGCTCTAGCTATGGTGTCTGCATGATGTTGTGGGTATGCATGTTGTTGTTGTCTATGGGAGGATCACAAGCTACTAATGTTTTGTGAAATTGATGACTATTGATGTTTTGAGCATGTAGGATCTTGAAAATATTTACTTATCCATCTGGTTAAGATTATTTCTCCTATGTCTCTGATGATGCTAGCTTTTATGTCGCTGCTAAAGTCTTTGCCACCGGTCTTAGTGCTGCTTGAACTAGATCTGATCTTCGCTATGTGGGGAGCATATGCGTCCTCCCTCCTTCGGCTTTTAGGTAGACACATGAACCACCTGAAACTCGAACCATTAGGTTCATACAACACAATCGAGGTAATATTGGTATTCTTGAGCTAGAAAAATAATTAGCACCAACCGACCTCTCTGACGCCTCAAATTTTGATGACTCTGTTCACCATGGTTGTAAGCACCCTGTATGTCCTAGAGATCTGATCCTACACTAATGATAGTAAATGCACGCAGAAAAGAATTCAAATAGGTAATATAACAAAGTGGAACTGATAGAACTACAAATTCAACATACATGTGCATACCTTATACTGTTTACACATGATGGTCACTTTTTCTAGACTTCAACTTAAAAGAGAAAAATGCTCAGAAAATGGGTGAGTTTAATTATGTCGAATTTTAACTATTCTAACTTTCCCATGTAATTTCAAAATTTGTAATAGCATGAAGCTCTGAAGAATAAATATAGAAAAAATATATGTCGAACATACCTTTGATCTTCTTTGAACCTTTTTTTTCTCAATTAAGATCACAACAAAATTCAAAGATGTGTATACAATCTAGCCTATTCTATTGACAGGTAAAAATTTCATCTGTAGAGATATCATTACTCAGAAGTATTTCATTGTATCCAAATTAGAATAAGCAACATGAAGCTCTTCAAAATGATTGGTTGTTAATAGCTTTTCATCTTAATATTTCCTCCAAGTAAAGGGTCTGCACCAAAAAAATTCCAAATCCTTCTAATGGTTGAGAAACTATCACAAATTTCTCCTCTCTTTACTCTATTCCACTGATAGTTTGAGAAACCCTTTTTTTGCACTTACAATTAACAATTCTTTAGAAGAGTCATCCATTTTAAAATCTCCAATAGTGCATTATAGTTTCTTATGTTTGAGAAAATATATCATTTTTAAAATCTACTAGTAAGGAAGTGATTGAAACTTGAAGCTTGGAAGTATAATTAAAATCCCTTGCTTCCTCGACATTAAGAATCCCTAGCAATGGAACCACCTAAATTTAAAACATGGTTTAAAGTATTAATTTAAAAATATATTCAATCATGAAGAAACTGACATAAGAAGGAAGAAGTAAAATAAATACTAAAAACATGGACAACATGATATTTTAAAATTTTACTTGAGTGGCATTTAAAATAATACCCGGTCCCTGTGGGAGTTACAGTCACCATAAAAATTTTCATAATGAACAAGATAATCAACACGACATTCATTTATTTTCTGTAATATTCCTAGATTATCTTGCAGCTAATATGAATATTAATTTTTCTTTTAAAATATATATGGATGAATAATTGGGCAAGGAGGCTCATAAAATTGCTCAAGTATGAACAAAAATCCCTCATAGTGTGAAAAGGGATCATGAAATAACTAGATAAAGCATCCACATGTGTGAACAATGTCTAAACTATGTGGACAAGGTAAAGTTTGACCAAGTCAATGGTATTTATTCTCAAAGAGTGGATCCTAAATAAAGACAACTAAATGTGAATGAAAATCAAGCTAGCTAGTCAAAATGAAGACACCTTGAGTGTGAAAGAGGTTGATCACTTGACCAAGCCAACCATGACCACATCTACAGTGCAGTCTAGATGTATTGAACCTCCTTGAGGGACAACACAGTTCTAGAAGGAGATTCTACATGTGAAAGGAGATAAACTGATGAAGTGGTTTAGGTTTTTGACAAGACTCCAATCTTATAAAAGGAATAGGAGAGCAACATGAAGGGGTTGTTGAAGGTTATTATTTTCTAAAGGTATTGTCTACTGAGACATCCCTCATCGGGGGTTTTCCTGTTTAGGAATCCCACCTCCTTCCTTAAGCAACTCTTGGAGGAGACTTGTTCCATCTTTTCCACTATTAGGCTTGGGAAAAGCTTCACCTTACACCTACAATGCTAATCCTGTTGAGGGTTGGGTTGTCCTGGTGAGATGCAGCAAGTGGAAGACACTAGATTTTCTCAGATCTAGATTTTACTAGTGCCTCTTCTCAGTGAGTGTGTCTTTTAACCTCCTGGAAGAGTGCATTAGGTAATTGAGCTTCAGATCCAGACCATGGCATCAGGCCAAATAATTCTCAGATCCTACAATGCATTTTCTCTCCCTAGACTGCGTTATTTGCAAAGGAGAAGTTGCAGGGTGTTTTGTTTGCATTTTGGAGGAGATATCTCTGGTGTTAGGATTCTTCCTCTCACTGTGGTGATCCATGGATTGGCCATCCAATTCATGTTAGTTTCAGATCTGATATGCTATTCTATTGTATGATTTAGTAATTTTTGAATATTCCTGCAGATCTGCAACACTAGATCTCAGATCTACTCTCTCTGCTTCATGATTTGCACAGAACCCCAATGGGAATGTATAGATGAGAATTTATTGTACACAGATATGAATTAGATCTATATTTTTATGTATAGATCTGGTATAGATCTGATTATTAATAAACTGCTGGTTCAGCCCCAATAAATAACGTTGTTGATTATATGCAGACTTTTTCTATGGCTATGGCACCTCAACTCTGAGGATTTTTCCTGTATAGTCTCATTATTTCTCTTGTACAATGTATAAGATGTAATGTAACTCTAATTTACTATTATACATCTGATATTTGAACCTCCATATCAGCTTATTGCTTTTCTTCAGTGGATTTGCATTATTTCTGAAGCAGTCCTTTGCATATAGCTGCAGCCCCTCTCTTTGGCTGATTTTCAGCTAGGCTAGTTTGTGGGAGATCTGTTTAACCTACCTAGTTTGATTTGTTTTTCCCCTCCTTTTGGATTTAGATCTTAGATGAGATGATCTAAGGGATCCAGGAGCTGCAAACTCATTTCAGTGCATTAAATTCTCAGAAGTGTGTTATTTTAGTAGGCTTGATTTGTGATTCCCATTTTGGGATATTACAATTTCACCTGTGATTGTACTGGTAGAAACATTGAAGTTCTTATTATAAACAACACTCAGCTCCATTTTGCCACAATGGCTAGGAAAACTAGTATATTTTCTTTGCAGCTTGTGATGTTAGGCACAAGTTCTTTGACCTACATTTGGAGCTTTCTCTAAGGTTGTACTAGTATTACCTGGATGTTTTAATATGAATGCTCCCTTTTGTGCACCACTGCTCCTAGATTCATTGAAAAAAATAAATGGAATTTTTTGTTTATTGGAAGATATCGGTTTTCTAAAGTGATGTACCCAAGGGAATCCTAGAACTATTGGAACAGTTGATTGTTGACCCTCATCGAATGGGGGAGGCTTATTCCAAGAACCGTTTTGCCAAACCTTGAACTAGAGAAAGAAGAATCACTATAAATATGAGAATCACATGATTTACTTCAAAAAAAAAAAATTCAAACAACTCCAAATAGAAAATCCCATTAAATAAGTTAATTAGTCATCTAGAGCATGCATATCAATTCAAAACCAAATTAGACACAATTACCATGGAAGATAAAATTACCTCATTGAAAGAAGGAAAATTAATCCTTGATTGACCACTATCTGGATTGACATTCTCTGGCTCTTTAGGAGTCTGGCCACACAAATCAAGGGCACAATATTCCTTGCCATACATTTTCTTGACAAAAGACGCCTCAGTTGAGTCCAAGTATGAACTATGCTTCTCATCAGTCCATTCTGTATTTGGAGAATCCAACATCATTGGAAATTGAATAAAACAAGTTCTTATTAACAAACCAAAATTTCTTCATTTTGGTAAAATTAAACCAAAAAATATTTGTAAAAATATCTATTTCCAGTAAACTGCAACTTACAAAATGTGAATAAAGAACATTGAAATACAACTCCTCTTAGGCATAAGAGAGTCAAGAGTTATGTTTTTGAAGCAAGTGAAAAACGTCCAGGATACTAAGACCAAGCCTTAGGCGGATTCCACATGCAAGAGAATTAACTTTATCTAGACTCCTTGGTACTGATTATTATCTAATGATTAATCTCAATCCATTAGTGGGCAGAGCTAAACTCTGGATAACTTTTGGAAACTATGTCCCTCTAACTGACGAAACTTTGTTTGACTTCATAAATGGTGATATAAATTTGAGGGGGGTCTCCCTGGATGCTTTAAGGATACAAATCTGAATTTCGAGGGTAAATTGGCAATCCAAATCTGCAATAAAACTTGTTGATCTTCAACAAGATTTTTAAAATTTATAGTTTTCTCTTCAAATCAGTGATAACAAACTTTAGAGTGATTAGACATGTTAAAATAACACATAAAATTCACAAATTTGTTGTAAACTCCCTTTGTTTCTAGGATAAAAGATGTAGAACAACTAACAAAAATCACCAGAAACACAATGAAAACTCTCCAAGTCATTGTTTTATTGCTGATATGAGATATACCTTTACTATCACCTGAAATTGAGCAAGTTTTTTGTAACAAAAACAACAAAGAAATTTAATGTAAATCTAAGAAATCTACTCACGTTGTCACCTTGGTTGTTTCATATTACTATGGGTCGGTCATTTTCCAGCGTAAGGGGGGAGGTTTTGCTAGGGGATCTAACTTTTAGATACACACTTTTGTTCCTAAATTAGACCTTAGGTTATTGAAAAAATTCATTGATGTTTCTAATTAGGAAATTAAAATCATCAAGCTAAGTTGTAGACAAACACAAAGGTAAATCCGATGAACTAAGTTCTCATTTAAATCTGTTACAAGGAAGTTTAATTTGGAATGGTCTGTTGTAGATATGAATTCATTATAATAAACAAGGAAATGATAAAAGGTATGATAAAGTGGTAAACACTTTCCTATCACATGTGGACTGGTGCCTTGATGGATTGGACTGATGGAGAAAAGAGAGTGGAAATCTGCTATGTGAACTTATTAAGTTCTATTCTTGCAGATGAATATGAAAATAATAATGAGAATTAAGTAACAAGAAGAGCACCATAATCTTCCATGTTCAACATAAAACATTGAAATTGATAACCACACGGGTATATAAGCATTACCATCATAAAAAATACATCCAAAATATTGATAAAACAAATATCAACTCTGCAAATTCGATAATACCACTTCTCTGCACCCTTGCTCACTCCTTAATGACACATATGATATAATGGAAAAGAAGAAAAATCATAAATGATCAAGGATTTCCAACTTTGGATATTGAAAATAGGCATCATCCTAACTATGGAAAGGATATTCAAGATTTTGGAGGGGACTCTTTTAATAATGTCCCACATGTCCAGGTGCTTATGAGGTATATCTCAAAATTTGAAGAAAGACATGAAGATTTCATGGTCATATTATTTATAATTTATTTGGGATAATAGCGTAATGGTTGGCTAAAATAGTTTTGCAACCCAAAGATCATACATTATTTGAAAATTCTAGTTGAAAGCTTCCTCAAACTTGTTACCCAAGAATTCGGAAATTTGATGATCATGACCAACACTTGTTGGCAACATTGCACTATGAAGGCCACCATTGTATTTTTGTAGGAAATGATGGAATCCATGAAGATAATGATGGATAAAAATTTATATTAAAATCATTGTGGACAAGTTTTACAATGAGGGTTTACAAAATGGAGGGTAGATATGACAAGCCTTAACCTAGAGTCTTCAATTACATGTAATCCATCCAAAAAAGTACTAGAATTGTTCGTCTAGTACCACCAAGGAGTAGGTTTGCAGGTGTACTGCCTCACATGTTGGCCTAGTCACATCACAAAATGACAACATGTTCTTAACTGGAAAGTGAAAATTAGATATTGGATTCCCATAACCGGTTTTAGTGTTTAGGTCCACCTACATTGTTGGGTTTTCATTTGTAGATGCCATAGTGTCAGTGTTGTTGGCATTAATTCCTGATAGAGCTCCTCAATAGGTAACAGAGTGATCTAGAGAGGCTTGTGCTCTTACTGAGATTCAAATTTTCAAAACCATGGATAACATAGCTCAATAAACATTCAACAAGGAAGACTGGTAGTAATCCATTGATTGACTGATTCATCCCACATGCAACATTAACCTCTTCCATCATATAGCTCTTGACTATGCAAGGGTTTGAAGGATAATATAAGGATCCTATAATTATTATGGAATTACTAACCACAATGACCTTTTGGGCTCATTTTTCCTCAAGAGTGATGAGGTTGTGCAAAACAATAAGTGCTTCCACCTCATTGTTTTTAGTAGTGTCAAGTCCCCAGGAATTTTCCAGGCGAGCCCCTACCCCCCACTGCATTGACCTCCATTTTTCATTTTCATATTGCTATCATGAATTGTGATATGGAATAAAATTCATGAAACATTGATCTTGAGCTCTATATTCTTAAGCTTTTCCCTTGGGACAACTTACTAGTAAAATTTAAACTGTTGTAGATGCACAATATCCATGTCTTGGTTTGTTTTTTGTAAGGCACCAAATTCATGTTAGTGTTTGGTTGGAATCACTAGATTACACCTTAAATTTTGAAGTCATCTAATGCCATAAATCTGATGCACATATTTCAATGGATGATTAAAGCCACCAGGCATCTTAGTTCATGTGTATTTTTTGTACTGCCTTACGTTTTGATATTTACAAAAAATTACTATTTTTCATTAACACCATTGATTTCTTATAGTTTTGATTTGGAAATTTTCTTTTCTTTTTATTGATCTTGAAGGTATTCAAACCAAAAAATAAGATGGTATAGTGGGTGAAAATGGGTGGAAACATTTTTTCTAGAGAATCATTGTGGAGGAAGAATACCCTATGGTGCTAAGCGAAGGAATGGATGAAGATGAAAATTTGTTGTAAGAAGAAGATATTCCTCATCTCCATCAACAAGATGATCATCCAGATAAGGAAGTCAATTTAGAGGGTGAATATCTATATTTTTATGATGTTTTTGTTGATATGAATAAAGTGTTGAGCTCAAAATTTGAGGAAGTTAGCACTGTTAGCATAATATAAGAGGCTACTAGTCTACTACAGATCCAGAAGAAGAATAACACAATAGACCTGATACATACTTGATCCAAATTCATTATTTGCGCAAAGAAAAAGAATATAATATGTTGTGTGTTTCAAATCTAGTATTATCTATGATGAATATGAGCATACGAATGACATTAAAGAATATTGCTCAGATTCGGCTGCGAGCCATTTTCTTTTCCTAGAAATCAATGTCAACATAGCTATGTGATTTGTGATCTATCCAACCTCAAGGTAGAGAATGACATGGTTGTTTATGAAGAGGATAACCAAGAAATTGCTAAAGGGAGCATACCAGATCAACCTTTTGATGATGGCTTAATTCTACCTTTATATTTTGTAATGATGAAATTCTTCCCTCTCCATTTGATGACAACTATGACAAATATGAAGAAAATCCATCTTTGGAGACCTCAAATGATATGAATTAGGGAAATTTCAGAAGTACAAAGAACTATACAACATGTAATGATAGGTTTTCTTGTTCTGGAAAGTGCAAGCAAGGTTTTCTCATATAAAATTAAGGTAAAAGGAGGGTGTAATATTCCCAAATTTTCACGAGATAATTGGAATGTTAAAGTTCTTAATTTTCTTAATTAATTAAGTAAATAAAAGGGTGGAGGGACCCATAATCCTCAAAGATGAATAAGATCCACTTTTGACGTGTAAATGTGGATATTTTAGATCTAGATATACATTATGGAGTAATGGAGCACCTTCTTAATGTGAAAGGAGTGGAGATCATGTCTCATTAATGAGAAAGATCATGGAGGTTGAAGCATTCAACTAAGATCATAGATCATTCATGATGAGATGATGGAGGAAGTAGTGCATTTAATGCACACATGATGGAGAGGTCGATCATTACATGCATACATGATGGAGATCATGGAGAGACAACGTAGTCAACATGGAGGCCTATGTCCACATGTACATCAAAGTAATGAGGCAGGCCAAGGCATGGGAAGCCTCACAATCTATATAAGGAATTAAAGACACAATAGAAAGAAGGCTTTGTATTATTGATTTGAGATTTGTTTACGTATATATTTTCCATTTGACATTTCTATGCACTCTTATGTTTTTTAGCTATGTTTGCAGTTTTTTTTAGCACAAGGATTTTTCGAGCAGAAATCCCACCCTCACCCACGAGGGAATTCAAGTGGCTAATATGGCAAGGTATTCTAATCTGTATTGTTTCGACACTATTCCTACTCTCTGCAGAACATATACACTCAAAAATTGCGCATATCCGAAGAAGGGTTTGAGAGAGGAGGTTGTCTTCAGTATTTCACCCGAGGAACGTGTTGGGAAAAATACTGAGAGGGGGGGGTGAATCAGTATTTACTGCATAATCAAATCTTTTTACTTTTTCATTCCTTAAAACCCATACGCTACTTTACTTCAGTAAACTAGCGTATATACGCGGATCCCCTTTATGAAAATAGCGTATACACAGAGATTTAGATATGTCATTAAGTCTTCACTTAAACCATTCCATCATTCATTCTTCGAGTATTCACTAAGCAAAGAACAAAGTAAGAAGAATGTATCAAAACCATCACACAAAGCATCAAGCACATGAACACCAGGATTTTTAGGTGGAAACCCAACCTGGAGAAACCACCGCCGCAATATCACCTTCAATATTTTATTATAGAGAAAACATCTTACAACATATGTGTCACAGATTGATCAAACACGTTGTGCACCCACCGCGTCATGCATCACTTCCCCCGGAAGGAGCCCAACTCCCGGCTTCCCTGCTTACTCACTTACCCATGAGCCACACTCTCCATCTGCCAGGACAATTTCACCAAGGGAGCTACTGCACTTCGACTGAAGGCTACAACCCTCAGCACCACCTTGGACCACGTTTCATCAATTTTCACACTGGATCCAACACCTTTAATAGAACAACACTTGCAGGCCACATTTCATCATATTTTCACACTGGACCCTTTTTATACTTTTAAGTTCAACCATACATCACCAGCAGATACATATCAACACAGATCAGATAGCAGAAACACAGCAGAACAGATCAGATATTTCATACCCCTTGCTTCAGCAAGCCCTAGTTTGCATACGCGCTTTCCCTTCACTGATGTCGCGTATATACGCGCTTCCGTCCATACAAACCAGCGTATACCTCTGTGTATATTTCATTGCGCATACGCGCTTTCTCTTCTACGAAGCCGCGTATATACGCGCTTCCTCTGCGGCGAAGTAGCGTATAGATTTTTTCAATCATTATAGAGCAGCATACTTCTTCAGATCGGATATTCAGTTCAGATTTACCCTTTACTTCAGACAGATGTTCGCCTAGATGCTCGCCTCATCACGTATCTAAGCCTTCCATAAACGTATCTAGCAAATACAAGAGCAGTTGTGTCTAGATCCCCTTCTTCATCATTGGTGCATCATACCTTCAGATTTGTCTTCAAGTGTAACCCTTCCATTCAGATCTACAGAGAGAAGTATTCATTCAAGCTCAGACATCTTGCACCCACACCCATCCTTTGCACAATGAATTTCTTCTCCTTATATAGGTTTATCCTTTTTCAATACCACGAGCCAAACCAATACCACGAGCCCAAAACTACCTGGACGGGGTCAATTAGGCTGATCATTACCCAATACAATGGGTCAATACCATGGTGGTTACCCTTGGTTTTGCACTTTTTGAGCGCTTTTTCCCATACGCGACTTGGAACGTTCCTTTCCGCGTGCATACGCGACTTCCCCTAGGCAAATCCGCGTATACCTAGAGACATACTCTTTTTCATCATAGACTGAATTCTTTTATTCATTGCCTTCTCAGACGAGTCTTGTCATATCATATTTTCTTCATCAGGAACATATTCTCTTAAGCACAACTTCATCAAGTAAGTTGTCATCATATTCATCAGGTGGGTTGCCTTTCAAGGACAACACTTAGCATTATATTTTCAACAAACATTATATCATATCAGATTTACATCATTTACTAAGTCCATCAAGTCAAGCATAACTTCATCAGGTGGTTTGCCATCAAGGACAACACATGTCAACAGTCGCATGTCTTCATCTTCATTCCGGTGAGGGTTGCCATCAAGGACAACATCCCCGCATCATATTTCCAACAATCTCCTCACTGATGGCAACCATGATGGTGTTTGGTTACCACAGCAGATAGATACCATGTCACTCTCCCAAATATGTCACATCATTATCTTCTCTTTATTCAAACACCATGTCACTCTCCCCCTTTGACATCAAGGGCAAAGGGCGGATCAAGAACCAACACTCTCCCCTTTTTCTCCGTATGTGGAAGAAACATTCTGCAGATCTGATATGTGCCGAAGTGGCCAAGCTCCTCCTGAGTTCATGCTGAATCTTCAAACATATTTTTCAATAAAGTACATGACTCAAAGACTTTCCTATCATCAATGACTCATACTTACAACAAATATCCAACCAAGTGGATTTACATATAAGACTCAAGTACCCAACCAAGTGGGTTTACACATTTCAATTCAGCTACCCAACCAAGTGGGTTTACAAAATTGACAAGTCCTTACATGACTGAATATTACAATTTTACAACATGAGTCTCAACAAGACCTTTTCATCAAACTACAAATATAACTTTTAAGACCAACACCAAAAAGTCCTCAAGAAAGAGAACATATTTCAGAACCATCATAATGCCAACAATGTATTATAGTTAGCAAAGCTACGTTCCCCCGAATTCATGCAACCAAGCAATCTTTTCCAAAGACTAAGGCTCCCCTTTAGTTTGTGCATCCCGAGAACTTCCACCAACAAATCATCAACACAAGAATTTGCTAAAAACATTAGAAACAGAATTATGAGAACTGAACACCACCAAGATACCAAAGAAAGCACTGGCAAATGCCTGGTGAGAGCCGTAACCAAATCCAAAATCTGTCAAGAACTAACCATATCGGTTTTCTCAGGCAGATCCCCGCGTACATACGCGACTGTGTTTAAGGACCCCCGTATCCCAAGACATCTTCAAGCCATTCAATCCGCATCTGATTCTTTGTAAGCAAAAAGACAATGTTCACCTTCTTTCTGAGACATTTGAATGCTTCCCTGGACTACAGATAGATAGAATAGTGTAGTTGTGTCTTCAAGCGTCATCCAACGGTTGTAGCATCAGCACAATAGTAACCAATCCTTCAGATTCTTTGCAGCACCAATACAATCTTTCCAAGAAAGATTCTCATATCAGAACAACATCTTCACATAGGTGTCAAGCAATCATCCATGTGGTCCAACATCACCATGATCTTCAAGATTTTAACATGAAGTAACATATGAAGGAAACAGATCTCTCAACCATAGTAGCACATTCTGCATGATTTATTTCTGAATCAAATGACATCCAACTCATCCATGTGTGAGTACAAAGGACAACCAGGGCTCAAAATCTCATCATAATAAACAATGTACCAATTCATCATCATTTGAGCATGAGTATCACAGTAACCAAGAATAAGCAATCATAGTGTCAACAATGCAATCATTAGTATTCAACTCGTTACTCCCCATCTCCCTACCTTCTTAAGTTGTGCTTACTAAAACGTTCACTGCCAGTTATCAAGCACAATCTCTGCATGGGCTGCCCTTATCTCTGAATTATAGAACTTTCATCTCAACAATGAATACTCTTCATCAATAAGCAAACAAGACTCATCCATAAACTTCAACATAGGAAACCAAGTATCATATTATCATAATCATGAGTATAACCAGAACATGCTGGGTCAAAGGTAATCATCGCCACGTACTAATGCTCCCTCTGACCTCTCGCTTCGCATCTTTTAATGCTATCATATAAATTCTCTTATCATCAATGCATACGCGACTGTGTTTGCTGGAACTCGCGTGTATACGCGACTTTTGTTAATAGAACTCGCGTATGGAAAGTGAAGCATAGAAATTTTTCACATTCCTTCATCTCCCCCTGAACTTGTACTTCCTGTACCTGTCTTCTTCATATCAGATGCTCTGTCAGAAATACATATAACCAGAATAATCAAATCAACCATGAGAGACATCATACATTACTCCCCCTGTGACGATACATTACTAAATCTCATAATGTATCCCACATAATTCCTGCATTCAATAAGAAAAGTAAGCTTCAGAAGCGGATGACTGCAGTAGGGTCAGAATTCCCTACGTTTCTGATCGGTCCTCCATCTTGAATTGAGTGTTTTCTTCAAGAAAATCAATAGGTCTCTAGAGCATCCACAAACATCCTTTTCAGATTTGTTTTCTATTTGTGTGCTGAAATTTCTCATATCTGTTCGACCTGCATGCCTTTCTTATATGTCCATACTTGTTACAAGAATAACATCTCATGTGTCCAGAAAAATAAGCATAAGAATCATAATGAGTATTTCTGTTCTTCCTCCTTTTACAATCAGTTGCTTTGTGTCCATACTTGTTACCTGAAAAACAATATCCCTTGAAGAAACCAAAGTACCTTTCTATGTGGGAACTGTTTGTTTGAGGCTGAAATGATCTGCTCCTGCAATTTGCTGCAACATGCCCATAATTATCACATTTAAATCATTCAACATTATTAACTGATTTCCTTTGAGAATTCACTATTGTTGGTTGAGCTTTTGTCTCTTTCAACACTTCAGGTTTAGTATTGACATCCTCTGAATTTTTAGCACTTCCTTGTGAGCTAGATTCTCCTTTAACAGTTTCATGGAAACCAAGACCAAGTTTGATAGCAGAAGACCTTTGATTACTTAGAATATTGTCCAAAATGTTAGTACTATCATGAAACCTCAAAAGTTTAACCTTTTCTTCTAATTTACCTTTCTGAATCTGAGAATATTTACCTCAACCTCCAAGGCTTGGCATGCTTGTCATGCTTTCTTTCTTCTTCCATCTTCAACTGATCCTTCAGATTAGGAATCTCTTTCTTCAACCAATCTTCAGTTTCCTTCACATGTTTGTTGCAGCCATTCTTCTCTCTTATTTGATTTTTCCTGCATCTTCTAGAGATGATTTCTGCCTCAAGGCCTTCCTTTTCAAATGATTGTGAGTTCCTTATTTTCTTGTATTTGATGCTCTAAATCTTCCTCAGACAATGATTGGCAAATTTTCCAAGTCCTTCATTCTTCTTACTTGATTTTTCAGATCCGCTTCTAGTTCTTTAATTTGATTGGATGCATAAGTATGAAATCTTTGATACTTGTCCACCTGTCCATTCATCATTTCTATTTTTTTTTCCATTTGAGAGATCATCTCTTTGTAGATAGTTTCTTGCTTATTATATGAGCTTTGTAGTTCTTCAACTTTAATCTTGAGAGCTTCTTCTAGATCCACAACTTTACTTTCACTATCTTCACTATTGTTTGCACAAAGAAGATTATTACATGTGGCCTTCCTTTTTCTTCTTTGCCATGAGTGCTTGTAGATCTTCGTCGGAACTTTTCATCTTCTAATTTTTTCTATACATGATTTCTAGGTATTTCCTTTCCTTATAACCTTCTTCTTTTGCTTCTTAGCCATGAGCACTTTCAAATCTTGGTCGAATCTTCTTTGTTCCCACTGACACTTCATCATCATCTTCTTTACAATAACTCTTTCTCTTTTCAAATTGTTTCCCTTACCGTGCTTTTCTCTATAAGGACATTTAGCAGCATAATGACCAACTTTTCCACACTCAAAACATTTGAAGGGAAGCTTACCTTTAAATCTTCCAGTGCCTAGTTGGAGCTTTCTCACGAAATTCGCTTCTTCTTCATCGGATATATAGCTGGATTCTTTGACAACTTCCTTTTCCTTTCCTTTTATAGATGCCTTAAAAGCAGCTTCTCTGATTTGGGAAGGACCTCCTTGCCTCATTTCAAAAGCAGTCAGAATACCATGCAATTGAACAGTAGAAAGAGTTTGCAGATCTTGCCTTTCTTCAATAGCCGAAACTTTAGAGTCAAATTTTGAAGTCAATGATCTTAAGACCTTTTCCACCAGAGTAGTATCAGCCATGGTTTCACCCAAATTTCTCATTCGATTTACAATATCATCCAGAAAGAGAAAGAAACTCGGCAACACTTGAATCACTATGCATCTTCAAATTTTCATATTCAATTCTAAGAGTTTGGAGTTTTGTACTTTTTACCTTTGTGTCTCCTTCATGTACTAGAAGGATTTTGTCCCATATGCTCAATAATGTAGCTGCATCACTTTAGAAAATTCTGATTCAGACATGCTTCCTAGCAAGACATTTACTGCTTTGGCATTGGTTTCATACTTCTTCCTTTCTGCTGCATCGGTAGGAATACTTGCCGGGTATTGATAACCTTCTTCCACGATTGCCCATACATCCGCACCAAGACTTTGCAGATAAGCTTTTGTACGTACCTTCCAGAAGATCAGATTGCTTCCATTGAATAGAGGTGGCTTTATAGACATTACTCCTTCTTGACTTCCCATTGGCATAAATCTCCTTTAGCGATCAAGTCATGACAAGGACCTGCTTCCGATACCAATTGTTGGAAAATACCGAGAGGGGGGTAAATGCATTTACTGCATAATCAAATCTTTTACTTTTTCATTCCTTAAAACCCATACGCTACTTTCCTTTAGTAAACTAGCGTATATACGTGGATCCCCTTTATGAAACTCGTGTATACACAGAGATATAGATATTTCATTAAATCTTCACTTAAACCATTCCATCATTTATTCATCAGATATTCAATAAGAAGTAAACATGTGCAGTAAGAACAGAATAAACCATCACAAAAAACATCACACATGAACACCAGGATTTTTAGGTGGAAACCCAAGTCGGGAGAAAACCACCGCTGCAGTTGCTCAGCCTTCAATATTTTATTATAGAGAAAACATCTTACAACATATGTGCTGGCGCAGACTTGACCAGCACGTTGTGCACCCACCGTTGCCATCAGCCTCTCCCGAAGGGCTCCAACCCCTCGACTCGCCATCAAATTTCACCGGGAAGGGAGCTACGACCCCCCGATTCCCGTTTACCAGCCCCCCACCGGAAGGGAGCTACGACCCCCGACCGAAGGCTACAAAACCTCAAAGCACTTCCTTGGACCACGTTTCATCAATTTTCACACTGGATCCAACAACTTCAATAGAACACCACTTGCAGGCCACATTTCATCATATTTTCATACTGGACCCTTTCCATACTTTTAAGCACAACCATACATCATCAACAGATACATATCAAAACAGATCAGATAGCATAAACACAGCAGAACAGCTCAGATATTTCATACCCCTTGCTTCAGCAAACCCTAGTTTGCATACGCTCTTTTACTTCACTGATTTCGCGTATATACGCGCTTCCGTCCACACAAACCGGCGTATACCTCAGTGTATATTTTACTGCGCATACGCGCTTTCTCTTCGCTGAAGCTGCGTATATACGCGCTTCCACCGCGTCGAAGTAGCGTATAGATCTTCAATTATTACGTATAAAAGATACTTCATCGATCAGATATCTGGGCCTGCATTTACCCTTGTGTTTCCGGTATGTATGTTCGCCTAGATACCGCCTCATCACAGATCTAAGCCTTCATAATCAGATCTAGCAAAATATAAGAGCAATTCAGGTCTAGATCCTCTTCTTCATCATTGGTGCATCATACCTTCAGATCTTATCATCTTGGTGAACTTTCCATTCGTATATACTCGTAGGAGAGCAGCCCATTCAAGCTCGACATCTGCACTTTACACCCATGATTTGGCCACAAACTCTTCTCCTCAATATAGGTTTACCCTTTTTCAATACCATGAGCCCCTTTTCAAGCACGCAAGGACCAAAACAATACCATAGGCCCAAAACTACCCGGACGGGGTCAATTAGGCGGACCATTACCCAATACAATGGGTCAATACCATGGTGGTTACCCTTGGTTTTGCACTTTTTGAGCGCTTTAGCCCATACGCGACTTGGCACGTTCTTTTCCGCGTGCATACGCGACTTCCCTTAGACAGATCCGCGTATACATAGAGATATACTCTTTTCATCATATTCCTAATTATTTTCTTCATTGCCTTCCTCGTACTCACCGTATATACATCAGATTTCCTTCATCAAGAACATATTCTCTTAAGCACAACTTCATTAAGTTGTCATCATCTTCATCAGGTGGGTTGCCTTTCAAGGACAACATTCAGCATCATATTGTCAACAATCATTATATCATATCAGATTTACATCATTTCCTAAGTCCATCAAGTCAAGAATAACTTCATCAGATGGTTTGCCATCAAGGACAACACATGTCATCAGTCGCATCTCTTCATCTTCATTCAGAGGGTTGCCATCAAGGACAACATCCTGCATCATATTTCCAACAGAACGGTGAAGGATTTTTCGTGTCACCTTGTACTTAAATATCAACATTCCTGGAGCCTAATTTTAGATCTAGAACCAGGCCAAACATTATTCACCTCCTATCAGCAGCAATCCCATCAAGGATTTTGTAGTCCATCATTGCAGATCTAGAGAAGGAAGGAAGTTTCTAGCACTCCAGCTAGGAATCCTCTGAGGGATCATCCCCGCACCTTGCCATCACTATTTTCATAAGCCTGGAGCTTGTTTGAAGCACATTTAAGTAGGCTTGACTTTCTCCCTCTTGTACAGTTTAGTTTTCCAATAGCTGTATATTCAGTTGCTGCATTTTGAGGAGGAGGAAGAAGAGACAATATCTAAAGATTTTAGCTTAGAGATCTAGAGAAGGGATCAACCCTTCAAGATTAGATATATTTGTATCACATATTGAATCCATATTTGGATCATATTTAGCTTCTGATCTATATAACCTAGTAGTCAAGGGATCAAACCCTAGGAGGGTGAATTTCCAATCTCATAGATCTGGATTTTCCTTTCTAGGTTACCTTGGGTTTCCATCATAGTGCCCAGATCTAGAATCTTGGCATCATCAAAGCTTGATATTTCCATAGATATGCATTTCCCTTTTCAGATAGAAGTTATATGAACATCATCTACTGAAGGGAAATCACAGTGTTTTCTCAAGCATCTCTCCAGTTACGCAGTGCCTTCTTTGGCATGTTTTCAGGGTCATTCTAGCCTATCTATTTTGCTTGAGTGTGTCTATTTGAGAATTCTTGTAATCTGAAATCCATCTCCAATAATAATAAAAGGCTCACCTATTCTGTATATTTATGTGATTGTTAAATATTTCTATATACTTGTTGCAATTTCAAATATTGTGTTTTTTTATTACTCCATTCTCCCTTTTGGGATATTACAGTGGTATCAAAGCATGATGTTTGGCTCATCTTGTGGACATTACTAGAAACATATGAAAAGCAGATAGTAGAGATATACTATGGAGGGATTAGGTTTTTCATCATGTTTCTTTAGAGTTATGAAGGATCTCTCCAAAGAGATCAATGAAACAAGAAGAGAAATTCACATAGAAACCTCAAGAACGTTTCAAAATGAAGAAGGTCCCAGCACTTCCTATTTTCAGAAGAAGAAACCAGAGAAGTAAAGAGCTTCACATTATTCTGTTTGATCCACTTTCTTTGATGAGAAATAGGATTGGTATAAATATGTAGAATACTTGGGGCATGAGACACTAAGAAAATATCTATCTGAGCACAAGTCAAAACCAAGAGCATTGAAGGAGAATCTCTCTCTCCAACAATTTTTGTAATTCAAAGAAGAGAGGAGATCCAGAAGCAACAATAGAAGAAAGAGGCATAGATTATTCTTGCCTACATTTGATGGATCTTCCAAAAGCACATTAAGGGCTTGGATGGAATAACTGGCTACCTTATTTCTGAAATATCCTATATTAGAAGGAGAGGTTGTGGAGTTTACAGTGATACACCTAGAGGGTGAAGCAAGAGATTGGTTGTCCAGTCACTTGTCACACATGAAAGTGTCTGCTCATGTAGATTTCATTCAGAGACTGAAGAACAATTTTGGTAGAAAGAAACTAGAGACATCTCAGATAGTGACATCTCATATCATTGAGGATATTGTACATGAAGATCCCAGGGAATATGTCATCATTAGCGCTCAGGAGGAGGAGCCTTTACCACCACTAGTTTCAAATGTACTTACATCAAGAGGAGGATCACTTGCATATTTGCAATATGGTCTTGAGTTCTTGACATTGGAGCCCCATGCAGGATTAATGATATTCATGAGGAGGAGATAGATACCAGCCCTGTTACACTTGTAGAAGAGTAGCCATTACTCTTACCAGCAGTTGGAGAGACTATTTCACTGGTTGGAGGAACTATTGTAGATGTTCAAGATGTTACAGATGTTCATCTTATCCAAGGTTTGCATATAATTTATTCTCATATTATTTTAGTACCTCATATTGAGATATGTGATACCATTCCATTAGCGAGAGTGCATAACAAAGGATTAGAGCACCTCAGTGATTTGGAGCAACAAATTATCACTGCATACAAGACCATTGATTTGATCAAGGAGATGTATTTCTATCCCAGTTTGTCATGGTTGAGCTACCCCCAACCCTTTGTGTTGATGTCTGGAGTTTCAGAATATGGGAGGAGCACAAAATTATTCAATACAATGCCAAACTATGATTTTAGCATTCTGTGTGGCCATGAGACAGCACATGTACCACCATGCAGATCTGCAGTGATGTCACCTAGCAGTAGTAATGAGAAGAGGGCCCCATTATTCTTGGAGCATTCTGGAGGTAGCTTGTTAGGTCCCTATATTACTATTATAGTCCCTTATTATTCTGAGTTTAACCTGCTTATTGCTATCATTGTACAACTGTAACTCAAATATTGTTATTATTCTGCCCTTACATTATTATTTTTATGTCGGCTAGGATTATATTGTGATCCCATGGACTCCTATATATAGAAGGAGTTTTTTACATTTGTATCATCCAATAATTGTTCATTTATTTAATGTAAAGGAGGTTTCCCCTTATAATTGGCTTATTTCTAAGGCGTTGATCTCTCTTTTCTTCTGTTTTTGAGCTGGTTTCATAAAATTTGGTATCAGAGCTTTAGACTCTAGGGTTTCGCTTTTCCAAATAGGTCATCGTGGAATTTTCATTATAAATTTATTTATATGAAAGTTAAAAAGCTTAAATTTTTATAGAGCCAAGCCAAAATTTGGAGGCACTTCATGTAAAAATTTCAGATCTTGGTTCGCAATAGTTTTAGAGATATTATCTGTGGAAGTTAGAGTTTTTTCAAGCTCCCGAATTTCACCTAAATAGGTCATCGTGAAATTTTCGATATAGCTTTTCTTCTATGAAGATTCAAAAGCTGAAATTTTGACATCACAAAGCTGAAATCCTGAGGAACGGCATGGAAATATTTTAGATCTTGGTCCACAATAATTTTGGAGATATGATCTGCGGAATTTATGGTTTTTTTAGGCTCCTAAATTTCATCTCAAAGAGGTGATCGTGGGAAAATAATTATAACTATCTCTCTGAGCATCAGATTGGAATTATGTAAGATGTGGCCACAAGTACATGGATGGTAGTTTCCTTTATATCAATTTTAGATATGAAGGAGGAAAATATGATACGTGGCACGCCATACAAGTTCGCTATACTCAACTAGTCCATAATTAGGTCATTGTGGAAGATTGGGCATAACATTTCCTTGAAGAATCCAAATCAGGTCATACCTATGGAATTTGAAAGAATATTTAGAGGGCTACTACAGGGAAAAATTTCGGATATTGAAGATCTGAAATCACAGAGATAATTCAATTTCAATATCGATCTCCTTAAAATCAAGAAAAAGGTGTGCATTTGTTTTTCAAATTGCATAAGTCTTGTGCGAAAAATCAGTTTGAATTGATTCCAACAGAATATTGTAGAATAGAAATCAATATTTGCTTCTAAAATGCCCTCCAAAAAAAACTCAACACACATTAATCCTTTATAAGGCTCTACTATGACTCATGAAGACGAATAACTGCAACATGACATGTCAAAATTACAAGAGCAAGTGCACCAAATTTCGCTCTTGCAAAGAGAAAAAAATGAAATGGAATTTTTGAAGAAAGGCATGGAAGCTAAGATGGATGGTTTGAAGAAAGGCATGGAAGCTAAGATGGATGGCATGGAGAATGGCATGGAAGATAATATGTATGACATGGAAGAAAATATGAAAGATAACATGAAATATATGAAGAATGATCTAAAAGCAAACATGGGAGGATTGACAAAGTTGATACAAGAGATGTTTCCTAAAGGCGAAAAGATAGTAGAGGAAACTCATGATGAGAAAAAAATAAATTTTAATCATGATTTCATAAACTCTAATGTTGGATGGAAGAACCACCATATTCCAAAGATGGATATGAGGAAGTTTGATGGCAAATATCCCGTAACATGGATTCTATAGATGGAGCAATATTTTGATCTCAATAATGTGAAAAACACATAAAAGGTATGCATTGTAACTTTACATTTAGAAAAAAATACATTTGTACGGTATCAATGATTTTTCTCCCGGAAAAAAATTGTGACTTGGTAAATTTTTATGGAGGAATGATAACACATTATGAGAATACAAAGATCAACAACTTCTTTAGCCAATTGATAAATATCAAACAAATGGGTTCAGTGGTGTAGCACATTGAGGACTTCCAAATATTAAATATAAGGGTAACTAATATTTCAGAGGAACACAGGATTTATATCTTCATAGGGACTTTAAAGGATAACATTCAACATGAATTTTTTCTTTGGGAAACTGATTCATTGGAGAAGGCATTCAGATTGGCAAGAAAAATTGAATGTAAAATTATGGCGACAAGGAAGCCTATCACTCACATCTATAAATATGGAAGTGTTGGTACTCCTAGACTTCCACAACCTATAAGGTTGACACCACAACAATTGGAAGAAAAAAGAGAAAAAGGAATTTGCTACAATTGTGATAGCAAATAAACTAAAGGTCATAAGTGTGTTGAGAAGAAATTATTTTACGTAGATTGTGAATATGAGGAAGAAAATGAACAAGAAACTTCAAAAGAAGTAGATATACACCAGGAACCAACCGTATAAGAAGAAGAAATGATTCTGACCATATCATGTAATCCATTGGCAAGAATTTCTACTCCTCAAAATCTCAAGATAGAAGGACATATCAAGAAGAAAAAGGTAATAGTGCTGATTGATTTGGGTAGTACCCATAATTTTATTTATTGTAAGGTATCCAAGGAATTGAACTATCTCCTATACCCATCACCATAATTTCAAGTGATGGTTGCAAATGGAGGATCTATAAATTGCTCTGGAAAATGTCATAATATCAAGATAACCATGGGGGAATATGTATTGAATATTCCAATTCTCATTCCAATGGGAGGTGTTGATGTTGTACTAGGAGTACAATGGTTACAATCCTTGGGGATGGTAGCTTTTAATTTTCAAGAAATTTTCTTGAATTTTTTTCAGAAGGAAAGGAATTCAAATTACGGGGTATTGCAGGGAAGATGAGAAATTTAATAAGATATAATGTCATGAAAAATATTATGAAGAAAGAGAAATGAGGCATAATTGCACAATTATGCTCACTAGAAGTTCCAAGACCAAAATCATCTATTTCTCTAGATCTCCAAAAAGTCTTGGACAATCATTCCAAGGTGTTTGAAACTCCCAAAGGACTCCCACCTATTCGTGATCATGATCATTCTATTCATTTGATTCCATGAAGTGTTCCTCCACACGTCAGTCCTTACAAATATCGTTGTCCAAAAGAGCGAAATTGAACATATGATTGTAGAAATGTTAGAGTCTGTTATAGTTCAACCTAGTCAAATTTCTTTCTCTTCTCCAGTAGTATTGTTGCACAATTAGGATAGATCATGGCTCATTTGTCTGGATTATAGGGAGCTCAATAGGCTTAATATTAAAGATAAATTTCCCATTCTTGTGATTGATGAATTATTGGATGAATTACATGGAGAAATTTATTTTACCAAGTTGGATCTTCATTCAGGATATCATCAAATTAGAATGAAGATGAAAGATATTCTAAAAACAACATTTCGAACTCATGAGGGTCATTGTGAATTTTTGGTCATGCCTTTTGGCCTTACCAATGCACCTTCTACATTTCAAGGATTTATGAATTCCATTTTGAAAACCTTCACTAGAAAATTTATGCTAGTATATTTTGATGATATACTAATCTACAATAGGTCTTGGAAGGATCATGTTAAGCATGTTGACAGGGTGCTCAAACTATTGGAGGAGAAACAATTATATGAAAAAACATCCAAATGATTCTTTGAAGTACAAGAGGTGGAATATATGGGTCATATTTTATCTCATGAGGGTGT
The DNA here is from genome assembly GCA_034641835.2 of Pinus albicaulis. NCBI lineage: Eukaryota > Viridiplantae > Streptophyta > Pinopsida > Pinales > Pinaceae > Pinus > Pinus albicaulis. The sequence continues at coordinate 469,570,834 of CM076576.1, forward strand.
TAAGGTAGACCCTAACAAATTTAAATCCATTTAGGAATGGAAAGTCCCCACAACCATAAATAAGTTGCGAGTATTTCTCAGGTTAATAGGGTATTATCGCAAGTTTATTAAGAATTATGGGAGAATAGTAGCACCTCCAACAACATTATTGAAGAAAGATGCATTTTCATGGACTTCTGAAGAAACTAAGGCCTGAGAACATCTTAAAGAGGCAATATTCCTAGCAACGGTCTTAGCTACTCCAGACTTCACAAAAATATTTATTGTGGAATGTGATGCCTCAGGAATGGAAATGGTGTTGTTTTAATGCAAGAAGGAATACCCATTGCCTTTTAAAGTAATCCAATCAAAGGAAAGTATTTATAGAAAGCTATTTATGAGAAGGAAATGTTGGAAATACTACATACACTAAAGAAATAACGACCTTACCTAATGGGAAGACAATTCAAGGTAAAAATTGATCATGATAGTCATAAACACTTTTTGGAACAAAGACTATCTTCGGAAGAGCAGCAAAAATGGGTCACAAAGATTTTGGGTTATGACTTTGAAATCATTTAAAAAAGAGGGAAGATAAATGTTGTCACAGATGCACTCTCAAGAAAGGATGAAGAGGTGGAAGCATTGCTTTGTGACATTTCTATTATCCAACCGGTTTGGATAACCGAAGCAAGGGATGAATGGAACAAGGAAGAAGACATGTGGAAACTCATTCAAAAGTTGCAACAAGATCCTAGTACATCTGATACTGTTGGAAAAATGATTCCTTATAGTACAAAGATCACTTATATATTTCTAAGAATTTCCAACTAAAACAAAAGATTATTTTGGAATTGCACACTTCTCCTTTAGGAGGACACTTGGGATTTTTAAAAAGTTACCACAGGGCAAAGAAATATTTTTTTGGGGTGGCCTTAAATTTGATATTCAAAAGTTTGTGGCAGGATGTTTGGTTTTCCAGAAAAATAAAGTTGATACAATTAAGGCCCTAGGTCTTCTACAACCTTTATCCATTCCAAGTCAATGATGGGAGGAGATTTCAAAGGATTTTATCACAGGTTTACCTACGTCTGAAGGAAAGAGTGTCATCATGGTGATAGTTGATATACTTACCACGTATGCACACTTTTGTGCATTATCTCATCTATTTAAAGTGAGTAAAATTTCGATTGCATTTATGGAAACAATTCAAAAGCTACATGGAACTCCAAATATTATTGTAAGTGACAGAGATACAATTTTTACTCGGGATTTTTGGACGGAATTATTTTCTTGTTTCGGTACTCAACTAGCTCATAGCTCATCTTATCATCCTCAATCTGATGGTCAAACTAAGATAGTGAATAAATGTTTGGAATGATATATTCTTTGTTTTGTATCTGATAAGCAATCACAATGGGTCAAGTGTTTACGTCTCGCTGAATGGTGGTATAACACTTCCTTCCATATTGCAACAAAAATGACCCCATTTATGGAACTTTATGGATATCATATTTAAAAGAAAATTCTCTGGTTCAAGCTGCGGAATATCATATCGAGCATCAACAAGAAGTTCTCCAACACTTAAATGATAACCTAAATTTGGCACAAAATCAAATGAAACAACAGACACATCAACATCACAACGAGAGAAGTTTCGATGTAGTAGACTGGGTATTTTTATGGCTACAACCATACAGAAAAATGTCCCTCAAGCAAGCTAAGAAGGATAATAAATTATCGCCAAAGTACTATGTTCCTTACAAGGTGTTGGTAAATATTGGTAGTACAGAATACAAATTGGATATTCCTGCTTCTTTGCAAGTGCATCCAGTTTTTCATGTTTCATGCTTAAAGAAGGTTATAGGTGACAAAATTCTAGTGCAAAAAATATTTCCAGAACTTTATGAGGAAGTAAAAATAATATTGGAACATGAAGTAGTCACAGAAACAAGAACTTGAAAGCTACAAAATCGATTAATTTTAGGGTATCTCATCAAGTAGGAGAACTTACCCACTGAAGATTCTACATGGGAGGATGAGAATTTTATACGGAAGCATCCAAAGCTACTCAAGCATTGAGGACAACACTAATTTAAAGTAGGGGTGCATGTTAGGTCCATATATTACTAGTATAGTCCCTTATTGTTGTTAGTGTAACCCACTTATTGTTATTTTCATACCCCTGTAACCCAAATATTGTTATTGTTGTGCCCTTACATTATTATTGTTAGGTCGGCTAGGATTATATTGTGATCCCATGGACTCCTATATATATAAGGAGGTTTTTTCATTTGTATCATCCAATAATTGTTCATTTATTTAATGTAAAGGAGGTTTCCCCCTCGAAGTGGCTTATTTCTAAGGCATTGATCTCTCTTTTCTTCTATTTTGGAGTTGGTTTCATAACATAGCTTCAAGCATGAAGCACTGGAGGGGCATATGATAGAGGGTAGACATATTGTGATGGTGATCATTCCCCATTATCAAGATGAATTTTCTTTGATGAGCATCTCACAGCTCAAAGAATAAATTCTACCTATAGCATGTATGGAGCCTTATCGGTTCCAATGGGCCAATGGTGAGAGGATCTCATGGAGATACCTCAATGGAGGTGCACTTCAACATTTCATGGAGTGAAAAGCTATTCATTTAGAGGATGTTGGTATTCTACAATGGGAGGGTACCAATTTTGATCTTGCTATGATTCATCATCAACTTTGGGATTAATGGATTCAGATGAGGAGTAGGAGGTCTCCTACCTTCCTGCAGATCTATGATATCGGGAAACAAGAAGAATGGATGTGCTGGTTTATTTTGGGTGAGTATGGATACTACCCAACATCTCACATTTACGGTATCCATGCCATGTATATCACTAATGACATGCAACAGTAGGAGGCATGGCTATGTTGGTTTTTGATGAGAGAGTTTGGACATCTCATGACATATCTTATGTCCATGTATCTGCTTTTGTTTGGGATATGTCTCATGTCTTTACATGTATTTATTTTAGGGATATATATCATGTTCATCTGTTTATTTGGGCTTGGGAGGAAGCATAACTCTTGCATGATGTGGTATACAGGAGCTTATTTTTATTGTCCTATTAAGACATTTCACATGTCCATTATTATGTTTTTACTCCATGACTTTCATCATGATGATGTAAGGAGGAAACAAGAATCCTTGTTGCATTGGTTGCTATTGGGAGAGTATGCATTGATTTCTTTCCATACATTGTATGAAGTTGATGGAGGATGGAAACAAGAGGCCTTACAGTGTTGGCTTCTGTTGGGGGATTATGGTCATTGTACTTGGTATGATGAGGATGTGATGGGACAACAAGTTTCCTTACTACAATTGGTTATCTTGAGAGAATATGGCCACTACATTTGGTACAATGATGATGTAGTGGGCAGAAAGCGACATTTTTGTGGTGGTTTCTATTGAGAGAGTATGGCTCTCATATTTACATTGATGCTAATTTGGCATCGCATCAAGAAACATTGATGCGGTGGCTTCTATTGAGAGAGTATGGATCTCTTGCTTGTTTTCATGGTGATATAGCATGGAAGTGGAAGGCTTTGTTGTAGTGGTTGTTATTGGGAGAATGTGGTTTGACATTGTTCATGCTCATCCATATGTCTCTACTTATTTTTTTCACTGTGTTGATGTTATCTTAGATTCCTACATGGCCAACAAGGCTAATGATGAGATCATTGAAAGATGTAATCTACTAGATGTATCATCGGTTGGAGAGATAACTCATGAGTTGGAAATTTCCACTTTGGGAAGAAACCACTTCATTTCATGTATCTCATGTATAGAGGAGATCTTTGGTCATCATATGGTTGACACTTGGATATTCCTTGATGAGGATGGTTATCTAAATTTTCAGTTGGAAGCCATTCTAGACATTCTAGAGAAGCAGCTTTGGAGCTGGACATGCATGACAAATTGTGACAGATGGGGAGGCCTTACACATGAGGATTCCAATTGGAGGGAGGATGTCTTTTGTAGCATCCACTTTTGCAATTGCTTGAGGAAAAGCAACATTTTTATGGGGAGGACTATAATATTCCCAAATTTTCACAAGATAATTGGATTATTAAAGTTCTTAATTTTCTTAATTAATTAATTAAATGAAAGGGTGGAGGGACCCATAATCCTAAAATATGAATAAGATCAACTTTTGGTGTGTGAATGTGAATATTTTAGATCTAGATCTACATTATGGAGTAGTGGAACAACTTCTTAATCTGAAAGGAGTGGCGATCATGTCTCATTAATGAGAAATATCATGGATGAAATCAAATGTAAGATCATAGAGCATTCATGATGAGATGATGTAGGAAGTAGTGCATTTAATGCACACATGATGGAGAGGGTTATAATTACATGCATACATGATGGATATCATGCACAGATAGTGCAGTCAACATGGAGACCTACGTCCACATGTACAGTGCAGTTATCAGGTGGGACAAGGCATGGGAAGGCTCACAATCTATATAAGGAAGATGAAGGAACAATAGAAAGAATAATTTATATTATTTATTTGAGATCTGTTTAGATCTAGATTTTTCATTTGACATTTCTATGCACACTTATGATGTTTAGCTAAGTCTACAGTGTTGTTTATCATAGGGTGTTTCCGAGTGGAAATGCCACCCTTACCTATGGGGGACTTAGAGTACCTACTCTTGGAAGGTATTCTCAGCTACTATTCATCATCAAGAATTTGTGCCACACTATTCCTACTCTTTGTAGAACATATACACTCATAGATTATGCATTTCTGAAGAAGGGTTTGAGAGGAGGAGGTTGTCTTCAGTATTTCAGCTGAGAAACCAGTGAAGGATTTTTCCTGTCAACTTGTACTTCAAGATCAGCATTCTCGGAGCCTCATTTCAGATTTGGCATTAGGCCAAAAATTATTCACCTCCTATCAGTAGCAGTCCCATCAAGGATTACAGATTCCATCATTGCAGATCTAAAGGAGGATGGAAGTTTCTAGGATTCCAACTAGGAATCCTCTAAGGGATCATCCCCTCACCTTGCCGTCATTGTTTCCATCAGCCTAAGGCTTATTTGTAGCACATTTCAGTAGGATTGAGTCTCTCCCTCTTGTACATCGTAGTTTTCCAGCAGCTGTATATTCAGTTGTTTCATTTTGAGAAGGAGGAAGAAGAGACAAGAGCTCAAGCTTCTAGCTTGGAGATCTGGAGAAGGGATCAACCCTTCAAGATTGGATCTGTTTGTATCACATATTTAAGCCATATTTAGATCAGATCTAGCTTCAAATCTGCATAACCCAACAGTCAAGGGATCAAACCCTGAGAGGGTGAATTTCCAATCTCATAGATCTAGAATTTCCTTTCTGGGTTATCTTGGGTTTCAATCATAGTGCCCAGATATAGAATATTTACATCATCAGAGCTCCAAATTTCCATAAATATTCATTTCCCCTTTCATCTAGTAGTCATATGAACATCATCTGTTGAAGGGACAACGAAGTATTTTCTCCAGCAACTCTCTAGTTACGCAATGCCTACTTTGGCATGTTTTCAGGGTTATTCTAGCCTATCTATTTGGTGAGTGCATCTATTTTAGAATTTTTGTAATCTAAAATCCATCTCCAATAATAATAAAAGGCTTACCTATTCTATATATTTCTGTGATTGTTAAATATTTATGTATACTTGTTGCAGTTTCAAATAAATTTTTTTTTATTACTGCATTCTCCCTTCTGGGATATTACAAAGAGGGTGGATGGGATGAATTTGTTTATGTTCAGTTATCATATATCATATATGGCTTGACAATAAATATTACTAGAAATTTTAGTGAAGATCAGACTGTGTTTAATCAAATAGTCCACTGAAATTGCTCAAAGAGACATTGAAATCTAAGTTTCCATCTCTTTTCTTTATGGTGGAAATAGACATTCTCAAGACGCTGTTACATATGATGAAATTTTTGGGAATATGAGAGTTGTTGAAAATGGACCATTCAGTCCAGAGGTGATGGGGATCCCAACATATTTTCATTTGGATTTTAATGTGTCTCTATTTTCAACAATGATAAAAGTGGAAATGGATATTGCAGTATGGAGATGATGAATTGGTTACTTTGGATTATGAACTTCACTTTTGCATATTTATCTTGAGAATTTGGGGTTCTAAAGTGATCCCAAGAAGGACGTGTGTGCCCAATAGGAGAAATATGTTACCCCCTGGTTTGCATGAGGGTACCACAAGAAATTTGTCCTTTAAAATTATCCCACAAATTGTGGAAAAAGGAGATCAATAAAATATTTTGAATTCTATTCCTATGATCAGCCTCTACCAACTCCGATGATGGATATGACAATGTGTAGGCTTTCTCCTAACTCATAGACAAGGATATGGTTTTACAAACACTTATGGGCAGTTGGATTTCATATAGAGGAAGATAACTAAGCTAATTAATCCCATGGTTGGAACATCACCTCGTATAAGTCATGATCCTAAAACGAAGTGTAACCTAGTGTGAAGAGTAGACAAAATATTGTATTGAGATGAATTAGGGTGTTGTTTGAAATGTATAACCAAGGTTTCACACTACAAAAATGTTGTCCACAGAGATGGTGGAGATATTAGGCAGTTGCAGAAACTAGGCAACATTTGAAGTAGATCTTCCATGACTTATAAGGAACTAGATGGCTACTAGTTCTGTAAAATTATTGTGGGCCATGCATATCAAAGCTTAGTCAAGGGCGAATGTAATCTTGAAACTTACTATAAATCCATCATAGTGTTGTGTCCTGAGAATAAGGAATACATCTATATAAATATCTCCTTACTTGAATTTGTTTACGTGGTATACATATTTTTACAATTATCAACAGAGCCCCAGGATCCTATTTATAATTTTAGCATATGCCCATGGAAATTATTCTCTACAGTGCTCTAACCTGAGGATCGAACTTGCAAACCTCAATATCGGTTAAATGACATTATAGGTGTAATAATGAAAGGTTCCAGATATTTTATCCTTAAAATGTAAAACTATCTTTAAATGTTTTCTGCATTAAATTACTTAAGAGGAAGGCAGAATATGTAGAATAAAATTTTATAGTTCTCCTATCTTGAACAACCCACAATCTAAAAAGAAAATTTGTTCTTGTTATAGCAATTGATAGAGTGCATTAAAAGCAATCTTGGATTTCAACTATTGCCTTCTCCCATATGAATTATTTTTCATGATTTCATTCATGTCCATTTTAAATCTCTCATGTATGAAGTCCATCCGCTCTCCTCAAGTTTAGAAGGATTTCCTTTCACCAAAAAAATTTGGAATGAATTTCTGACTTTACTTGAAGGTAAAGGGAGATGGGAGAAACTATATTTGATAGAAGGACTGAAGCATTAGATGGAAGACATGATTGTTGCATATCAAAAGGCACTCCCTTGTGTGGTTACTTTGGGTATCTACGAATTATTTTCAAGGCTTTCCATTCACCAAAATAGATTGGAATGAATTTCTGACTTTAATTGAAGGCAAAGGGAGATGGGGCGAATTATCTCTGATAGAAGGACTGAAGCATTAGATGGAAGACATGATTGTTGCATATCGAAAGGTACTCCCTTGTGTTGTTACTTTGGGTATCTCGAATTTATTTTTCACCAAAATACCCTCACCCTTAGAAATTTTCTTTGAAAATAAAATATATTTATGATGATATCTAGATATATCCAAAAGCCAAAGTTCAAACCCTCCAAACAAATACAGATAATTAGATAAAAGTTAAAACCAGCCCTTGGAGTTCTTTGATGGATAAAACCAAGGAAAACCTGGCATATGTGGTGTTGGAGGTGTCTTGTTATCTTCAGATGCCAATATTTTCTCCTTTAACGAGGTCATGGAAAGGGCTCTAAAAATGGGCAGAGCATAGGACATTGGTTGCACTGCTGATAATTGCAATCGATAAAGGATGGATTGTCTTCAAGTATTTGGAGATTCAAAGTTTACCATTGATTGCATCAAATGGGATGCAAAGGTGCATAGTATAGAGTATATGCCTTCACCCAGTCCTAGAATATATTAGGTTTCTAATTGCTACTTTAAATAGTATCTCTCTCACACATGTTTATAGGGAACACGATGTGATGGCTGACAAACTTTTAAAACAAGGTATTGAAGTTATAGAAGTCTTGTAGCTGGTAGGCCGCAAAACTTATAGAGGAAGGGGATTATCCAAAAATTCCCAAATGTTTTCTCATCTAGCCTTAAAATATCTCCTATTTTCTTTTTATTTTTGTTATTATTTGAATAGGTGTTCTATATGATGTTTTTATTTCTATCTTCCTAAAACTGTGGCAGACAGATTTTACGCTGGTTGTGATGGTCATTGTGTTGATTCTCTAAAATTTTTTAGGGCCCTATAATAGGCATAAACACCTTTTTGTGTGTAAGAGATGGTAAAATATTTCATATTGAAGTTAGCTTAGGAGTTATTTTTTTCTTGGCAGTATATGTGCCTAGTAGAACTCACAAAATGTGAATGATTTTTACAAAGTTACAATTTTTTTCTTTAAATAACAAATATATATACCATTCAATTTGAAATCCGACAAATCTGAAATTATGTATCTGAGGAGACATTGAATTTAATGCAATGAAATTGAATGCTAAAATATTGCAGAAGGTATGGGTTGTCACTTCCCTTAGTTAGGCTCATTGTTTTAATAAAATTTAGAGTTGGATTATTGCTATTTACCTTAGTAGATTGGACTGGCATGGGTAGTGGATAGAATTAAAAATAAGGTATGGTCTTCTATGAGTGAGCCTTGGGATTGTAAAGAATGGTCTTGTAGATATTTTAACCTTGAGACCTCAAGGCTATATGGACGGTTGAGCTCTGAACCTATAAAAGATGACATTGGGATTATGTTGAAGCCCCGAAAATCAGGTCTACAACAAGGGGGATACCCACCCGGTCCGGACCTTGGTTAGCAGCTCCTTTTCCGTTTGGTGTAGTGGGTCGGACTGGGGATAATGGGACCAGTTTCCCAATATGTGTGTGTGTGTGTTTGAGATTTGATATTTCTTTTCTAAAATTCCTAATTAAAATTATTTTAATCTATCTATAATCTATTCATATGCAAACTGTATTCTAAGAAATATCTAATTCTAAACTAACCCGGGATGTAATCTTTCAATATATGCGATCTAAAAGGATTTCAGATAGCAATTGATAATAAAGATCATTCAATTATTATGAGAAAATAATTCAATAAAGATAAACTATTTCACATAAAAAGTTAGATGAAACAGTCGTGGAAAACATATCACATATTAAGCTATTCATATATCAAGCACAAATAAATAATTATCACCGTACAAAAATGCCAAATGATAACTCAGATTTTCAAACATTAACATATACAAAGCTAAATATAAATATCACTTTTATCACAGAAACAGAAACAGTTAAGAGATAAAAATACCATTTATAACTGATTCTACTCATGAGCTAGAAGCAATAATGATTTATATTAGACACAGATATTAGACACAGATATTAGACACATATATCAATAAATCTCATTTCATTCATTTATCAAAACCTCCTCTGAGGGTGCAAAAGTGCATGTTCTGAGGATAAGTTTTTGACAAATTTCAGGACCCTTCTCTAAATGCATGAGAAGGGTTTAAATACTAATAACTAAAATCTAAAAATAGTTTATTACAAAAATTTTAGGATTCGGTTTAAATGACCATCCTTTTCCTAGGAAAAAATATAGTAAAACTAAAACTAAATCTAAAAATAAAGAATATCAACTATCTACTTATGAATTTGATCTTTGATCTTGCAAGAATCTAGCATTATTTTGAGAAGGGGTGGTTGGCCAACTTCAGATTTCAACTGCCCCGAAAAGACAAAATCGGCAAGTGTAGGAGAAATCTTCTCAGCAGAATTAATGATGCAACTAAGCGCACTGCATTGACTGTGGGTAGTAAGAATCCCAGTTTAATCTTGTCAGTTCTTGAATTGACTTTGCCTTTTCATCAGCCTTTTGCCTCCATTCTGTTTGCAATTTCTGTGCTTGTGGAAGGTGTCCCGAAATAATCTCTGAAATCAAAAACTTTGTGCAAATTTTCATTTACACAATCAGTAATATTTCCTGTTGCTGTAGCTGCTTCCTCTGCTGCTTTTTCTGCTTCTCTAAGCTGTACATCCCAATTGTTGAAGAGCAGTTCTTTATGACTATCATTGATTATCGGTGCTCTTGCTCTTCTTCCTTCCTCTGTCTTTTGCCATGCCATATAATTAGTAACTCTTTCATCAGTTAAATCATAATCATGTCGTAATTCTACGACATGATTAGTGATTTTATCACTTTCTTGACAAAAAGAGTTGTATTGCGAGATTTTCTGGCATAATATGTCTTGTTGTTGCAGTAGTTATTTGTTTAAAGAAACAGACTCTAAAATAAACTCTAGAAGCTTAGGGTCATCTTTGTGCTCTTCTTGGATAATCTGTATTTGTTTCTCTTTATCTGCCAAACTTTTCTGATATCCAATTTGCATCTGTTGAAGCTCTTGTTGTAACTCTTCAAGTTTTATTTGTTCTTCACTGTTAGCACAGGCTTGTTGCAATTGTTGTTGCAGAGCTTGTATCTAATCTTATTTTTCATTTAATAACAGCTTTACCTCAGATGCTTTATCAATAGTTGCGGAGGAATAAGCTCCTGTAATCTGAGATAGCTTGGCAAGATTTTCAGTTGGATCCGTAGTAGGATCCTTCCATAAGACATCTAATTGTTCTGCCTCAGTAGAGATTGAGCTCTCTAACTTTCTCTTTTTCCTCTGCTTCCTCACTACTGCTTTATACTACGGGCTGTAGAATACATCTAGAGGAGGAATTTCCTCTATATTGAGTACAATTTCAAAAGAGGGAGTCATAGGTATATGCTCAGTTTCTGTGACGGTGCCACTTATTCCCATGCTCAAAACTTTTGTTGTCTGTACAGGGGTCTGTATATTCTGTCCTTCTACATTAATAAATTGATTAAAAGTTTCCCATTATTTGTCCAATTTAGTCCTTTCTGTCAGTTGATGTACATTGAGAGGTGGAAGATTCAACTGTGGAGTGGTAAAAGTTTGTTGTTGTGAAAGCTCTTTAGATTGAGTTTTATCCTTCACTAAGCTTTCATCATTATCAATCTTTTTAGAACGCTCAGAAGTCTCTTTTTCAGACTTCGACTTAGAATTTTCTGTATTTGAGCTGCCACTAAGACTGACACTAGGAGTTGGTTCCCTTGTGGGTTCCAAGCGTAAATTTTCCAAAGGGATAGTAGTTAGTCTTCTCTCTCTGTAGAATTTAAATTCCTGAAAATATTTTGGGGATAACTGTGTTTGAGCTAAGTGCAAAACTTCTTTAAATGAAAATTTTGTTTGAAACATATCATCAAAGGGATCTTCTTCTCCAAAAAACACTCTTACTTTGATGGCAGTGGTGAAATTTTTAACAACATCAATTGGATCAAATAACCTTCTCGAAAACTTGAACAGTTGTAAGCATGTAATATTACTTACCTCTTTGAATGCGTGACCAACATCAAATAATGAAAATGCTCCATAGGCTACGGTAAATTGTGGCCAAATGCCCTTCTTCTTCTCCTTTAATTCCTTTTTCAAACCTCCTTCACCACAGGTTTGATAAGCAATCTCCCGAGCTACAAGTTTATCCAGAACATACAGGAGTAAAACATGGAGGGAAGAAGAGCTTCCAAAAACCCTCACATAAGTAAACAACTCTTCTCCGAACCATCTTGCGACAGGGAGAATGTCGACCTCTGCTTCTGGGGATAACCTTGGAGCATCCTTATTATACAATATTCTGTACAGAGGCATCATTATGCCATGGAAAATTTTGTAAAAATGAGGAACAAACTTTGATTCCCACAACTCTTTGTGATAGACATGAATAGGAAAGGGATCATGAATTTTCCATTGCCAACCCATCAAAGGGAATTTAGAAACAAAACGAATTGAATCCATAACATAGGCAGATAGATAAAAAGGAGGATAAATCCTCTGAGAAATAGTCTGTTTAGAGCAGTAATTGAAAATGGCAGTGGCTAAATGATCAGACAAGATTTTGGCCCAGTTTACAATTGTAGCGTTAACAGTAGAATTTAACAAAGGGAGCCATTCAGGCAAGACCATATTTATGTCAGGCTTTCCAAAAAGCCTGCATAACATAGCAACAGCAAAACAATATGGAGAGGTGAGCGAACCAGTACTGTACACACCATGTTTGTTTTTCTTCAATGGTTCCTCTCTCTTGGTCCATTCCTTGGTGCATTCCGCCAAATTTGTATTTTCTCTGGCGAATTTCTCCATAAATTGTTTGTTGTAGGTTGCCTGAGGTTCTGTTAAGTGATACACAAGCCTCAAATCTTCTATAGTGAATGACCTGATGAGTTCTTGTCCTGCAGTTCTAAATTTCCTGTCCGAAATATCGATGTTATCCAGCACCCATTTTATCATATCTGTATACGGAAGAATTGTCGGTCTTGCTGCTATTCTGTGAAGAAATGAACAAGCCAATTCTGTAAGAGACACTTCAGAGGAATTACTTGATCCTGCAGTAGCCGCGACTTCCATTACCCTGGGATTTTCTTCTTCGAGCAGATTATGCATGCCCTCCCAGGTAGTGATACCGGCATCCTTATTGCAAGCAGTATCCGCATATAGGGAAGCCATCTCTTTGTTTTCAGCACTCAGAACTTTCTCTTTCTTACCCATAATGCTCTGTGAATGCTTTGTATAGTCTTCTACCCCTTCGCGCCTACGGTGTTATGAATCAAGTGAGAGTAATGAGATGAGAAAGGTGACGGGATAGTTTTAAATGCTGAAGGCGGATAAAAACGTGAAACAACCTTTCAATCAAAACAAAATCCTTTCCATCAATGATTAACAATCCATTCATTAATTTTGACATCAAAGCGCATAACGGATATTTATTTATGAAAATATTTACTTTGGACACCGCGCTAGAAGAATCTGTTATAATGCGATCTTCGATTTGCTGTGAAATATCGCAAAATCGCAATATCGTGGACCGCAATCATCGCAAATCGCAACATCCAAATCGCAGTCTAATATTATCGCGAAATCGCAATATCGCAAAATCGTGAAATCTTAATTTCACAAAATATAACTTATTAAACAACTTTTCTGCGATATGCAGTTTGCGATAAATACTTTAACGTATATTTCTTTGGGATCGCGCTATCGCAATATCGCGGAATCGCAATTTAAAAGATTCTGCTTTCACAAAGGATATCCATTTTTTGCGATGGATGCAGTATTTTTATTCAAAGAAAGATTATGTTTTGATCTATCATAAATTTAGGTTTATTTTAAAGATTTTCAAAGAATTTCCCTAAGTTATGATAGTAAGTTTTATTTGAAAAAGGAAATAAATACTAATTAATTTTTTTGGATTTGTTGACTAAGGGTCCCCTCTTATTTAGTAT